>JAVXUO010000194.1:0-259086 GCA_033065855.1 Escallonia rubra | reverse complement strand
TTTTCTTTTTTTGTTGCCCTATCTTGAAGTATTAGTATGCTTCTAAAACTCTAAACCAGGAAACTTTATTATTCGCTTTGAACATGGTCATTGGCGTTTCTTTGCATAATGTAAACATTTCTTTTGTAGTATGTTTGGTTGCTAAATTAATTGATTGAGTAAAAGTGCGTTTAAGTTTGTGAGCCATATCACAACGTATGTGACGCTTCTGTTTCTGACTTATCTATGTGGATTGGAATGTGGCTTAACTCGTTAGATGAGTTAGAGATCGCGATCTTATTTTCTAAACCTTAACCCACGTGTCAGTGATGACATGTGTGACCTTAATCTGAATGGCTCTCTAGTATTTGCTTGTGTACAAGGATATATTCTGGTATTTTGAAATTCTTTCTTTGTGCGAAAACATACTTTGTATCTTGAATTTCTATTTCGTATATGTTCTGTTAATATTCTGTGCGACCGCATCTCTATTTTCTCGGATTTTTTTGTATCCATATTGGTCGGTCCGTTGAGCGACTTTACTGAGCATTTAGCTTGCTCCCTTATTTTTCCTTTCAGGTGATCAATAAAAAGAGGACTGAATAACAGGGTTATCTGTGTGATTGAGAGCTAGTAGTTTTACATCATTTTGACATTTGTAAGCAATATTTAGATTTTATTTTTGGAACTCCATTTGGAGTAATTTGGGATCATATAATTGCTTTAGCCCGCTATGACATTTATTGATGTATCTTTGGAATTGATTAGTAGATGCTCTGAATGACAACTTTAAAAACTTTTTGATTTTTTGAGATTTTCTGACTTTATTTATTTGATATTAACGCTCCAAAAATTTGGAACGTTACACTTACAATGTCAAGGCGATAGATCTTGAGTGCATTCATATATGCATATTCATCTTAGTTTTACTCATTTTTATTCATCCTTTATATTGGCATAAAAATCGATAGTACCAATTAATGCCCACTTGCATCCCTTTCTTGTCTAAAGTTCATCGAGATTTTCCTCTTAGCATACCACATTTTTTTGGGTTTTTTTTTTAATCATTATTTTTTTGTGCAGTCCATTCTGTTCTTTTTGGTCGATTTGAATTTAATTTTACCCAAGTCAAATTTTAGTGAGTCTGGTTTCTCAGTTACAGTTTTGGGCCCTTATATTTTCCCCTACCACTAAGGCTTTTACCCAATCGCCGTGAGAAAAACTGTCCTCGGTTGCACATGTATATCAGCCGGTACAGTTTTAGCGGTGTCGTTCGTCGACGGGAGGACGAGTCCGCGATCTGTAACTGATGGACGGAAGTTCGTCGGCGAGTGGCGTCGAAGGTCTCTTAGCGGCATCGATCCCACTTCTTCCCACCCACTGCTGCCCACCCCTTCCCCCTCACATAGCCACCGTCATGGTGGGTTGTACAATCATTGGACAGATTTTGGCTTTGGAAGATAATGGTGTTGACTGAGTTGGTTTTGGTAGGTGGATTTTCATTTTGCTCGATGGTGGTGACGGTGGGCGTGGTGGGTTTTTGGTGATTCTGGTAATGGTTGGCAGGCGGGGTGCGGCGCCGGGGAATGAGAGCAGGCGGGGTTCGGCGCGGGGAAGGGAAGCAGGTGGGGTGGGTGGGTGATGGGGAAGGGCGAGGGGGATGCAGATGGGGTGGGGAGGGGTGGGGGGAGGGAGACAATGAAAATTAGGGTTTCATGTGGTCCCAGGGGCAAATCAGGGTTTCAACTTTTATTTAGGGGCAACTTGGTCTTTTTGTCAGAACCGTTAAGTATTTTTGTATTCCGTTTGTCAATGAACACAAGTGTTATATTTTGAAACTTTGTGCAGCGTGTAATTACCCCCAAACCTCAGGGACATAAGTGTAATTAGCCCAAAAAAAAATATTGTTTTTACTATGACGGAAGAAATACCAAACTACAACTGTGAGCAGCCAAGAGTTTGCCCATCCTGCATTAAAAAGTTTTTGTACTTAGAAATTGATGACCTGGTGACAAGCCGCAGCTCCTTAAGAACATTGATGCAGATACTTGAAATAGGATTTAGAAAGAGAAAAAAACCCCTGCGGCCCCCCACTGCAGTTGAACTTCAGAGGGGTGAGTCAATAGCAGGCTTTAGGTTCCATCTTCACTGTCCGAAAGCAGGCAATCTTTTATTTGCTCCCTGAAAGCACAGATTTAAGGGTATGATAACTAATGCTACAAATCTTGTTTCTCGAAAACAAAAGGACATACATGATGGTCGTGGGCCCACGTATGAAGATCCGCCAACCATCTACATACTACGAGTTTGAAGAATCTCTAATCGCTCACCTTAACCACCTCTGGTTGCCACAGCTTCCATCTTTTGCCTGATCAACGATCTGCTGTGGCAAGATTGAACAAAAATGCCCCAGAGCCGATGGTTCACTTGGAAGTATCTGAAACTGGCAACTCGTGCAGCATGTAGCGATGAAATCTTCAGGACTTCTGTGGCCGTTTTCACAACCACTTACACTTGTGAAAGAGTTGTTGAGAGGACTACTGCAAATTGGACAGAATGACTCGGGGGGAAGAGACTCATCAGGCTTCAAATTGAATTTCTTTTGGCGCCTTTGGATTGCCAAATGATCATTACAGTCATCAGCTTCTGGAATCTTGTTAAAATGAAATGGGGTAAGCTTTCCAGCTGTCCTTGCAATTGTGCATTCTCGGGAAGGATTTTCCTCCTGAAACAAGCAAGGTTGTGGATGCAGATGCATCTCGTCTTTATCGCCACTTGATCGAACTCAAGCTAAATGACGTATAACTAAAAAACTAGCTAAATTACATATTCAAGTTGACAATTAGCTTCATGTCTATCTTCAACAGGCCAGTAAAAAATAACGAATAAAATAGTTCATAGTAAAATGAAGCTAATTATTGTGGAAGCATTTGGTGAAGCAACATAAACAGAAAAGAAGTGTAACTGAAATGTGAAAGCAACATACAGCAGAATAGAAAACAAAAACACTTTCAAATGTCATTAGTTGAGAAATATGACGAAACGCTGTTGAGATGGTCTCGACATGCTCAATGCATACGCCTATACATACCTCAGTAAGAAAAAGTGACTTGTGCCGAGTGCGTAGACCAAAAAAAACAATACGTAAAAATAGTGAAAATTACTTATCGTTGTAAATACATCAGAGACCGTGAGTTTGATAGTGAAGAGTGGTGAAAATAAACATAGCCGGCCCAGAGGTAGATGGGAAAGCCTTAGTTGTGTTCTGTTGAGTACTGAAGCATGTGATACTGGGTCTTCTAAAAAATAATAGGAAAATTACACTTACATCCCTTGTGTTAAGGTCTTATTACAGCCACTACCCTTACATATGGAAAATACACACCCCTTCCCAGTAAATTTTTGTGGACGGCGTAAACTTTTTGTCCATAATGACTTTCTTATCTCTATATGTGCAACAAAAATTTCCATTGAACTTTCATTAACCGCATCCAATCTATCACCAAAACCCCCATCACCACAACCCTACACCCCCCAAAATAAACCCACCTCCCCAATTTTCTATATCCGTCAGAAACCTTCTCAACACTCATCACCAACCTCACCTTGCCTGAAAAGATCAAAACCAATCTCTCAAAATTAGTCACCTTTTTCCTATCGATCTTCTTTTCACATCCAAATGTGAAGGGCGTCGTCGTTATTTCTAAAATTTCAGGGATCGCGAGTCTAATATGAAATAAACTCAGGATGTGAATGTATTTTCTCAAATTAAGTAATAATCGCTTTCCTTTGGATCATATAAAACTACTACAACAATTGGCTTGTAAACACTGCTTATCAGTATCAACAATTCAACACTAAACAAACAGAACAGAATACGCTACCTGCAAGAGTTTCACAAATGATGTTACCAAACCATTGATGCCAACGCGAGAACCATTAAACACCTCCACGGTCTTTAAACTGCCCTGCCAAGATAAGTTTAGTCTTCATTATGGCATAACAACTTGGTGATTCTACCATTATCTTTCACTGACTGAAACAGATTGAGTGTGTCATGTAAATAATAATGTTAAACACAAGCGTCAACACAAGTAAACCGAATTAAGAATTGCTTGCAATTTTCAATAGTTTATCATAATTCTCCTCTTCACCCCAAAAAAAAGGCAGAAAAAGATGCATGTACAAGAAACACAGACCTGTCAAGCATACAAAGCACGTTGAGCTCTTGCATGAGACAATCACGCAGGGGAAGAACTACTGGTATCTCCCACCTTGCATCAACGTATTGTATATCTGCCGCTAAAGAGTAACCACGGCCCTGGAAAAAAATGATAATAAGGTGACGACACTTTATAGCCAAAGTTCAGACATATTTTCTTATTTTCCACACAATTTTTCTGACCCTTTTACCAGGGAAATATTTGTACGACAAATAAACAAGATCAAACACTTCCTTCAGATTCCCAATACATGGTCCACGGCTTTATAGTGTTTACAACAAAGGATGCATCACTCAACACGATAAAGTCTAATCAGCCTGGTTCACACAGCCTGTTTATATGCCTTCGACCATTGTTTGGTCCGAAGAAGATTACTTTAATAATCCACATCAGTTTCATGCACAAACAATAAACCCGATAACATTAACAGAGAGCCAAAGATGCTGTTCCCTGGATTAAAAGAGTAATTCAACAAGACTATGGTGTGTGTCAAAGGAAAAAAACATGAGGGTCCTATTCCTAATACAAATATGCTTCTTTGATAAGTTAAATATGAATTTTTAAAGTTGCCAAAGGGGGCGCAGCCCCTGTACTCCAAAATTATGCCCCTCAAAAATCTATACAGCCATCAAATCTATATAAAACTCATAAAAAGCTTCATTGGCATTATCCCCTTAGCCCAGCAGAAAAGAGACTTCAGCCTTGCCTTAGATAACTCCTGTGATCCACTCCTTCAAAAGCTCATCCATTCCTCTTCACTCATACACAAGAAAACAGTCCCAAGGGGATCAGTCCCCAAAGATTGCGCTTTTCGTCCTCCTCTTATATAAGACCAACATCTCAACAAATCAATAACAGACTTCACGAGCCACAGGACAACGCACCTATACATGGTCCACCGATTAACTGTCGGTGTTGCACATATAGCACCAACTAACATAAACCTTCCCACTTTCTGCAAATCGTCTTCAGTTAGAGTGGCTCTCTATCGCCTCCTTACCAAAAAAACACACCTTGAAAAGAGCTTCCACGCTCCAAATTGATCACAAATGAAAGGGAATTCAGCACCAAGTAAATAAAAGACAATAAAACGATTTTGCGGAGAAGTCGCCGCTGGAATGTCCCTTCAACAACACTTTACCCCCTACAAATATGACCTCCCGAACCATGTGAAGTCTATGAAGATGGTCTAAAACTGCAAGAAGCTCCCAATCATGAAAGTTTATACAGAACATAGGGCTCCACAAAATGCCCTCTGACAATCTAGTGAACACATCCGCTACCTTCGTCAATAAAAACCAAACAATAGGGGAAGCCGCATCATGTATCCAACCAAACGCAAATCCAGGAGCTGTAGCCAACCGCAAAGTGAATAACTTCTTGAAGAACCTGCTAATAGTGGACCCACAACCTGCTGCCATGAGCCCTTGACACTTGTTTAGAGGCCCAAGGACCGCCACAAGCCCCAAACTCGCCAACAACTAGTCTCCTCCACAAAGCATCCCACAACGTATTAAAGGGTCTCAACCTCTTGATGCCCATCCTACCAGACTGAACAGGAGCATACACCGGATTTCAATGACTGGATAATATTTCCTACCATCCAACGTCCCCTCCCAAGGAAAAACTCCTTTCACTTTCTCCATTCTCTCAGCCACTGAGTCTAGAATTATTTAAAGAGACATGATATAAGTGGCCAAACTGGATAGAGACTTTTAATTAAGGTGAGGCGACCCCCTTTCGAAAGAAATTGCTTCTTCCTCCCAGCTAACCTTCTCTCAAACCACTCCACCACTCTACCCCAACAAGCCTTGTCCTTGAAAGACGACCCCAACGGGATACCCAACTAAGAAGCAAAGAGACTCCCAACCATACATCCTATTGTCTAAGCCAAGACATGCATGTTTGGAATCTCCCCCACAGGATACAACCTACTCCTAGCTGCATTAGTACCCCGGAGCATGCCTCAAAGAATAATAGCAGAAGCCATAAACGGCAGAGTTGCGCATCGCCTGCATCACAAAATAAGATCATTTTCATCTTCAAATATCAGATAAGCTACCACCACACTAGCAGAGGCATCCTCCCCCGTCCGAAAACCCACGAAGAAACCCCCCGCCATTACAATGAATGACTCAAAGCCTCCATCATGATGAGGAAGAGAAAAGGAGAGAAGGAATTCCCTGGTTTACCTCTAGGCGATGAGAAGAAACGGGTAGGAGAGCGACTACCAGTTACCGCAAAAGGAAAATAGACAAGCAAAAAGCCATCAAAACTCTAGATTGCTCTCCAAAGATCATCTAAGCCAACAAATACAACCGAAAGGCCATGTAACATGATTGTAAGCCTCCTCAATGTCAAGCTTCCATATAAGCCTGGGGACCCTAGATCTCTGTCGGGAATCTAACCACTCGTTTGCAATCAACACTGCGTCCAAAATTTGTCCCCCCCTCCCCAAAAAAAAAAATTCCCAAACCCCTTCCCAAGGCTTTCTGAGATTCTGAAATCATTAAAAGGAGAAGCTTCTGCATCCGTGGCAAAAACTTTAGAAAGCAATTTTTACACAAGCCCGACAAGACTTATTGGTCTGAAACCCCTGATATCAAAGGCCCCATACTTCTGGCGGATTAAACAGGTGATAGTGGCGTTGAGACTCCTCTCAAAATACCCATGCTTAAAGAAGAAATGGAAGTAGGCAAGCACTTCCTCTAGCACCACGGACTGACAATGCTGAAAGAAGGCCATAGTGAAACCATGCAGCCCTTTTGCTTTATCACCACAAATCGGACACAAAGCCACAAAAAACCTTATCCTCGGTGAATGGACCTTCCAGAGAATCTCTCACTCCGTGATCAAGAGAGCTGAAATCCAACTGGGCTGCTATAGGTCTTCATCAATTCATCCTGAAGCAACCTGTACAATAACGTCCCTCAAAGATCTTTCCTTCCAGCTACGGATCTTTGGATTTCTGTCTCCAATAATCTACACCTCGAGGAAGAAATGACTTGCCTCAGCTTTCAGCTCCATCTGCTTCTCCAACTCCTCCCTGTTCAAAGCTACAGAACCCTCTAATGCATCAAAGGACTGAACAGCTGCCAAAAACCTAGCCAATCTCATTTTGATTTTGCCCAGGACTTCCCTATTCTATAAACGGGGATCATTCTTCAACAACTTCAATTTTCAGGCCAAGCAAAAGTTGATATTACCTGCAACCCCAGATCCTCTCTAGAAACCCTAAAATTATTAACTCCTAATATCAGGTTCCATCAGCCACATATGATTTCCCCTCCGAAGCCTAAAAAGGTCCAGGAGTACATGGTCAGAAATAACTCTAGGTAAACAAGATTGTGTAAAATTACCAGACTTCTCCTTCCAAGAAGGCAAGATGAGAAATCTATCATTATGCTAGAAAGATGAACGATCGGAGCTATGAGACCAAGTGCCACCTCCAGAGGGAGATCAATAAGCGTGATAAAATCATTAAACTCCACGATCACCCTAGAAAAGGACGTGCAACCGCGCTTCTACCTTGGGAATTTGAACACATTAAAATCTCCTCAGATGCACCAAGGTTCGGTCCAAATTACCCAGTCCATATTCTCCAGAAAAGGCCCATGTAGAATCGCCCTCCACACATTTAAACAAGCTAGAAACAGAAAAGGCATCAATTCTGACATCAATTTCCTTTTAGCACTAGAGTTCATGCCCCACACATACCAGCACACGGGCTCAGAAGCCATAGGAAAAGGCAATTAAATGAGAAGCTGACATGTCATAGGTACCTCCTCTCCCTCCGCCTTATCACACCTCTTGGAATCATAACTAATAGGGCATTTTTGTTAACTTGTCACCATCCACAACCTTTTCCTTGAATCATTCGAATGATAGCCCAAGAACTTCCCAAATCTTTTGCTAGTTTTCACAACACAGTGACAAGTCAGCATCCCCACCAACGGAAATGCTGTCCCAGCGCTCAGCCATTTTGCCCTCCTCCAAAGCAGGCGACTCATTTGGCATAAACCATGCGAGTGGGCTTCCAGTACTTTCTTCCTAATCACAACAAGTACAGAGAAAACCTTCTCAGCATTAAATCCTCCAAGTACTCATCCTCTAGAGCCTCCGACGAATTCCGTACAGTCAATTCTCAACTTAAACCCCGTCATCATTCAACTGATGGACCAAAGCATCGACCTCGCGGGACAGCTGGTCGTCGAATAAACCCTCTAAATTATATTGTGCAAAGGCCTCAGTAATAAGAGAGCTGAAATTAAAAGAATTCTCCATGCATAGGGTCTGGCTTGTGGAAAATTCAGGCCAAAAGGATCTCCAACCTACCAACATTGGATTCAGGCTGCTCCACCGGAATGGGATCCAAGCAAATTAGAGACATTGGATCTGGAATAGATTTTAGGCTTACCTGGCTATTTGGCCAGAAGTTTGGGCCTCCAATCTAATCGCCCCTTTGAAGTGTTATGATGCTGCGACTTAGGTTTAGCTTTAAAAAAGAGGATGTCGCCATCTCAATGATCTGAATCTTAAATTCCAGAAATAGCTTCTACCACGCGGCAGTCCCCGCTTCACACGAAAAGCATGGGCTTCTCTTGCACGACTTCTTCGATAAACTCGCCGCGCACCTTTACGTGCCCGACCGTTGCAAGGGCCAGCTCCTCCCTTGAAAACCTCTGAAACCCAACGTTGCCATCGGAGAATCTCATCATCATGCAAACGGCACCAAGCAGTGGGTTCCAGCCAAAGAGGAACAGAATACCACCATCGCCCATACCCAATCTTTAAGTTTACTGTGATATTGACACTCCTCATACCTCACTTGAGCCCAACACAGGCCATTTCTCCAGATTGTAGCATCCAACTCTACAGTTCCCCCACACTGCTCTCCTATATGCCGGAAGACGCAAATGTTATAGAAATGAACGGGTAAGCCCACTACCCAAATTCAATATTCAGGAGAGCTAGCCCCTCTCTAGAGCAAACTAAAGAGGGATGCCAGTTGTCTAACAAGAAAGTAGCACCATCCATCGCCCAATTTGCCTCAGATGGTGACGCCTCTCATATGGTGACGCCGCTCTCGAAAACTCACTTTTGCAATCCCAAGTTCGGAGCTCCATGGGACCCCGTCCCAATCTAACGTGGGAACTCAATCCCGTCAGCTGGACAGAGATGAATGGAACAAGTGAGAGAGTACCTGAAAATCAAGCCCTTTTCCACTCAATTCCTTATCTCCCTCTTCCTTCAAGTCATTAAAACCTCCTTGTCTGTTGCTGACTACCCTCATTGAGAGAATAGAGCTTCTCAATCAGTGCTCTCTCTCCCCCCCCCCCCCAAAATTCATATTTGGCCCATGTCTAACCCTATTAGATGGGAGATGTGCCACCTAGAAATGTCTCGAGAAGCGAACAGCAGCAACATAACTACTTTTACCTTTGTTATTTCATAGGCAAGTAGCTGATAGCCACCGATGTGACGTGTACAAAGTAAAAATTCACTGTCGCTTAAGGTATTTTGAAGGGAAAAAGTATGTGCACCATAATTAAGTCTAAGATATAGTAAACAAATGGTAATACTCTTTACGCATTTATTTTATTCAAGCTGCTCCCAACCGATTCTTCCAGGTTCTTACACTCCCCCAACCCACTCCGTGCAACTAAGGGACAGCGCCACCTCCTTGATATATTCAAAAAGATAGAGAGCTTCCTCCAACCGAAAAACGCTACGATCTCCACTTCCTATCAGCCCACCCTTGAACCACCTCCACTGCTTCGGAGCAATCCCAATTCTCAAGCCTACCCACCATACAGTTACCCAAGAAGTTCCCCCTTGATCAACAAGATTCCTCTTCCATAATGAAACCTAAAGAAACAGAATCATCTCGGTAGCAAATGGGCAAAGATGGCCAGGAAGACGTTTAGGGCTTCAAGGTAGGACATCTTACCTCCTGCATATATAAGGCTTCCGAAACTGAAGTCTCCCACTCCACCACCTTGGCAGCTTACCTCTGGCATACAAATGAAGCGGGATACGTCTCAGCAAAACAAAGATCCTCAGAAACTGACCCCCTTGGTTGATGCAAGAGGAGACGAAGAGTCGAAGACCTACTGTACTGTGTTGCGGCAGCTCTTTCACCACCTGCTATGCTGAACGCAGGCTTCGCAAAAGCACGCGAACATCCATAAGATCCTCAGGTCGAAGATCAATCTCTCTGATGACTCCCAAACCTCTCGTGACAACGCGAAACCACCTTTCTTCGCACAGGTCAAAGGCCTTCCATTCGATCTGCAACACGCACTTCTTCTCTCCTTCGGCATTAGGAACAAAGTCGACTAACGGGGATCATATTTCTATATAAGCTATATTATGGATGTTCTACAACTTCTCCTAAAACAAATATCATCACAGTATATGATGATGTATTTCTAACTGGAAGAAGCCAACGTCTCAATATGACGTAGTCTCATGACGATCTATAGCAATTTAATTTTTATATAATTGAACTGCATAGCACGTATTGATGTCCATGTACAAAACTATTGCACAGTCACCAGCATTTTCTTTACATTATGATTCTAACAGATACTAACATGTTGACAGATCAAAAGCACTTTATTCTTTGTATATTTCTTAAGCATAGATATAACGATTGGGCTTATTTTTTTAAGAGCTTAGGCTTTCAAACTAGCTGGTAACTTGACATGGTAGGTCCTGGGTTCACTTCTTCCGTCATGCAGTTAGTCATATTTGCAATACCACAATTAGCACTTCTTTTGTTTGTGTACATGGCGTTGAAGCTAATTTGTTTCTTATTGATATTGCTCTACACGTGCAGTCTCGATTGTTTGTCATTAATTTCGTCTCTCTACACACGATTACCGGCTTGCACACGACGGGAAGTGTTCAAAGATATATCCATTGTTGGGCCCATTGGTAAACACCTTGCGGAAGTGGTAACCTAAGAGTAAAGGCACCTGACTAATTCTGTAATTGCAAAACGTAGTTATAAACCAATGGAAGTAGATAATCAGCACTAAAAAGGAAACCAAGTTTGAAGCAAAAATTTTGTAGATAGTAGTTTACATTATATCTTCAAGGGAGTTTGTGTCTTTTGCCGCTTCTTCAATGTAAATTGCTAAATTTCTTACTTGTCAATGCAAAACCATACTAAGCTTTAACGGAAAAGATTCATGCCAAACCTTAACAGTTGCCGCAAGGATATGGCAAGCAATCCTTGATGTGCATGATCCGAATACAAGCTTGGTGTATCCATTTTCAAGAGCAATCTGCACAGTAAAATGCAACATTCTAAATGACTATGCCTTCCCTCGCTCCATATTAGCAAGTGAATACACAAAGACAAACCTTTTGCAAACATAACATACGCAAATGCACCAGAAGATCTTCTCTTCCTGTGACATCACTAACAGCATTGAGTAATTCCTTCAACCTATCCCTTCCATTACAGCAATCAGACGAGTAAACACTCTCCATTGGAACAACGTGAAATTTTTTTCTTGGTGGAGCTAAATTTGTGACGATTAGCCTCATCTCTTCAAGTGCTTCATCAAATTCATTAGAAGAGACTGGACATATGGCGCTTTCATCAATAAAAGCAGCTCCAACGCCAAATACTGGTAGCGATCTATCTCTACTTGCACTTGCATCAAAATTCTTCTGTGCTTTATGTTGAATCTCGTGCACAAATTGAAGGGCCACCCTAGATCACAAGTACACTTACTCAGAGAAGATTATGAATGCGTTTAGGCGGGGCACTATTACAAAATGAAAGCACAGATAATTTGTTTTTTCAATCTACCAACCTGTTAATACCTACGGACATTTCGGCACATCCATCCCACTCTCATTGGCCACAGATAATTTGTTTTTTAAATCTACCAACCTGTTACGGACGTTTCAGCACATCCATCCTACTCTCATTGTCTAAGGAAGTTGACAAATTATTTGAGTCGTAAAATTTCCTCAAAGCCAAACAGCTTCCCAAACGAAAAACAACCTGAAATTCTGCGGACCTTTAGTACTGTACTGTACCCCCGAACCAGCAGCCCTCGCCCGAAGCAAGACCAAACTCGTCACTTTCTTTTATCTATCCCGCCTCCTCCTTCAGAAAACCTTTTTTTCGTTAGGGGGGCTTCGGATACAATTTGCACTTACCAAAATATCTCATCTAAGAACATGTGACATTTACTCTTGAATTAGTCAATATTCTGAAAATATTAGACATAGTTCCACATTGAAGGAGAGTTTATTTTGTCATCCCGACATACCATGACCAACATTAGTAACACTTGAGATCATGTTGATTTTGTTAGGATAAATGACAAAAATGTCCCAAATATTGAGGGCCGGGAAGGATATGTACTCTAATTTTTGGAATTTTCTATTATGTATTTGTTTCCGTTGTTTCAGCCTTTTCAGTGAATAAAGGTGCCATATGGTTAGCGCTGTTCTGAAAGAAATTTTACTTGATAGTTGTTGATGTGTTTTTGTATCGTTAGCGTGATTTTGTATCTGTTTTGGATAGAAAATCTGTATGCTCCATATTTTGTGAACAAGAAAAAAGTTTCAACTTTTACTATAGCTTTAACCATGAAAATATATCTTTATAAACCTCAAAAAATTTCCTATCTGGTCCGACTTTAATAACACTGGGTCCAACCTCACCCTTCTTCTACATCGTATTTCTTCTTCAATACTGTCTCATTATCATAATTTTCCATCAAAAATCCACCAGATAATCCCATTAACCTCGCCCCCTTCCATGAATATCTTCTTAATATTTACCAACCCACCCAACCACCTCACCTTATCTATTTCCCTCTTCCAGGAGAAACCAAAACAAGAGGGACTACCTCCTTTGCCGATTCAAGTCTGAGTGCGTAGATAGTAACACACATAAGGTGACAGTTGATAGCAGCGGCAATTAATAAGGTGACAGTTGTCGACCCGGTGGTGATTATCCAATTTGGTCTCGAACCTGGTCGCTATATTTCGAACCCGATTCCAAGCAACTATTTTCCAAATACCCATCTAGATATCAGTAGCCGTTGTCAAACTCTAATTTTACTATGCAACTTAACTTTTGATTTGATTCAATTTAATGATTTGTAAAATCACATTTTATTTGTACTTTGGATCTTTGTTTGCACTCAATATTAGATGGTGGTGGTGGTGAAAGATACTCCTCTGTGGAAGAGAAGAAGTTCACGTGATTTTAAGATTTGTTTTTCAAGTGTATTTGGATACAAACCACTCAAATTTTCCAAAACAATACACAAAATGGTACACAAACGTGAAGTCAAACACGCGGAGAATAGGACGTATCCACGTAGGCCCTAATGTTATAAGTTTGGTTTCAATTTCCAAAAATCTTTTCCTTTCTTTCTCTCCCCCTTTCTTTCAAAGACGGGAATTTCTCAACTTTGTTAGGAATTGCTCATTCATCGGACTATACACAAGCCCTTGCCCCCATTGGAGGAGCTGTCTGTTTGAGGGCTGCGACGTGGCTATAGGAGGTCAGACATCCAGATCTCTGACGCCGGTGGATCGGCGATGGTGGATGAAGGGGGAAGAAGCAGTGCCTTTTCAGCCAACCATCAACCACTATGTGCTATCCTCAATTCTCCTCATTGATTACCACGGTGGTAACCTATCACCAGCATGATGGATACAACCAATAAGCATATTTCAGGTCAACACAAATAATCACAGTAACCGAATCAATTGCAGCAACTACCTTATCCAACCCATTGCATCAACGACAGCTAGCAGTACGCCATACCTTTCTAAATATACTCAGCGACACTTAATACACTGCCCTCCACCGGCGAAACCCCACAGCCACAACCACCACAGCTAGATCCCATCAGCATCAACTCCACCACCTCCTTCAATGGAATCTCCGACCACCATCAAAAACCCCAACCACTGCATCAAAGTACTCAACCCCCCAACCAATAGTGCAGAAATAACTGTGACTATGACTCCACCGCCGCCTTCAATAACATCTCCAACCACCATGTTTTACTAATATCGGACATAGGATGGGAACCACAATTACTGTAATTTTGTAAAAAAATCTAACCTAATCTATAGGTCTAAGGCCAAATTAAAAACATAGCAATAACCTTAGTTGCAGGAAACTCCTAATATGGTGACGTTTCTCTCTCGGAAACTCGCTTTTGCGATCCCAAGTTAGGAGCTCCATGGGATCTCGTCCCAAGCTAATATGGGAACTCGATCCCGTTAACTGGATAGAGATGCATGGAACAAGTGAGAGAATACCTGAAAATTAGGCCCTTTTCAACTCAATTCCTTGTTTCTCTCTTCCTTCAAGTCCTTAAAGCCTCCTTGTTTGTTGTTGCTGGTTATGTAAACTATACTAAACAAATGATAATACTCTTTACGCATTTATTTATGCAAGCCGCTCCCAACCTCAGATTCTTCTTGGTGCTTACGCTCCGCCGCCCCCGTTCCCGCTCCCGCCCCCGCCCTTGCCCCCGCCCCTGCTTTGTGCAACTAAGGCAATAACAGCTTGCCTGTAATCAAGGAACTCTAAAGCTCCTTCCCTCTCCAAAGTGAGCATGAAACATTTGTTCACCTCCAAAATGACTAAGCTTTCTAATCCAATCTCAGTTATTATGTGCATATATAACATGATTCTTGCATTCATTGGCAGAAAGAATGAAACAACTAAAATTAACAAGCTTATGCTATTAAAAGACTTGTAGTTGTTTAAGCAATATTATTGAGCAGTGGCTTAAAGTCTTCAAATCTACTTCAGATAAATTGATATTATCTTTCAGCATTCGACATTAGCTCTGCATAGGCCCATGTTTAGCTCTACATTGACCTTATTCAGAATACTAAGAACATTGAGGTCGAGATCCCATGTGGTGTATAATATTTGCAGATGATATCATTTTCATTCATGAGACTTTAGAATCCAAAGGAATAAAACGGAGTACTAGGAATGCAACTATAGCAAAACTAGGAAAAAGCCAGGTGAGGAAGTATCTGCGAATGGTCAACAAGCACCTAAAAAGACTATCCTTTGGTGTATTGAAGCAATAATGCTCAAGGAGGGAGAGATGGATGAGGATGTTGTCCATAAGAAAATCTGGTGTGTTGCTTGATCGTATCCTCTCAAGTGTTCTATGGTTCAAAATATTGGGCAACTAAGAAACTGTACACGCATAAAATGAGCGTAGCGGAAATGTGAAAGCTTAAATGGTTGTGCAGCCGCAAAAGGAGAGATAGAATAAGAAATCCGGGTTATCCGCAACAAAGTGCAGGTGGCGCCAATTAAAAAAAGATGAGGAAGCGGCCTTTAAACCCTCTGTAAGAAGAAGTGATCTAAGCCAGGATTATGGGATAAGATGAAATAGGGGCAGACCGAGGATAAGTTGGGGAACGTGTGCGCTCTAATAGGTAGGGACAACTAGTTTGGGACAAAGGGTTGGATGATGATGACGACGACGATAATGATGATTTAGAAGTTCAATAATACGTGCATATGCATTCGTAAAAGTTGTACTGTGTATGTTCTGATGAACGTATTCAGACATTTGTTCTAGACGTTGTTCATTACTGCATACGATTATCAAACAAAAGCTTTACCATATTAAAGAATCTACTTCTCCCTCCATTTCAAGATTTTTTTTCCCCTATTACTTTTGCATAATGCTGTTTGGCTTTGTTTTTTCCCCTAACCTGACTTGTCAGAGAGTACTTTACTATCATCAGCTCAATTCATGTTTGTGGATGTTCTAAGTATGTCCTAAATCTTTGCCTATGAAACAAGATAAGTATCATTTGGCAAGTTAAGCAAGGGTAAAACCGCGTGAAGTCAAAGTATAAGTATGCTAAATCTATTGTCTTAAATATTCGCAGACAACGAATTAGGAAAATCAAAAATCAAGTGGAACGGAGGGAGTAATATACCTGGAAGCAGGACCGCCTGAGAAGGCAACGAGGACGTTGTCAGAGGGAGAGATCATGGCGTTGGAGGTGACGGCGAACCTGAATTTACCGAACAGGTTTCCGCGGAAGCAATCGACGCAGAATCTGCCACCGTCTCCGGCCGCGGCGGCGGCGGCGGAGGTGGTGGCGGCGATGGACTTGTTGGTCTTGCACTTTAAGCAGAGGTTGCTGGGGTGGTGGTTGTTGTCTCCACTTGGCGCAACACCGTTGGTGGACGGATTCTGCTCGGTTACCGGGTGCTGTTGCTCTGCATCGGAGTCTTTGTAGCAGCCGCCGGACTGGCAGGTTGCTGTATTGCATGCCATTCCCGTCTAAGTCTCTCTTTCCCCCCTCTCTCTCTCTCTCCCCTCTTGCTGGGCTTTAGGGTCTTGTACCTCTAAGCTTTTTGTCACTAATAAGTTGCAGAGGCATTTCTTAAAATTTTAAGGATTAACTACACTTGTATATATAACATAAAGTTCGAAAAGTGAACCCTATTTCAATTTTGATCATTATATCATAAATTAGTTGGGCGAAAATAACGACTGCCCTTCCCCACACCTCTCTCTCTCCTACGCCGGTCTCCATCACCACCGCTGGTTTCTCCGGCGTGTGGTGATGTGGTAACTTTAGTCTGCTGTCTAGCTAGGTTCGTGGGGGATCTTGATGGCTTTGGGGGGCTGGATGGTCTACGGAGCTGCGACGGTCGCACTCGATCAGATTGCAAATCCATGGTTTCCAGCGTTGGAGCTCGGTTGGAAGAGTTGCTAGGGGTAAGCTGATGGATTCTTGGGGGGCTCTGCGATTGGGTTGTGGTGGGTTTGGGTGTTGGGTTTTTGCCGTCGATTTTGTGATTAGCTGCGTTGCCTCTGGTTGGTGTTGGGATGGTGAGTTTAGGGTTAGGTTTTGTTCTTCTGGGTTTGTTTCCCCCTTCCCTCAGTTGATTCCCCCTTCCCTAGAAAGGTCTTACGGGTTGTTGTTGGGGTTAGGTTTGCGGGTAGCTGATTGAATCTAGTCAGCCTTTTGTAGGGACATCGGTTGCCAGAGCTTTTGAAGATGAGGGGCCTCGGTTGCTGATGACGGTATTTTCCAGTGGTCACGGCCGGTTCTTCCGTTGGGTTTGGTGGTCAGGTGGTGGTTGTGCACGGCTTCAATTTTGTTCTGGTTTTCTCCGAAGATTAGCAACAGTGAGATGGCCGGTGATGGTGGCATTTTTCGGCGCCGACATGGATGCATGGAGAATCCTTACCACGTTGCAGTGAAGGGGCACATGTCAGCCGTTTGGGCTTGTGGTGGCCCGTTTACTGGTGTTTGTTGATTGGTTGTTAATTTAGTCTTAATTCTGTTTCTAGTTCATAATTATCTTGTTCTGCTTAGGTTATTTTTTGTTTTTCTTAGGTTATCTCTTTTGTTAGTTTATTGTTCTTTTTTTAGTCGTGGGCTCATCTTCGGGACAGGGTTGTTGTCCCTTGTGTATAGTTAATGTCTTGGCTTGGGTAAAGGTGTACTAATCTTTTATGCAGGTAGTCTTTGGTGGAGGTTCTTTGGCGATAAAGCCGTTCTTGTTCTTGCCGCTCTCTGATTTTCAAGGACGCCTGGCTCTGTGCCTGTCCTTGTCTGTGGGATATTGCAGGGGATGCGGTCACCTGTTATTTTTTCTTTTATTGTACTCTATCTTCTACTACTTGCTTATTAATGATATGAGTTGGTAGGATTTTTACTTACAGTAAAAAAAAAAAGTGAACCCTCCTAAGTTTAAATCATCTTATCTGTGTCCAATGGCGGATTTAGAAGTTATTATACTCAGACATCGCCAAAGTTACAAGTAAAAAATAATAAATAAAAAAGAACGTCAATGTATTGTGTTAGATTAAGAATACCGACAGTAAAAAAAATCATACTTACGTGGGAACTGATATTTCTCTCAAACGTGCTAAGCGACTTCCTTACATGGAAACTGGTATTTAAGCTCAAGTTTTAGTACTTGAGTTCCATTTTAGTAGTTTTTAATGACATATTTATGCAGCATTAAAGACAAATATAAAGTTTAAATGGTTAATGTAATAACCCGCTAACGCATCAAAATGTGTAATGATTGACAAAAGGAGGCAATTCCAAATCTCAAACTATACTAGCTAACTAAAGGATGTCGGGCTAACAGGTCATGCATTATTAGAATTCGATGAACAAATATTTAGAGGCATAAAAACAACCCTAGTAATTCTTAAGGGTTAATTACAAAACTGTCCCCTAAGGTTTACACGTTTTTGCACTTTGCCTCCTGTGTTTACAACTTTTGTAATAGTGTCTCCCGAGGTTGACAAAAACATTGCAAACAGCTCCAAAATTGGACGTCCATTCAATTTTGCACGTTAAGTCATCATGTGCGGTGCACATGCCATTTTGGCATGGGCAAATTTGTAACTTCCCCTACCCATCTTCTCCACAAACCACAGTGTTCATCTCTCTCTCTCTCGTCAACTGTTGATGGGATATAGAGAAACCCCATTTCTGCGAACTGGAAGCTCAAATGCTGGATCAGTGCTAACGACTATTTTTAGGCATCATAACCTGCAAAAATTCTCCTCGATAGCTTCAAGTTTGAATACATCTGTTCCTCATTGCTGTAATGGGAGACACAATGCACGTACCCATACCGTCTCCGGCCACATATTCTTCTTGTGGTAGGCAAAATCCTCATACTACCGCCCTAACGGCACCCCATTCCAATTCCACTCCTTGATATGTAAAATTTAGCTTGCCTCATTCAAAATCAACCTGGCACAACAGGTACCTCTCCTCCACCACTAATCGAATCCACCTGCCCACACCTAGGAAGTGAGATCCATGGCAAGATCAGGCCAATATGGCATACGAAATGTCTCCAAATGAGATGGTTTCAGAGTCGAGTTCACCAAACATCCGCCATCTGACTAATCGAACCATTTTATCTGCAACGCCTCCCTCGACCCCTACCTCTGGCATACACAAAAATTTAGATCTACCTCCTCCATCACCTCAGCAAGCATGAATCAGCCACCACGATTAGTGACGCAGAATCCAGACACCTCTGGATATAAGCCATAGCTCCTTGAAGAACCTTCTGGATCTACTCTAGGCTTTTTCATGACATCTGCAGACCCACTTAAGTTCATAGGCAAATAGAAGGACTTCACTGGCAACACCTTCCTCTTTCTCTATTATCTTGAGCATTCTCTTTCCTTAACGAGTTTCTGCAGATAGATCGAAGGTCTTCCACGCCAACTGAAAGATGAGCTGCTCTTCCATTTTTGTCATGAAAACAATCACAAGGGAGGTGGGGAAGAAGGGTAGAGGAAATTACATATTTGCCCATGCCAAAATGGCATGTGCACCGCACATGAGGACTTAACGTCCAAAATTGAACGGACGTCCAATTTTGGAGCTGTTTGCAATGGTTTTGTCAACCTCGGGGGACACTATTGCAAAAATTGTAAACACGGGGAGCAAAGTGCAAAAACGTGTAAACCTCAGGGGACAGTTTTGTAATTAACCCAATTCTTAATGAATCTCTTCTTAAAAGAATTAAAGGATATGACTCCTTGAAAGCTAAAACTGCTAACGGAGAACTTTAAGGAGAAGGTTAAAAGGTAAAAACTTTGGACATTTACCTATAATTAGCCTAAGAATCTAAGGTATAAACCCTATACTTAGCCTAAGAATCTAAAGTATATAGTTTACATCTTCAAAAAATTTGCAAGGGCCAAAGTCCAGCCTAGCCCATAGCTAGTTCTGCTCTTGATTATGTCCATCTCTTATTAACCCGTTACAAAAGTGTACATATAGAGATACTTCTACAAAACAAGCATATGAGTTTCGAGAGTTCTCACCCTCAACACTATTAACTACCATCCTTCCCTCATTCACTGCCACTAGTTACCACTTCATTGCTCTGCCCAAAACCCTATCCTTTCTGGCGCACCACCACCACCAAAATAGACCCGCCATGACCACATGCAACTCCACCGCATCTTCACCATGCCATCTATTTCGCCCAGCCTAATAGCCATGACCAAAACCCCATATCAACACCATCGCACCCACTTCTGCCATTTCCAATCTCCACCAAACAATCCCCCTTAAACCACCACCACAAGTTATACCCTTCACAACCTTCCACTCCCGTCGCCACCCTCCCTAATCTTTGTAAAATTGTACAATTCCTTTTAAGCTAAAGTTTCAAACAATACAGGGCAGCAATTTGAGGGTCAAAGTACCTTTTTTCTAACCTCCACTCGCTATCAAACTGCTCTTTTGCCACCGGAATCCAAACAATTAAAATCGGCAGCAACTTCGGCTATGTGACTACTGCATGATTTATTTATTTAAATATTGGGGGGGGGGGGGTCGGGGTCATGACCACCCCTCAAATTCTGAAATTTAGTTAAAGTAATAGGAAATTCAAAATATTTATGAAATGCCATCATATCGTAATATTAATGTATTGGTATTTCTTTTTTTCTTTTTTAACTTTTTGTACTACCGGCCGTCATAGTATTTATTTTTCCCTTACTCCCTCCATTTTCATTCTTCCAAATTACAAATCTCCATATTATAAATAAATACGAATAGATCCAAGTTAGATCTTTTTTTAATTTAAATTTTTATTCATAACTTAAGATTGCACTATTGTCCTCGTATTAATAATCATATTAGTAATACATATATACATACAAGTACATATAAGCTTCTTTCATGTAAGATTAAAATTTGTTGTTGACTAATCTTATCAAGTTAAATAAATCACTATGATTAGTTGTAAGACCCTAAATAATTTTTATGTTTTATGTTACCTTTGTAATTTAATTATTGTTGGGGTATTTTTGAATCGATAATGTATCTTTAGGGGTCTTTTGGTTATTTACCAAAGTTAGAATTTTAAGAGTTAGTCAATTCGGTTTTATAAAAACTTTTAGTTTTGGCTTGGAGAGAGATAGAAGAAGGAGAAATCTGGGGTTTCGAGAATTGCAATTCCTACCCACAATTGGTAAGTGACCTTAGACACACTTTAATTGTAAGGATGATAGGAATCAAAATAGAATTGTGATTTTTGAAGATTTTAATATAAGTGCGTTATTTAGATATTTAGGTTTCGAAATTTTGAGAAGTTTACGCAATTTTCAGAAGCTTACGCTCGTCGTACTCCTCCACTTATGATTAAGTATCATGTCAACTTATAATATAGCCTTTGATGATTTTTGGGTTTGTTACTTGACAACGTGCATATATAAACCCCTTCAATTCAATATTTTGTAAAGTGATTATCGGTAAACCCACCAAAAAATTCTAGTTTTATTATGTGTTTGATTGATACTTGTTATTGTAACTTTTTTGGGCCCTTCATAGGGAAGATCGTCAAATCTTTTGAGTTATTTTTCATTGGGCTAATTACACTTATATCCCTGAGGTTTAGGGGTAATTACAGCCAAGGACAATAGTTTGGACAAATTACACTTATGTCTATTGACCAAACGGAATCTTAAAAACTCTAACGGTTTTAATGAAAAGACTATATTGCCCCTAAGCTCGAATCTTATTTTTTTTAATGCCATTATTTCATCTTATTTTTAACGTCATTAATGCTATTACTTTTCTTCAACACCCCCCCTACCTCCCCCTGCCCGTACCTGTAGCCAAACAGGAAGACACAACAACGACAAGATCCAAACACCCCAAGTCCTCCATGGCCGCCGAAGCCGAAACCCCCACCCTGGACTCCCCGCCGCCGCAAAGCCAACCGGAGAAGGTCAGCGTCTCCTTCAGCATCTGGCCGCCCACCCAGCGCACCCGCGACGCCGTCCTCAGCCGCCTGATCGAGACTCTCTCTCTCCGCCCCCTCCGTGCTCTCCAAGCGCTACGGCCCGGTTCCCGCCGACGAGGCAACAGCCGTCGCCCGCCGCGTCGAGGAGGAGGCTTTCGGCATCGCCGCCAGGTTGGCCTCGACCGAGGACGACGCCGGGAGTTAGCACCAGAGATGGCGGCGGCGCAGCCTCTTTGGTCGGGATTGCAAACAAAACCCTAATTTACAAATTAGGGTTTTCTTGAAACCCTAATTTGCAAATTAGGGTTTCAAAAAACCCCAATTTGCAAATTAGGGTTTCAACAAAATCCTAATTTGCAAATTAGGGTTTCAAGAAAACCCCAATTTGTAAATTAGGGTTTCAACAAAATTCAAATTTTAGGGTTTTAAAACCCTAATCTTCAAATTAAGGCTGAAATCAATATGCAAATTAGGGTTTCAAGAAAATCCTAATTTGTAAATTAGGGTTTCAAGAAAATCCTAATTTGCAAATTAGGGTTTCAAGAAAATCCTAATTTGCAAATTAGGGTTTCAAGAATATCCTAATTTGCAAATTAGGGTTTCAAGAATATCCTAAAACTAAAACTGATAAATAAATCATATATAATAATAAACAGATATTTTTCAATATATACAGTACAAGGGGTAGTATCGTCATTTTAAAAATACATATTGATGACATCATACAAAAAGTACAATTTTTTTACGGAACCCTAACGGATGGACACGGCTGATACATTTTAAAAGTGTTTGGTCACGGAATGTTACATTTTGAAACTCGTTGTCCTTGACTGTAATTATACCCTAACCTCAGGGATATAAGTGTAATTTGCCCATTTTCATTTAGTTACTGCCTCCTTTGATAGTATTCCATTTATTCCTCTGTAAATCTTCAACCATAAAGCCGAATGAAAGGCTTGCATATTATGTGTGTTGAATGGGTAATCATTACATGTTCCTTTTTTTAGTGTCGTACTTGTCACAGCAGCATACATGGGCCGCTTCTGTCCTGGGCGTGTAAACCCACTTAGGTACCCAGCCACCATTCTTTTTCACCTGTTGTCATCTCGACTTCATCTTACCTTTTGCAAATCTATACGAACTCAAATTGAAGTGATTCAATTTTTGTTGAACTTGTTATTCGTACTCTTAATTTGATTTTAATATCGAATAATTTTTTTAAATCGCTAGGTTATCCTACTTAAAATGCAATGTTTTGATGTTTTTGTGGATAACATGTTTTTGAGATACTTTGATATCCACTAAATTCCCTTTTAATAAAACTAATATTTAGAACATTCACGTGCTTATATTAACGTAATGTCATGACATGATATGACAATTGTTATCGTTATGCAAATTTTGAAAATAGAATATTTGAACGTGCTTTATAGTCACTTTATTACATGGTTGTATCGTATTTAATTAGTTCAATTATTCAAATATGATCCTTTGACTTTGATTTGATCTTTGATGGGTTAATATTCGAAATGAGATTATTTTTCGTGCTAAGATTATTCATCGTCTTTATACTTTTGTTTCCATATATTTTGTTTTGACTCAACTATACGTAATCGAGTACATGTGCTGCATTCCGTGGGTGTGGGTGTGGGTGTGTAATCTTTGCTAAGCTTTGTGCTAACAACCCCTCCCCCCCCCCCCTCCCTCAATTCTCATCCCATTTCAGGTAATTAAGATGAGACAGCCAAAAGGAGATAATAGCTTTTTGCATGAGATTTGAGTTTGTTTTTAATTTATAACTCTTTTTAAAGAGCTGAGAATAAAAGCTTTCTAATAGCTTTGATAAGTAGCTTATGAGAACCCCCAATGTTTGAGAAATAACTATTGTTAGCAGACTTCCGCTACAATTATTAAACATTGATGATGAATGTAAATGCTTTCGACCTGGGCTATGATTTAAAGCTCTGATTACTTATTTGATATTATATTCTTGGTAAAATGATTTCAGTGTTATATTTTTCGTAAGCAGGAATATTCTAAAATAGAATATGAAGGTCCGCCTCAAGGTCGGGGGCGTGATAATAGTGAACTTGTACGATTAAATAAATCATGTTTTATGTGAACTTGTACCTTCTGTGGTTTTTTATGCTAGCTATCAATTTTTTATCACTTTTTGATCCTCCTCCCGATTAGACTTTCTAGGTCCTCTCTTTTGCGTGTCTGTGCACAACCTGGGTTGAATATGAGTATATGCGCTTGTGCACAAATCTGGGTTGAGGTGTGTGTTTGGGTCGTCGAGGATGTAAAGTGTGGTAAGCGGTGGTTGTGGATCTTAGGTATGGGTGTGATTTTGGATGGTTGAATGTTGTAATGGTGGTGATGTGGAGGTGGTTTGGGCTGTTACCTATGAAGTTATGATGGTGTTTCCAGAGTGGCAGATGGTATGGAAGTGGTGGCAGCAAGAAGAGTGGCAAAAAAGACCTTTATGAAAATTGCCTTTAATGTTAAGGGCATTTAAGTTATTTCTTATGAAAAATAATATGATTTACTATTCCGTTCAATCAAATGATATCACTAATATTTTCATAATCTGTAGACTTCTATGTAAATATGCTCTAATTTAAGGAACCTCGGTATAACTACGCCACATCTTATTGGCAAATATATAGGGCAAAACAGCAAAACATAATAAAAATGTGATTTTCACCGCTCTAATGTTGTTAGAAATGCATTCTTCAAGTAATAATGGACCTTTTGCAACATATGAAAGGATGACATAGCATATAAGAAAGTGGAAGACAACAAAATCCTAATCCTATCCTAATATTATAATAATATATTACAAGTTCCTTATGTTACAATTAGGTGTGCATTCAACTTCACATGTATTAGGTTAGGCTTATAAGTACACTAGATTTCATATTGGATGTGATATTGACTAAAGTAATTCTTGAAAGATCATGACAAAAATATTTTTCGCATATACTTTGCTTGTCTATGTCTTTTTGAGTTAGATAATTAACTCATTGGTGCTATTTGATTGGTATTTTAAGTGAGGCATTGTAGTACGGTTGAATCATATATATGAATCGTTCACGTAGTAAAACATGTCAATACATATGCATCGGGTGACATGAGCTCAATATACTTATATGGGTTTGGAATCTTTTGACTTATTTGAAACAAACTTTACAAATGGGATGGCTAATATTTTGTTTGAGCTCTTCGGACCGAACCCTTCGGAGGCCTCATATCCACCTTTGTCGGCTTTGAAAACGAGAAAAACAGTAATTTAAATTGTCATTCGATGCAGCCTATGTATCTAATGCATCCAGTGTATCGTCCAAGCCTGCTCATCTAGAACCGTCACAATATATTATAAGATAACTTCATGCATTCCTTAATTTGCCTTTCTATCACACCAGTCCTTTAATCCAACAACCCTAAATGGTCCATACAATATTTACTATGATGCATCAGTTGCC
This sequence comes from Escallonia rubra, assembly GCA_033065855.1. NCBI lineage: Eukaryota > Viridiplantae > Streptophyta > Magnoliopsida > Escalloniales > Escalloniaceae > Escallonia > Escallonia rubra. Next base: position 233,611 of record JAVXUO010000194.1, on the reverse strand, counting down.
CCTCATCACCATTCGATCCGGCATTCCCCAAGAATGGTGATAATTATCATTACTTCCTTTTCTAAGGTCATATTGGCCATTTTAGGTTTTCAGAACCAAACACTTGTTTGTGCTCTTGTAGTTCTATCTTGGTTCCTTGTTTAATGGAATTGTGAATCCTGAAACCAATAGTTCTTTTTTCTTGTGTTAATAAATTGGGTCAATGGACCCATTATCCGCCCACTAACAGATAATGTGTATTTGTTAGTCTGGATTATTATAGTTAATTAGATGATATTTATCTCCTAAGTGTTTGAGGTAAAGTGAGTCTCTAATTTTATCTCTATATAAGGGCTATCGATATCCCAATAAGTCAGAGGTCATAGCAATAACCTTCTCTCTATAGCACTATCTCTAGAGCATCACCAAGCTCTAGGATTTGGCTCGTGGACGAAGAATTCGATTCTAGTAGCTGTTTTCGTACCTGCGAAAAAGATCAAGCGTGTTGGAGGCTCGTAACAACAAGAATCCTACGTCGGAATTTTCGGAGACTTCGTACGGTATGTTTCCGAACCCATTACGTTAAGTGGTAAGCGTTTTTAAATAGTTTCAACATTGGTATCAAAGCATGATTACTTGTTGATTCGCCTTTAACATGCTAGAATAAGTTATGTGCATGTTGCGATTTTTTCCGGATACATGAACGAGACCCATTACAAAAATTCAAAATTTATTGAGCATGTTTTCTGAAAAATAATTATATGTTTTTGTTCTCCTATAGTTGAGGATGAACTCCATAAATTTTCGTGATTATTGGATGCATGATTTGTGAGAAATCACGTTTTTTAATTTTCATGAAAACTGTGGTTTTTTCGATTTTTGGGACTCAAATTCGGAGCATGATATTCAGTTTTTATCATGATCGGTTGGTAGATAATTAATCTATGTCGCATAAGCTTTCCAACGATATATTGTATGCATTATCTGGCTTAAAAACGAGAGAGATATGGCCTTCGGAAGTTGGCATCGCTACATGGCGGCGGTGGAAAAAATTAGGGTTTAATGAAGAAGATGAACAGTGTATCCACGCGCGCCACGCGCTCAAGCCGAGCCGCAGACGCCTGACACGCTCCAAGCCGAGCCGCAGACGCGCTCCACGCGCCAAGAAGCGCCGCATGCACGAGTCACGTCAGCCGACCACGCGCCGCACGCGCGCCAGCCGCCCCGTGACGAGTCATCACGCGCTCCACGCGCCGTCACGCACCAGCAAGGCAGCCACCACACGCCCACGCGCACACGCACGCGTGTTTCACACGCGCCTGCTCCAAGAACCGCTGCGCTTTCCCACACGCACAGTGGCGCGTGGAGGCGCATGCGGACTATTTTTGGCCGATGTTTTTCACCACCGGCGAGTGAAACCTTGTCGTGGTTTCTGTAATTTTTCTATGGTCTTAAATTTACCTTTGTACCCACTGTGTGTATTCTGTTGAAGTTTGAAACGATTTTGTCTATGGAAAAATTAGCTGTAAAAAGTAGTTTTATACACACAGAATTTTTTATTTAATTTCAGAGGGTATATTAGGGTTGAATTTACTGTTTGTCATTTTTTAAGAATTTATCTCTCGATTTTGGGTCATTTGTGAGTATTTTTTGTGGTTCCCAAAAACATACGAATAATGAGTAAATATTATTTTTTGCACTTTGTGAGTAGCAATAAATATTTTTTGGAGCGTTATATGACATAGATAAATTATGTCTAATTTGTTACATGCTTGCCTTGATTTTTGTTATGGTTTAAATATACTTTTGAGGCATATTTGTTGGGTTTTGGTAAGCCCACACTTTTTAAACCATTTATTTTTCAAGGCCCTTGTCGCCCGTTTTCCTTGGGAGGAGAATGTGGCCTATTCATCCATTTTATTACCCTTTAACTTGTTATTTGAGCATGCTAGTTTTAGGTTAAATGGATGGATATTAGATTGGCATTCTAAAGAAACTTATGTTTAATGTGTTTAATTTTGTTTTAAGAAAATTCTTTTGAGAATAATGTGTTGTGCGGCATCTCCATTTGTTTTATTGGAGTAGTTTGTAGTAGGATTTTCAAAGATGTTGTATTCTATTATTTCCCTGTATATTTCAAGAAAACCTTATACGGGGATGTAATTTCGCACGCACATTATTCAAGCCAGAATTTTCTTAACATAAGTTATTAGAATGCCAATAGGGCTCAATGGAGTCCTTGCACACTTAATTGCATGGTGCAATTTTATATTGTTCTAAATTATCATGTGGATGATTTATTATATTGTGGCTTATATGACGATGAAATTTATTGCGAAAAATTACTTGAAAAATATTTTTCCCAACTCACATACATGGGAGATGATTACGAGCTTAGCAGATTTTCGATTTCATGATGTGAGGAAGGATTATGTTTTTCATTTGAATTTTTTGAAATAAATAGAAGGATGTATAATTAATGTTTTTTCCTTGCGCAATCTAATGTAGTGAATATAATGGCCACCAAGAATGTCATAGCTGATCTCGTTAAGGGTGAGAAACTTAACGGAGATAATTATGATGTTTGGCACAAAAAGATGAAATTCATGCTGAACGAACAAGAGCTCGAGGAGCACTTGACCAAGGAGATGGTCGCGCCAACTGAGGCGCAACCCCTAAGAGACCACACTGCCTACCATAAGTGGAATCAGAAAGATCGTAGTGCGCGCTACACCTTGTTGAGCAGCTTGCAAAATGATCTAATTGGGCAGTATGATGAACTTCCAACTTGCAAAGCTTTATGGGAGCAGCTCAAGTTCTCTTTTGGTGGAACCTCAACTACGCGGCTTCGTAGCCTTGTGATCAAGTTTGAGGAGTACACAAAAGACCCTAAGCATACCATGAGTGAGCATCTAAGGGTGATGTCCAATATGATTGGTAAGCTGAGGGATGCTGGACATGCGCTCACAGATGAGCAGCAAGTCAGAGCTGTCATAAGGTCCCTTCCTACCTCATGGGCCAATATGAAACATATATTGACCCATAGTGAAAACATCAAGAACTTTTCTGATGTTTCACAACATGTCATCCTTGAGGCCGAAACTCGAGATGCTGACAAGACCCTAACTTATGTCGCCCAAGAGGGATCGCGCAATGCAAATGGCAAGCGCGGAAGACAAAGTAAGAAAAACGAGGCTAGCACTTCTGCGCCAAAGGAAGGGAAAATGAAGAAACGCAAACGGCAAGCGCTGATGTTTTCTCTTCATTTTTAGGGGTAATAAGTTGGACATTTTTTTTGGATGATGTTTTGTTCGGACATGGTTTTCGCATGGATAGTCTTTTTCAATTGGATTTAATTGATTCTCAGTCCTCTTATTCTTATGTTGTGAATGATAATATTATGAATGATTCTACCACCTGGCATGCGAGGCTGGGCCACATAGGCCAAGATAGAATGACTCGTTTGGCTAGAGAAGGTTTTTTAGGCCCACTCGCAAAAGTCAATCTACAAACTTGTGAGGGTTGTTTGGCAGGTAAAGCATGTAGGAAGCCTTTGTGCAAGGCTGTGAGAGCAACTCAACCACTTGATCTAGTTCACTCTGACATATGTGGACCTATGAGTGTAAAGGCACGCCATGGCGCCTCTTATTTCCTTACACTGATAGACGATTATACGCGATATGGTTATGTGTATATGATATCTCACCGCTATGAAGCTTTGGACTGTTTCAAACGCTTTGTAGCAGAGGTTGAGAATCAGAAAGAGAAGAATTTAAAAACTCTTCGCACTGACCAGGGACGCGAATATTTGTCAGATCACTTCAAAAAGTTTTGTGAGGAAAAGGGGATACGCAGGCAACTTACTATTCCTAATACTCCACAACAAAATGGTGTTGCGGAAAGAAGGAATAGAACATTGTTAGACATGGTTAGGTCTATGATGGCGCAAGCAAACCTTCCAATATCTTTTTGGGGGGATGCCCTTTTGACTGCAGCCTATATACTTAATCGTGTGCCTTCATAATCAGTCAAATCCACCCCTTATGAGCTTTGGAATGGCCAAAAGCCAAATTTGGATAACTTGCGCCCATGGGGCTCAGCAGGTTATGTTCACAGTACTTCTCATAAGTATGGGAAACTAGGGCCTAGAGCAAAGAAGAGTATCTTTCTAAGGTATTCTGAAAACTCTAAAGGCTATGTGATGTATGGTGAACATCCAAATAGTGGAAGGACTGAAATAGAGTCTCGTGATGTCGATTTCATAGAGAGTGATTTTCCTAGCATTGGAGACGCGAGTAAGAATCTTGACCTCTATGAGTTAGAGAAGGTTGAACCCATTTTACCATCTCCAAGCGAAGGTGGGGAATTAGTTCCTCATCCGGTTGTCGCTGAAGATAGTGTAAGTGACCTTCAACCTAGTGGGAGTATCCCAGACAGTGGGAGCACACCACAAGGACCATTAGGTCAACAAGATTCTCAACTGCGTAGAGGTGCACGAGGAAGAGTTCCACGTCGTCGTTTTGAGATTGACGGAGAAATTCTTATGTGCACTCCAAATGATGAAGACGAGCCTACTTCTGTGGAAGAAGCCTTATCTTCGTCTGCTAGTAATGAGTGGATGGCTGCAATGAAGGATGAGTTGAGCTCAATGGAAAAGAATCAGGTCTGGGAGTTGATTGACATTCCGCCAGGGCGCAAGACTATTGGAAACAAGTGGGTTTTAAAAGTCAAGCGCAAGGCAGATGGGTCAATTGACAAGTATAAGGCACGTCTTGTGGCGAAAGGCTATACCCAACTGCGGGGTGTGGACTATGAAGACACTTTCTCCCCAGTGGTGAGGTTTGCTGCAATTCGCCTGATCCTACCTATTTTCGCCTAGCAGGATTTAGAACCTTTTCAGATGGATGTTAAAACTGTGTTTCTCAATGGATAACTAGACGAACAGATTTATATGGCTCAACCCGAGAGTTTTGAAGTCAAAGGACATGAGCGCAAAGTTTGCCGTCTCAAACGTTCTATATATGGTCTCAAACAATCGTCTAGGCAGTGGTACTTTAGGTTTCATCATGCCATTACCTCTATAGGTTTTGAAATGATTGAACAAGACCATTGCGTTTACGTAAAACGATCCAAGAAAAATATTCTAATCCTTTCTTTGTATGTGGATGACATTCTTTAAGCTGGAAATGACATGAGTTCCATTGTCGCCACTAAGCAGTGGCTGTCCTCAACTTTTGAGATGAAGGACATGGGAGAAGCTAATTATGTGCTCGGGGTTAAAATCGTACGTGATCGTTCAAAGAGACTTCTCAGTTTGTCTCAAGAGACATACATCAAGAAAGTCATTGAACGATTTCGTATGCATAACTCAAAACCCATAGACACTCTAATGGACAAGGCGTGTACTTTAACAACAGACCAATGCCCAAAGAATGATGAGAAAAAGAATCGGATGTCCAAAGTGCCTTACGCGGCTGTAGTAGAAAGTCTGATGTACGCTATGCTGTGTACGCGTCCAGACATCTGTTATGCCGTTGGAATGGTGAGTCGTTATCAGAGTAATCCTGGACCCGCTCATTGGAATGCGGTGAAGAGGATTCTTCGATACCTACGTGGAACTGCTGATCTCGTCCTGTGTTACCATGGTGGAGACTTGAGACTGAGAGCATACAGCGATGCTGATTAGGGCGCTGATAGAGATGAGCGCATATCCACTTTAGGTGGAGCTATCTCTTGGTACATCAAGAAAAAGTCTTGCATCGCCCTATCCACGATGGAGTCGGAGTATGTTGCTTGTTCAGCAACAGTCCAGGAAGCTGTTTGGTTGAGGTCATTCATACAGGCTCTAAGGGTTACAGCTCATATAGATGAGGCTGTCGCTGTTCACTGTGAAAATACAGCTGCCCTAGATTTTGTAAAGGACCCCAAATATCATGGGAAGGCCAAACACATAGGCCTTCGTTATCACTTCATTAGAACTTTAGTTGCGCAAGGAGAGGTGTCCATGAAGCATATACCTACTGGCAGAATGGTGGCTGATCCTTTGACCAAGCCCATTGCTAGAGATGTTTTCCTTTCTCACATTAGGAGTATGGGACTCCGTAGGTTTTGATATGTTTATGGCATCTTATGTACTTGACATTTATTATATTAAATTTTTGTTCCTTGATTTGAGTTTATTTTGCAATGAATGGATAATCTTTGTGATTACATATGCATCCTTATTGAGAGTGTCACCAGGCTCGAATTGACCCACTCACACGGGTAATTCACCTTGGCGCTAAGATAGCGAGCAAGATGAGACATAATTGTCTTAGGCGCCAAGTGGGCGAATAAGATGATACAGTTTGTAATACAAACATGTCGCCTTAGTTGGAGCTAAGATGAGACCTAAAAATGTAGGTCGATCATAGAGTATCTCCACAACTCTATGTAGCCTGTTTATAGCCGAATGTGAGATTTCAGGCAGGCACTATGAGAGTGACTGGGCTGAAAAACTCAGGTTAGGCGCTTGTACAGCGACTAGACTCAGATTCGTATGGCGTATTTTATACATTTATGTGACACGCCCTTGCGGGTTACGCCATATCCTGCAAATTAGAGATGTCAAATGGGCCGGGCGGCCCGCGGGCTGGCCCGGCACGGCCCGTTTTTGGCCCGGGCTGGCCCGGCCCGTTTTTGGGCCCGTGCTGGCCCTAACCCCTAGGGCTTGGGCCAGGGCCAGGGCCAGGCCGAATTTTTCGAGAAACAGGCCCGGGCCCGGCCCGGCCCTAAAACGGCCCCTTTTGGCCCGGCCCTAACATGGCCCGGCCCGGCCCCCTTTGGCCCGAAATCTGGCCCCCTTTGGCCCTATTTCTGGCCCTTTTTTGGCCCTACACAGGCCCTCTTTTGACCCTAAGGTTGGCCCTATTTCTGGCCCTTTTTGCGCCCTACACACATGCCCTCTTTTGGCCCAATATTATTATATACAAACACATTATTATATATAATTGTGCGTGTCCAACGATGATCGAATGAGTATTAAATCTTAACATTAATTATGATGATCGTTCTTCTTTGTTGCAATAATCAAATGCCATGCAAACATTTACGAAAATTTAAATAGCTACTGTATTAAGCAATTCGATAGATGTAATTGTCATTTTCTATTTACCAAACTTTCGAAAAATGCTACTTCTAAATTATAATGTTAGTAGGCCAAAAAAGACTTGTCAATATTACACCAAATTAACACGTATCAATCTCAACCAATTAATTTGATGTATTCTTGTTGGCCATCGACACAAATAAATAACAAGAAGTTGGGAAACAAAAAAAAAAAAAAAAATTTTGGGCCTGGGCCCGGCCCGGCCCAAGCCCGGCCCTAGATATTGGGCCTAGGGCCAGGGCCTGGACTGGGCCTAGGTTTCCCTTCGGCAGGCCCGGCCCGGCCCGGCCCGGTTGGCAGCCCCACTGGCCCGGCCCCGGCCCGGCCCCACTTTGACATCTCTAATGCAGATGATATTGCATGTGCTTAATGCAGACTGACAGTGGGAGTGATGAATGAATCCCTGCTTCGTCACTGTGTGAGCCACTTGGATCAAAATATTTTTGATCCTATGAAGAACCCTTTTCACCTTAGACTATGTGATGAAGCGGCTACTCAATGTCGCTACTTTAGCATGTACTCTTGGATCATGGATGATGCGGTCTCGCAGGAAATGTTTAGGAAAGCGGTTGGGTTTAATTGGAATGACATGAGGACTTTGGAAAGAAAGTTCAATATTACACCATGTTGTGTGATTCATAGCCCGGGCGACTTTGTCGATTTTCGTTTCGATATGAGTCATGAATACATAACATATGAGAGATTTAACACTGCTCATTATGAGGGATTTGAGAGTGTTTAATCTGGTGTAGTTGAACTATCTGGGGTACACACGAGATTTATTGGAGTGATGTATTGTGTTAGTTTGGTGATAACTTAATACAATACTCCTCAGCTGGACATCCTTTCTCGTAGGTCGCACGTTCCATTTCATGTATGAGGAGATGAGTGGACGAGAGATAAAGAGGGACTGTACGATTTATTTGCCCTGTGTGTGAGCGAGTGGGAGCTGTTAATAAATTGGGTCAATGGACCCATTATCCGCCCACTAACAGATAATGTGTATTTGTTAGTCTGGATTATTACAGATAATTAGAGGATATTTATCTCCTAAGTGTTTGAGGTAAAGTGAGTCTCTAATTGTATCTTTATATAAAGGCTATAGCTATCCCAATAAGTAAGAGGTGATAGCAATAATCCTTCTCTCTATAGCACTCTCTCTAGAGCAATCACCAAGCTCTAGGATTTGGTTCGTGGACGAAGAATTCGACTCTAGTAGCCGTTTTCATACCTGCGATAAAGATCAAGTGTGTTGGAGGCTCGTAACAATAAGGATCCTACATCGAAATTTTCGGAGACTTCGTACGGTATATTTCCGAACCCATTACGTTATGTGGTAAGTGTATTTAAATAGTTTCAACATCTTGTAATGCCTTGAGACATACTTGTAGAAGAAAAATATGATAAAATTAATACAAATGACCTTATATTGCACGTGGATATTTGCAAGACATTAAATATGGCATATCTTCATTGGTATTATCCAAATTATAACTTGAGGGTCCGTCTTTAAATATGGGAGAAACCAACATACATGACTATCAATTGATTTTAGAGCAAATTGAATCATGATAGTTGTTGTAAAAGTTTGATGGCCCATAATTTATCAAATTGTTATGTGTAGAGTGTAGACCAATATAAAAGGCTACATCGCTAATCCAAGCTCGATGGTCTTGGCTTAAGATGTACTTCTGTAATTATAATCTTTTGTGCTTTAGGATTCTTTTGTAATGTACTTTCGGTTGTGAGAGATACACAAGATAGTGAGAACATCAACGAAGTGGGAGTTAGCTTCTTGCATTGTAATATGAATAGTGGCATCACAAACTAGTCATGAATGGGAACGTAACGATATTGGTGAACCTCGTAAAATCTCGTGTTGTGCGTGTTAATTGTAACATAAATCCATTGTCTTATGACCTGAAAAAAATTACATTATCTTCCCGTGAATATTTTCTCCACCTCTGGAAATCAACAAAGACCAACTTTTCACATTAACGAGTAACCAATGGTTGATGTCTTGGTTTCTCTTATTCCAAAGGAAATAGTATCACATCGGATTTGGGAGGATGACTCAAGGGGGTTGCTGTACATGGCATAACGCACGATGATCTGCATCATATATGTCATATGCGTGACGATATGAGTTGAATACTAATCCTGGAGTGCCTCTAATAAAAGTCCAGCACATTCATCGAAATTTATGGTTTATCCATATTTTCTCAACCACTAGACTAATCTTATGGACTACATTTAGAGTTTGAAATATTCTAATTCGCGGTAAACAATATCACCACCATTACTTTTTGATATCTAACACATGGAATTCTACCAGTATCTCTTCCTCTTTGAAAATCCAAATAATGTAACTTGAGCGAGGATATCTCTGCGTGACGTGTTCTTGAAATAATGGTACATGATGTGTTCTTGAAATAATGGCTCTAAATGTTAATATTGTGATACTTTTAATTGAATCATAGATCACATTAAAAAATATTAAAACACAAACACACACGGGAATTAAAAATAGATTTGGGCTTCAAAGTACTTGATTCATCTTGAACCATGTCATATTTATAATCCCTCACCGTTACTTTCAAGTTATATGTGTGAGAGTCCTAGCGCGCTTGTGATTCGTCTTGTTCAATTACTAAACTTGGTTGCTACACCAACATTTAACATCTAACATCGAAAGAAAGTCCGTAAGACTCACAGATGTGCTTAAGAATCTCCAAATAATGCAGAATTTCTTTAGTATACCTTTACATGACGTTCACTTCTTTATGAAAATGATGGTTCCAGTTGTGATACCTTCATTTGAAACTGTACAGCATACATCACCATAAAGGATATTAAAACAAACACACACGGACACACACTATAATACTCCGTATTAGGTAATGCTAAGTTCATAGGATCTTGATTTAAAGTCCTTTGGCAAAGAAAACACCTTTCCAAAGAAGTAAAAATTACTCCATCAAGTACTTTTGGATTATGTGATATGATATGTTACATTATCTTACTCCATCAATGAAAATCATCCAAGTTCAAGCAATTGTTAGGAAGGGGAGAAAGAGAGAGATGCTATCAACAACTATCAAGTGACTCAGAAGTAGGATACTTGGACCCATTGAGGGACACAGAAAATGATATCAGCTGTTTTCACTAAAGACACAAACCAAGAAGAAAACATGAATCAACAGGCCATTGAATAAAAATAGACAACAAAAGAAAAAAGGAACTCATCATAAAGGAGGGCTTTTAATATCTTGATACAAAATCTGTGCCCTCTCTCATCATCCACACTCCCCTTCTCATTTCCCCACTCCTTTCTTATGGAAATCTAGACCAACCAATGGGAAGCCAGGAAACTTCATCACTGTGATTCCAAAAGATAGATCAAGTACACACTTTCTCTCTCTCCCCTCCAAAATCCTGAAACAAAACTCAACCTCAAAAAAATCCTGCCCTCTGAGTCCACCATTTCTGCCATGTGTCCCTCCCTCACACCACTAACTGGAAATTACAAACTGTTTCATTCCCCCTACAGTCTCCACTCTCCACACAAATATAAGCTCAACACCTTTCACTTCTGCAAGAGAGAAAGGGGAAGAACACTGCTGCAGAAGCAGAACACAGGCAGAGGTACATAATTTCAGTCACATTTTCTCTGCAATTTCCCACTTACTCACTCTTCTGTATCTTCTTCATCTCTTCTTTCTGCAGGCCTCTGTAATCAAGAAACAGGGGAGAGTTTTCTTGAATTACAGAGTTCCCAAATATGGCGTCTTTAGTTTCTTCCTCATTTACCTTACCTTCCACCAAAGTGGAAAACCTCTCGTCAATCTCCCAAAAGCATTATTTTCTACACTCTTTTCTTCCCAAGAAAACCCAGAACGCCAAATCACCCATGAAAGTGAAATGTGCTGCAGTAGGCAATGGGCTCTTCACTCAGACCACACAAGAAGTTCGTAGAATTGTCCCTGAGAACCCACAAAACCTACCCACTGTAAAGATTGTGTATGTAGTGCTAGAGGCTCAGTACCAGTCATCACTGTCAGCTGCAGTCAGAACTTTGAACAGCAATGGAAGGTATGCGTCATATGAGGTGGTGGGTTACTTGGTTGAGGAGCTTAGAGATAATAATGCGTACAAAACTTTCTGTGAGGACCTTAAAGATGCAAATGTCTTTATTGGGTCATTGATTTTTGTGGAGGAACTTGCTTTGAAAGTTAAGGCTGCAGTGGAGAAAGAAAGGGACAGGATGGATGCAGTCCTGGTGTTCCCTTCAATGCCTGAAGTGATGAGACTTAACAAGTTGGGAACATTTAGCATGGCCCAGCTTGGGCAGTCGCAGAGTCCATTCTTTCAACTGTTCAAGAAGAAGAAGTCATCGTCTGCTGGTTTTGCTGATCAGATGTTAAAGCTTGTTAGGACGTTGCCTAAGGTACTGAAGTACTTGCCTAGTGATAAGGCTCAAGATGCTAGGCTTTATATACTTAGTTTGCAGTTTTGGCTTGGTGGGTCTCCTGATAATTTGGTTAATTTTGTAAAAATGATATCTGGGTCATATATTCCTGCTCTGAAAGGGACGAAAATCGAGTATTCCGACCCGGTTTTGTTCTTGGATAATGGGATTTGGCACCCTCTGGCTCCTCGTATGTATGATGATGTGAAGGAGTATTTGAATTGGTACGGAACCAGGAGGGATGCCAATGAGAAGCTTAAGAGCCCGAATGCACCGGTAGTTGGGTTGATTTTACAAAGGAGTCATATTGTTACTGGTGATGAGAGTCACTATGTGGCTGTGATCATGGAGTTGGAGGCAAAAGGGGCTAAGGTTATACCAATTTTTGCTGGTGGACTTGATTTTTCGGGGCCAGTTGAGAAGTACTTGATTAATCCGATTACTAAGAAGCCTTTCGTGCATTCGGTGGTCTCACTGACTGGTTTTGCACTTGTTGGGGGGCCAGCTAGGCAGGATCATCCGAGGGCTATTGAGGCCCTGATGAAGCTTGATGTGCCGTACATTGTAGCGCTGCCTCTGGTGTTCCAGACAACTGAGGAGTGGTTGAATAGCACATTGGGTCTGCACCCCATTCAAGTTGCTTTGCAGGTTGCTCTCCCAGAGCTTGATGGTGGAATGGAACCCATTGTTTTCTCTGGCCGGGATCCAAGAACAGGCAAGTTAATCTCTCTTTTCTTTCTGACTCCTTTCAAGTTCAACGTGCCTATATGGTTCAACGTCACATGCTTTTGGTGCTCACTTGTGTTATTATGCTTTCTCTTATATGTTGCATACCAGTATCACTTTCGTTTGTGCGTTATTTCACTTGGTTATAGCTGAATACTTTTGCCAATATGTTCGTAAGCTAGTATCTAAATGCTTTCAATGCAATATTACTGCAGGGAAATCACATGCTCTTCACAAGAGGGTGGAACAGCTCTGTACCAGGGCAATCAGATGGGGTGAACTAAAAAGGAAATCAAAGGTTTGTGGCAAACTCTCCCTCTTATCATGCATCTCCCTCCTAGTGGCTTAATGTATATCTCTTAGATGGAGTAGGAGTTCATAGGCTTCCAGTTTTTAGCCTTTTCCATTGTTCATTGGCTCCAACTGGCTTGCCTTTGAATGGGCTACACTACTTTAGGGAAACATATATATAAGACTTGTCAAGTAAGTTAAGAGTTTGTAAAAGAAAAAGGAAATTTTCCAAGAGGTTATTTTTTCTATTCTTTCTTCCTTACACGGGAATGCTTGCCCAATGATGCTATTTACCTTACCCAAATTTATGGGCATTAGTTGAGCTTTACATGTTTCCACCTCTTGCCTGATGTAGTACTTAAAAGTTAAGAGTATCTATGGTCAACATCTAACTGATTTGTGAAAATTTGACCCATTTGTTAGAGGGAGAACAACAATATGAATCTATTGGTATTGTGCTTCAGTCAAGTACTTGTGATACGGATTTTACGTTGGCGTTGCCTAGTACTTTCCCTAAGTAATTACATTTCTCAACCGAGAAGTATTCATTTCCATCAACATCTTACCAAACAAATGGATTTTTGTCCTAAACTTTGTAACTAATGTTTTCATCAAGTGAAAAGCTTGTATATGTGTTTATAACATCAACTCTTTAACTATGTTTTCTTCAAGTGAAGGGTTTTGAACTCATTTATTGCTTTTCTATTTTGTGGTTCTCACTGTAGCGTTTTTAAGGAGTTCATACTAAGGACGATTGCTGTAGTTGGGTTGGTGATCCTAACTAAGGCCAAAAATGTTAGGAAAATTGCTAGGATAAAATTCTATATTGATGAGACTTAAGGTGTCACGATCTCTTTGTTTCGTCTCTTCAAATAGATCAATTACTGAATCCTTTTAGAGATATATATGTGAATAAGGTAGTTGCATCTTATATTTTCTCTTCCGTTCACCATTAACTAACAACCACACGTCATTTTGTCGCTTATTTAGGCTATTTTTGTGCCACGTGGCATTAAGAAATTGACATTGGCGGTCTATCTGAGCCACTTTAATTTGAATTATGCAGGTAGAAAAGAGGGTAGCAATCACTGTTTTCAGTTTTCCTCCAGACAAAGGGAATGTTGGAACTGCTGCTTACTTGAACGTTTTCTCCTCCATTTTTTCTGTTCTGAAAGGCCTTCAAAGTGACGGGTACAATGTAGAAGGCCTTCCAGAGACCTCCGAGGCCTTAATTGAAGACATTCTTCATGATAAAGAGGCCCAGTTCAGCAGCCCGAATCTCAACATTGCTTACAAGATGGGTGTCAGGGAGTACCAGAAGTTGACTCCCTATGCCACAGCATTGGAAGAGAACTGGGGAAAAGCTCCTGGGAACTTGAATTCAGATGGAGAGAACCTCCTGGTTTATGGCAAGCAGTATGGAAACATCTTCATCGGTGTGCAGCCCACATTTGGCTATGAGGGTGACCCCATGCGGCTACTTTTCTCCAAATCAGCAAGCCCTCATCATGGTTTTGCCGCATATTACTCTTTTGTTGAGAAAATTTTCAAAGCTGATGCGGTTCTTCATTTTGGCACTCATGGCTCACTTGAGTTCATGCCTGGAAAGCAAGTAGGCATGAGCGATGCTTGTTATCCTGATAGTCTCATTGGGAATATCCCCAATGTGTACTATTATGCAGCTAACAACCCATCAGAAGCCACCATTGCCAAACGTCGGAGCTATGCAAACACCATCAGCTACTTGACTCCCCCTGCAGAAAATGCTGGTCTGTACAAGGGACTCAAGCAGCTAAGTGAACTCATCTCGTCCTATCAATCACTCAAAGACACTGGCCGGGGGCAACAGATCGTAAGCTCCATCGTTAGCACTGCCAGACAGTGCAATCTTGACAAGGATGTGGATCTTCCTGAAGAAGGTGTGGAAATTTCAGCCAAGGAACGCGACCTTGTGGTCGGAAAAGTATATTCCAAAATCATGGAGATTGAATCCCGGCTATTGCCATGTGGGCTCCATGTTATTGGTGAGCCTCCTTCAGCGATGGAGGCAGTTGCGACCCTGGTCAACATTGCTGCATTGGACCGTCCTGAAGAAGGCATTACCTCACTCCCATCAATATTGGCTGAGACTGTTGGCAGACAAATAGAGGATGTTTACAGAGGGAGCGACAAGGGTATCTTGAAAGATGTGGAACTGCTTCAGAATATTACTGAGGCATCACGTGGAGCTGTTACTGCATTTGTACAGCGGTCTACTAACAGTAAGGGTCAAGTTGTTGAAGTAGCCGATAAGCTAAGCTCAATCCTTGGTTTTGGCTTGAATGAACCATGGATTCAGTATCTGTCAAACACCAAGTTTTACAGGGCCGATAGGGAGAAGCTTAGAGTATGTTTCGAATTCTTAGGTAACTGTTTGAAGCTAGTTGTGGCAGATAATGAGTTGGGAAGTTTGAAACAAGCGTTAGAAGGTAAATATGTGGAGCCAGGCCCAGGTGGGGATCCAATCAGAAACCCAAAGGTATTGCCAACCGGGAAGAACATTCATGCACTGGATCCACAAGCTATTCCCACAACAGCAGCACTTCAGAGTGCTAAGATTGTGGTGGATAGGTTGCTAGAGAGGCAGAAGGCCGATAATGGGGGAAACTACCCTGAGACTGTGGCACTTGTACTGTGGGGAACAGATAATATTAAGACATACGGGGAGTCTTTGGCCCAAGTCATGTGGATGGTTGGAGTTAGGCCAGTTTCAGATTCACTTGGTCGGGTAAACAGAGTGGAGGTTGTCAGCCTTGAAGAGCTTGGAAGGCCTCGTGTTGATGTTGTTGTCAATTGTTCTGGTGTTTTCAGAGACCTCTTTATCAATCAGGTACCACTCTTTCTTCATGTTTTTACATTGAATTTTGCAAAATTTGCAGTATTATTGTTCTTGAGACTGATGAAAAATAACATATTTGTTCACAGATGAACCTCCTTGACCGAGCAGTGAAGATGGTGGCCGAACTTGATGAACCAGAAGAACAAAACTTTGTGAGGAAACACGCACTGGAGCAAGCCCAGGCTCTTGGTGTCGATGTTAGGGAAGCCGCAACTCGGATCTTCTCCAATGCCTCTGGCTCCTACTCCTCCAATGTAAACCTTGCTGTTGAGAATTCTTCTTGGAATGATGAGAAACAGCTTCAAGATATGTACCTCAGCCGCAAGTCCTTTGCATTTGACTCCGATGCTCCCGGTGTTGGCATGACTGAGAAACGGAAAGTTTTTGAGATGGCTTTGAGTACAGCTGAGGCCACATTCCAAAACCTTGACTCATCAGAAATCTCGCTCACAGATGTGAGTCACTACTTTGATTCAGACCCTACCAATCTTGTCCAGAATCTCAGGAAGGATGGGAAGAAACCAAATGCATACATTGCCGACACTACCACGGCCAATGCACAGGTGAGACTTGTACCTGTTTTACCACATCCTTTAAGGACTTGCCAATGTACTCAATAATACCAGAATCCTTTATTCTAAGCTAACGATATCAAACTTGTTATTGTTCAGGTACGTACACTCTCTGAAACTGTGCGGCTTGATGCTCGGACCAAGTTGTTGAACCCCAAGTGGTATGAAGGGATGCTGTCAAGCGGGTATGAGGGTGTTCGTGAAATCGAGAAACGGCTTACTAATACAGTGGGGTGGAGTGCAACTTCAGGCCAAGTTGACAACTGGGTGTATGAAGAAGCCAACACTACTTTCATTCAAGATGAGGAGATGCTGAACAAGCTCATGAGCACAAACCCAAACTCTTTCAGGAAGTTGATTCAGACATTCTTGGAGGCGAATGGGCGCGGATACTGGGACACTTCAATCGACAATATCGAGAAACTGAAGCAGTTGTACTCGGAAGTTGAAGACAAGATTGAGGGAGTTGACCGATAAATTGTAAATTAAACTGTTAGTTCTTGAATGCAAATAACATTTTTCATTTTACCTGGC
Source organism: Escallonia rubra (assembly GCA_033065855.1). Classification (NCBI taxonomy): domain Eukaryota; kingdom Viridiplantae; phylum Streptophyta; class Magnoliopsida; order Escalloniales; family Escalloniaceae; genus Escallonia; species Escallonia rubra. The sequence continues at coordinate 217,016 of JAVXUO010000194.1, read as the reverse complement.
CATTTCTCTCTAATTTCTCCGGAGGGTGGACAAATGCAACTTCCAGGAGTACGTGAAATGTGAATTTGTTTTCAGTTCCCCCACTGTAATTTAATTCATTTTTGGGGATCCTTCTTCGTTGTAGCTGTAACTTTTGAGATACTAATTCATAGAAATAAAGATCTGAGATTTCATTGCTACTCTGCCTTGGTACTTTCTCATGTATTATTTCATCCCTTCACTGTCCTATGATTGTTTCCAGCCCTTTCAAGAGGTCTCATCTTGTTTATATTACAAAGTTCTTTCAAAATCTACCTCCAAATTTCCTTCCCAACAAGTATGTAATTAAGAAAACAATCCAGCTAACGTGATTCGTGTTGGAATCCTGCATTTACAGAGACAATACTGCAGGATGAAGCATGACAAAAGAACTGAAACATTTTCACACATGCCACACTCGAGATCCAAAGGAAACTCTCTAACTCAGTTAAAAATTGGTACGTTAAATCGGGTCAAACATATCGGTCAACCCCCATTTCACGAATTGAAGTTGTCGGTGAACAAAATTTGCTTACCCAGTATTCCTCAAGTTTGCCTGAAAGCTAGTTTTAATGTTGATTAAAGCCTATGAAGAATTAGTATGAAGGAGGAGGGAGGGACAGAGGTGGGAGGGTAAAAGGGGAGGAACTTTATCCCGTGGTGTAGTTCAGGCAACATGGGGTGCTCTTGGAGCTGCATGTGAAGTTTGAACTGGCAGTGAAACAAGTTTTCTGCTAAGCCGATGAAGGAGAAGAGAGGATGTTGAGGGAAAACAAATTACGATGCAAGGCCGTACAATTATCGATACGAAGAGTTTGCGAAGAATGTGAACAACTGGAAAGTACAAGATGAATACTGGAAGTACAAGATGAAGTTATGCGATTAGAATGTGAACAACTGGAAAGTACAAGATGAATGATATACACGAGGGAGCTGATTTATTACTGGCCTGCATATCCTCCCGAGTTTGAGGTAACACTCCATCGTTGGAAAGTTAAAGCCAGAAAACATAAACTTTTCTGAGAAACCTGGGTAGGTTTGATTCTTCAACAATTCATTTACAGCTGCCGCTCAGTGGAGCAAAATCCTAAAAAAACATGTGCAAAAGAAGTCCTTGATTTTACGTGTACAAACAATGTACAAATTAAGTGGTTAAAAGAACCAAATGGTAGGTGAGGGGGGAAGGGAAAATGGATAAAAGAGAACATTTACACTTCTCCCCTTGCTTTTCCCTTCTGTTTTTGTGGTGTATATCTGCATTACCAAAAAAAAAAGAAGAAAAATCATACAAGAAGAATCTACAAAAGAGAATCTCCTCCCTTTTGAAGAATAATACAAAAGAAAGGCAGAGTTTGGTGAAAAAGTGTGATACAAGTCTCCCCCCTTTTGCAAGTCTTCTCAAATGTTCAAAAGAATGTTTTTGCCTTCAAACTAACTCCATTAGGAGAGGATCCCCTGCTGCCATAATTCTAATGAGCTTGATGAAGTCTTGCTCACTTGACACGTTCCACGGGTGGATTGCAGGTGCTTCCGCAGAATAAAATGTTGAAGAGTTGGTCGAAGTTGGTTTTTTCTTGTATATCATTGTACTGAACACCGAGTCAAAATTCTGAAGCGAATCCATTGCTACGAAGAAGGCGGGTATTGCAACCTTGTGATGAATATCCAGATCACCCACGAGACTCACGAGATCAATGAAGTCGGTGACTAACCGCCGAGGAATGTAATATACCTCAGAACTGCATAATGTGAGGCTCTGGGCACTGGTCATGGTTTCCTTGTAACTGACTTGTAAATGGACTGGCATCATACTCACCACTTTCTTAACCATGTCTGCTTGTTTATTAAACCATCCTGAGTTGCCATCAAGCGAAACAGCATTCCAAGACTTGGACACCTGCAATCATAAAATATTTGTCAGAGAGAGAATTGTTTCTAATGGTTGGTAGCAAACACATTAGTGTGCCCTTACGTAACTACAAAACAAGGGAAATATTGACGGGTCAGTTGTCATACTCCTGCACTGTTAGTCAACATTTACACTGTCTAAACCGTATATCACTGCAGCAAACAGTAAAAAAAGGGTTTATCAAGCTCAGCCCAGTTTCCACGCATGGCAGATAACGTTTTCAATCCTTTATCAGGATCTGTTAACACAAGCGCAAGCAAGAGGAAACACGATTATAAGTTTCCTTTACCTTGTCCGTAATCCAGAGCTTGGTCTTGTCTGCTTGCAGCAAGTTCCAGTAATTAAGAATCGTATCGTCCTGGAGGAACAGAAACCCTTCTGCACTCGGGAATCTGTTCAATATTTTTGGCAGATGCCTGCAACAAGAATTGGTAATACTATCAGAAAATGAGATGCGAAAACCGAAGGGCTTTCCTGACAGTGACCTGTGTAAAACGTGAACACTACGGGACAACCACAAGAATAAGAACTTCCAGAAAGCCATAATTATACCAACTGGTTCTAACCACTAATTGAACTCATGCTTTAAATCAGAAGATACTAACAACCAAGCAACTAAAATTTACTTCTATAGGATTTCCTTTTACCTTGAAGAAGCAACAACTTTGAATTGACACTTCTTCAAAACCACCATATATATATATATATGCTTTAAATTGACACTTCTTCTGACCACCATATATGCTTCTATTCGGAAAAGAAATAGGTGATATCATAGAAAAGCTGCATTTGTCAATTGAGAAACTAGATTCAGCAGGATCCACAGAAAAAGTGGCCATATCCTGGGAAAGGCTTCAAAATTCTCCACTAATCTATCATTTACAAGCTTTCAGCACAAGATTACTATACTTATAATCACTCCCAACAAAGAATGAGAACAACTTTTTTATCTTGGTGGCAGCTCAGGTTTAATTCAACTCCTCATTATGAAAATAATTCACAGGATAACACAGAACGACACCCATCTCACTAACAACATTTGTACCCTCAAATTAAGTGCTTTTATTCATCTTCGACACAAATCATAGTAAAATCCTTCAAAACAAGCTTCATTAACAAGTCAAACCATATATCAATCAACAACTTTGGTTTTGGACTAAAAAGCTTTCCAAAGCCAAAATCAGCAACTTGCTGTACGGCTAGGAACACTTTCCATGAGCAATTCCAGTATTAAGGAACTTGTGCAAGTGAGGTACTAATAATATTGGTTAGGGTTAATTACTTTGATAACTAGGTAAAGGAATATCTTTTATAGCAAAGCAATGAACATGGACACAATACCATGCCACTGGCATGACATGTAAGAACCTGCATATTGGTCTGCAAACTAAAGGATGTCCATACAAAAGCTTTGAGGTAAAGGGATAGCTGCAGTCTTATATTTTTCAAAGAGAAACTATGTACGTTTGCTTCTGTACAATTTTTAACTGGCATCGCACATTTTGTAATAAGAAAGCAATTCTATCTATTACACAAGCTTAAAATAGAATTATGTTGTACAGGCATGTTTATCACCTTTCTAGAAACAGATTACGGAACACTGTGGACGGTAAACAGCTTAAAAAGCAAATCCTATTAAAGTAGGGCATGGCGTCAATAATATAATAGCTATAAAGTTTCATGGCGTCATATGTATATCATGAACAGAGTACACATAATTTTGAAGTCCTTGTCCAACTACTTAAACGACGGATTGAATAACTTCAGCCTTGACCTCATCAAGCGCGATATGCAACAGCTGATAAACTATTCCTAGTACCCCTGATCATACAATAATCTCCCTTTATTATGTCCTTAGAAGCATGATGTGCGACTTAAAATATCTAAGCGCTCTACACATGTAAAAGCCATATCCAACATGCTTCCATGGCTGATTAAGAAGTGCCATGTCCAACACAATCCTGTTAACAAGTGTCCATGGCTCCATGCATTACTACCCTAGAAGCCTAACATCTCTCGCCCTTCTTGGCTTGGCAACTAAAAATAGATTTGGCAATAAATGTACAATTTCAAAACATAGCAATATCATAGCTACATAAGAATGCGAGGAGGGCGGGTGGAGGGTGGGGGCTCGACTTACTTGTATAAATGGTCCAAGTGGCCTTCTTCAACAGCAAGATCTATATTCTTCTGCTCTGACAAGATCACCACACTCTTAAATATTCTGCCATAGAGCAATCTCCATTCCAAAGCAGTACGTTCAACAGGTCCACTGCAGAACATTATAAGAACAACATTCCCAAAATTCTTTCTCCACCGAACCAAATTTCCAATTTCGTAGTTCACAGTTCCGATTTCCTCAACCCCAAGATGAACGGATGGTAACTTGCGAGGGATATACTCCTTCCGGTCCCCATGACCAATATTTGCCCGTGGTCGATCCAATTCAAATGACATCAGCCTTGGCTGCTGGTACCCAACAGCAAGCAAGTCCTGAAGCCAAGCGGCAGTAAACCTCACATCTTTCTCCAACCAAAATCCTTCCTCAGCCATGGCGTAACTCAATTCCAGAATCTTATCGAACAATCTATGATTGCCTGACCTCCACGAAACCAAGAAGTTAATCAAACGACCTACATTCACGTGAAGATCTTTCTCTTCAGAAAACGGGTACCCTTCAATTCTATCGTAGCGATGAACTGTAGGAGGATAAACAACAACATACCCACCAATCTCCCACAGAAGCCTCTGCCCCCAATAACCCCTCAACACGTCAGAAGCCATCGTGCTGACCGAAACCGGAAGCATCAAACCCCAAAATGCTGACGAATGATAAATCGTATTAAACGAATTAACAGGCACCATTATCCCCTGCGGCAATGCCACTTTAGGTGAATTCTCGTCAAACCTAATATCAAACGCTTCCAAACCCGGTTTCCTCGTAAAATAAAAAACCGAATCAACATCAGGAAGGCCATTCGAAATTCCCTGTTGAATAAACTGCTTCCCACCAAACACTTCTGTATAATACTCCTCGTGCCCAATCTCGCCCACATTCTCCAAAGGCATTCCCCTCGGCCAAACAGACCGTTGCCCAAAATGAATATAGGGGTTAACTACCGTCCTATTCGGATTCTCGTGACTGTACTGCAATATAATCTCTTGCCTAGCACCCTGCCCAACCAACTCCACATCAAAATGCTTACCAATATCATTATCAATTACCTCACCCCTATCATCAGCATCAAATATCTTCTTAGCACCGTGTTGTATAGCAAACAAATACCCCACGCTTTTTCTAACATACGAATCGTAAGGCAGGAAATCAACAACCCTGAACCCTAACTTAGCCTGTTGCTCCAGTGAAAGAAAAATAGTACCTTTTAGCGACCAATCACCAGGGGTCTTCGAGTTCCCAATCGCAAGAACCTGCCAGCCCTTGATTTTGACGAGATTCTTTAGCGAATCAGTCGGGTAACTCGACACCGAGACGACGATCCACCGCTCTGTTCGAAAATTGGCAAACGGGGTCGATTTGTCAGTGATGGGCGTGATGGAATTGTAGTCGATTTTGGGGAGCTGCGCCTTGTGGAGGTGGTGGGTTGATTGGGACTCGAGGCAGAGGAGCGCGGCGGTGTCGCCAACCGCACCGCGGAGGAAGAAGACGGCGGCCACGGTGGCGATCAAGAGGGCTACGGCGACGATCTTGTAGAGATTCTCGGATACCCATGTGGTGAAATCCAAGGGTTTGGAGTCAGAATGGCGAGTTTGACGGAGTGCTTGCAGTGCTCTGTTTTGGGGCTTCGTATGGGGCACACGATCTTGGACCAACATTGAATCCAAACCCACAAAGCACACACTGAAAACACGCACTACACACAACACTGGATGTCTTCCTCTAACTTCACTGCAATTCCTGAATCTGCTTCTCACTCCGACATTGACTGATTTAGACTCGGCTTACGCTACTCTGTCTAGAAAATATAGCAGCTGCCGTGTAAGCCTCACAGTTGGTGAGATGGGGCAGTGGCTGCCGACAGGTGCGGGGGTTGTGTTTTCTTGTGATTTTTGAAGATTGGCAATGTCACTGCTGGTAGTTTGGTGCCAACGTGGGGAACTGTGCTTTCTATTTTTAATCTTATTACATACTTTCTGACATTGTACTTCCGTCTCCAACTCATTTTACATTTTATTAAATTCTAAAATACAAAAGCAAATTATATGTGTTATCCCGGAGGAAAAATAAATCAAGAGGATGGTTAAAAATTTGTTGGAATTTAATAAATAGGAAGAGGACTCTTATGACGAACTTTTAATCAAGGATATATGGTTATAAATCTTTTAGCATTTAATAAATAACCGTCACATCACTATAGTCAGAATTTCTTTTCGATTCCTTTATTCTAGCTGCTTTACCCAAACATACAATCGTCAACATTGTTACTTCATTTCTAATTTTGTCACTATTCGTTCTCTCTCGGTCTCCATTTTTTAGGGTAAACTCGATTTTATTTTACATATATATATTCTATTATTTGTGCCGAATTTACACGTTTTTTGTTAGTACTTTTATAATAAAGTTAATCAAGGTCACTGTTAACTTTTTTTCAACATTTAATAAATAACCGTTTCATTTCGCTACAATTAAAACTTCTTCTTTATCCCAATTACATCTCTTGAGGCTTTCTTTCTTATTTTAGGGAAACGCCCAATGAATTGGGATTTCATTATTGATTCGGGTCACTTCCCATCAGTTCATTTATGATGGCACCACTCCACCCATCCAAATATCCAACTGTTATTATTTTTATTCTATTTATACTACTCTTTTCTTCTTGGTTTCCATTTTCATGATAATCTCGTTACTCTTTTTATGTAATGATTTATTATTTATATCAATTGAACTTATATAGTACTATAATAATTTTATTAATTGCAAAAGCATCGTGTGGAGTAAGTCTTTAAAAAGAAACTATGGCTGTGAATCCTCCTTTCTATTGAGGAGTATTATTTTGGTCACACCATATGCTGTAATTAAGAATACTTTATTGTGTGGTGGTATCGGCAGAAAGGCCCATGACAAAAAAAGGTAAAGAGGGACTGACTATTTGTCCATGGCAGGTACGCTCGTGGTTCATCCAAACATTTGTAAATTGGTTTTTCTCATTTTGTGAATATCTAAACATTTGTGTGAACTGGACTTCCACGTAAGAGAATTCTAATGTGTCGTTGTGCCATAAAATATTTTATGGCAATTCTTTAAGCAATATAGTTTGAAACAAATTATTATATATTGACCTTTTTTTTATTAGATTGTTTCACCCAAAAAAATTTGACTTAAAACTCGTTTATTTTGGTTTTATATCTAATATGGAGAAAAGTCCATGTTCTGTTGTTTGCTAAGGTTTCTATGGCGACCAAATTCTATGGTGCGAAGTTTAAAGAAAGAACGTAAGAACTTGACTCTGCGCTATAATTTTCGTTGTATACTTGAAAATTCTGTGCGGTAGATGCAACAAACAATTTATTGCATTGTTTTGTGGCACTATTGATAGCAAAAGGCAAGGTGACAACTTTTGATTAGGAAAAACAACAAAAAGAGCTCATCCTTCTGTCTTCTTTCTCTCACTAACCGGTAGGTAAAACCACCAAAACCCTCGCCAGTGTCAAGCCGGGGGGGGCGGGCACGACTTCCTCTTTTTTTTTCCCTTCCTCTTCTTTAGTTTCATGTCCATGTTGTGCTTGTAAGTGTCCTATAAGGAGGGGCTACAATAGAGGCCGGCGGCGTGTTGAAGGGTGGATGAAGGCGGGGGCATAGCCGATGCATCTCCTCACATTACCGAAGATGGTGACACATAGACCTCGCCAGATCTATGCAGATCTTAGTTTCGATCTACTAGATCTGGTAGATCTACTCGTTATCCCGTAGTGTATGGTCATTGCTTCATTGCCTGGTCTAACGGTAACATTTCCTTGGGCAATAGAAATGCTGGTGAAAAAGAGTGGACCGTGCAGTATTGATGGCCCCTTCGCCTCTTGTCTTCGTGTTGTGGTTCTGTAAGTGACCGAGAACACCTTTGTTTAGCGCGGTTCTAGTTGTCCTCTTCATTGTAATATTATGTTGTAAAATTTTATGTGTTTCCTGTATTTGGTGTTAAAAGTTGTAAACTGTAGTTTTTGATATGTTACGAAAAGTTAGGCTGAAGTGTAGGATATGTTATACTTAAGTCTAATTGTAATTTGTATCGGGTTTATAGGTTAATTGTTAATATGTAATGTTAATGGTAGCAATTGACATTACCTTTTATATCTTTAAAATAGATGATCTAGTCGGAACGGTTTGTAAAAATTTTTATATGTAAAATATTTCTCTTCTTAAAAAAAAAAAAGAACTTTGGTTAGTAACCAATAACTTCAATGAATAGAAAAACAAAGAGAGTTAGACAGGGATTATAAGGAAAGAAATCAACTATCAGATCTATGGAGTTGCCTAAATGAGAAGCAACTTGTGTGTGATTTGTTGTTTTACGCAATGAAGAAGAGTAAGTTGCACATTTTGGCACGCGTGGGCGCAGAATCGTTAGATTGTCAGCAGCAGCATTGATGATGGCACTTGGCAGTGGCGGCATTGCTTCGCCCTTTAGGTTGGCAAGTAGAGGTGCTTATGTTCTCACCAGTTGAGTGCCGATTGTTCTAAAAACCTTACTTATTAGAGAATCAATTTTTTTTTATTTACAAATAAAATCAATTCTCTTGTTAAACGAATTTTTGATTGCACGTAAAGACATAAAGAGAGATCGTGACATACCACAATTAAGTGCATAAATAAATAAAACTTATATTGCAACCCCTTGTATAAATATTTTTGCCGCTAAACAAATGAAGCTTAGGAAATATTTTTACTGCTATCTGAGTTATAGAAAGATACATACAACCCCTTATATTAACGATAATTAGTAGTCGTTAAATACTTTTAGAGGCTGTTCTACTAAAATTTTGAACAACAATTCCTAATAACAGTTTTCAGCGTCACTAAATAAAAACAGCTAAAAATATTTAACGACAAATATTTGTTATCTGGGGGTTGTAGGTATCTTCTTATAATCTAGGTAGCAGCAAAATTTTTACCTTTTATTAAATGGAGACTAAAATGCAAGTGAGAGGAATCGAACTCAAGCTTTTGTCAAACCAGAGCTATAATACTATACTAAGTTATGAATTACTCTAAAAATTTAAGCTGTTAAGAATGTGTTCTACGATATATATCATGCTTTAGCATGATGGTAGTACGGTACCTATATTTATATATTTTTTTAGTTTTAAACGTGAGAAATTTCATATATGAAACATGGTAGTTTTTCATGGTTACGTGAGTAGTCAATGCTACTTTTCATAAAAGAATAAAGAAAAGAGAAATACTTAAAAGATTAGAACCCGATTGAACTAAGTTTTGAAGGAGGGGAAGGGAGAGTTACAAAATAAAATGTACAGCAAAAGGCATCCGGGAATGCAAGTTAGTAGCCAAGAAACGAAAGATAGTAGCGCTGTGAAACCAAAAGCTTTTCTTCTGCGCTCCCATTGGCAAACTGTTCGTACATGTAATCTTGGCTCTTCCCTATCTTTATTTGTTCAAAGTTTGAGTAGCCAAACTGGAAACGGTGGAAATCCTTTATGGCAAAATGAAACAGCAAGAGTATTGTAGCTGTTAAGTGCTTGCATCACTTTCTTTTTCTTTTTTCTTTTTTTGATTGAGAGGGATGCCAAAATAATTTACAGAGAAAGGCACTTTAGTGCAGCAAGCAGCTCTGATATTACAATTTTAAAGGGATGAACTTGGTAGCATTGCATTGTAAATAAACATATTGAGTTTTTAACACTGTACATATATTGTAACTGAGACATTTTTTTTTTTCTCGTCAGGCAAACATCACTAGTTAACGAAACCATTGCAACCAAGAGGCTGATATCCGAAGGGGTACTCTTGGAAACAAAAAAAAAGAGGCATTGCACATGAACGGACGGTCCCTTATAAATGGCCGACATGGTATTGGAAAAAAGCGAAGTGAACATATGGGACGCTCCTCTTTGGCTATCAAACTAAGTGACAATCAATATATGATCAAATCCCGAGATCCCACTTGTACGCTAGTAAGAGTCATAAACCGCATAAGAGCGCGATTTACAGCATGCCATCTGCTTAAATTGGACCTAGAACTCACAGATAGAGGATCTTGCCAAAAAATTTGGCAGCACAGCAGCAACAATAGAACTCTTACACATGTAATATCCCACCCCGTTATAGTTTTTTGATTTGGTCCAGAAGGTTGATTTTAGTTTTTATTTTTCCTCACAGAAGTCTATTAGTTCTTATTTTTCTTCAGAAAAGTCGAGATATAGGGTCTGTTTGACAGAATTTTTTTTTTTTTTTTGGTTTTCAGTTTTTAAAGAGCAACTTAAATTTTTTTTTTACAAAAACAAGTGGGTGTTTGATAACCATTTTTTTTAGTTTTTTTGTGTTTGGTAACCCTTTTTATTTTGACTTTTTTTTGTGGTGGTTTGCGGTGGCGGTGGTGGGGCGTAGCAGTGGTCGACGGTGGTGGTGGCCGGCGATGGTCGCCGGCAGGCAGCCCGCGGTTGTTGCGGCAGTCGCCGACAATGGCTGCCGGAGGTGGCTGCCTCCCGGTGGTGGTTGCCGGCGGCCAGAGGTGGCTGCCGGCGGTGGTGGCCACCGCCCACCGCCGTCCGGGGGTGGCTGCCGACGGCCGGAGGTGGCTGCTGGGCGGTGGGTGAGTTGTGATGGAGGTAAAAAAAAAAAAATTTAAGTGAAAACAAAAGGAGCTTTTTTCTCTTTTTGTTTTTTCTCTACAATTTAAAAAGTCACTTTTTAAATTGAAAAAAAAAGTGTTACCAAACACTCCTGTATAGACGTTCCATTTTCCTTCTCCTTTTCCCCGAGTGCAAAGTTCATTTGTGCAAGTCTCAACTCTCAAAGCTGCAATTCGAGTTGGCCCGTTGAGTAAAAGTCGGGCTAGGTGGACTGGGTACTCTAGACAGATTGTGCAAGGCTACAAAGTCCCTGCAGAAAGTCCCAAGCCCATCTGCAATGGCAATGCAAGATTTGTGTTTAGGGCCTGATTTCAAACAGGCCCGAAGGGCAAAGGGGTAGGTCAACCAATAGGGAACGTGTCTCTTAACATCTTAGGTTCGAGCCACAAGGTATACATTCTTTGCGAATCTCCCAGGTCTAACATGGATGATCTGTCTTTAACCGGCTCGGAAAAGTGGGCTATATACTGTGCGCAAGTTGGCATGTAATATTGCATTACTCTTGAAATAAAAAATCATTTAATTAAAAACCACGACTATGGCTGATTATCATTATTATAGTTATGAAATGCTCAAAATATTAGTGCCGCTCTGGTACTCGACAATAGAATTTACAAGTTCTATTTATTGAATTTTTTTGGTTGCAAGTCTTCATTTGCAAAAATCGAATTTTTTTTTTGTTTTTTGTAATTACGGGAAAGTACAAAAACTAATGTACAATGCAGCTAATATATGTAAGTACAAAGTCCTTATCTGAGCTCATCAAGCATATCCGAAAATTGTCAGCCTGCAGAGTTGAGCGTGCAAATGATTTGCTCTGCTCGATAAAACGAACAAGAGCTTTAAAGTTTTCGGATTTGGATCTTTCTCTTGCAAACTCAAAGTCATCAATATATTAACTTTAGTAGTTTAAGTTGTTCATAGTCAAAAGAAGTAAATATTTTGAAAAACAAATTTAGTTAGTTTCGTAAATAATACAAGACTCTAGTTCTCAGTTTAAAGCTTTTAACTTTTAAAAAGTCATCCCCTTAATTAATCTGAAAAATTGCACATTAAACGAGTTCATAATGCACATTGGCCATTGCTTAGCAAAAGAAGAGTTTCACACTCACACTTTGCCCATGCAATACAGTTTGAGTTTGGCTTGTTAAAATTAACCACTACCGCTAACATAAACGCATCTATGACGGGCCAGTTACAAGCAGAAAAAATACTCGTCTTAAACACGTGGCGAAATTTCATTGGTCCGTCATCTAGAAGCTGTTGCAAGCGCCAGTCTGGTGTCACATAAGTCACACGATTTATTATAAACAGTTTTACGGTGACAGAGAAAAAGGAAGAAAAAACACAAAAACTAGAATTCAAACATTTCGAGATTCGTTCAGCCCGCCTTTTTCGAAAAAGCAATGGCGGTGTTTCCATGTCCAGCAGAACGTGAAGTTGCCTCCGCTCTCCTCCTCCTCGCCACCACCCCTCCCTCCCTCTCTCCGCCCTCGTAAGTTCACTCAATGCACTTCCACTTAAACTGCTTTTGCTTCTGTTGTGTAAATCTGTTTCCGTTCTTGTTTTCTGAAGAACTGTTTCTGTTTTTTCGCATTTTGAAGTGGTAAAAGCAAGTGTGATGGTGATGATTCGGAGAGCCTCGTCATTGTGAGCGGTTCCGATATGAATTGTTCGTGTTCGACGGTGACGAGTGACGACGGCGTTTTGAATTCGGCAGAGACTTGTCTTCGTCAGCTCCAGATGGTCGCTGTTGTTGCTCGGAGTCATGAGTTGAAGCTCAAGGTAATTTCCAACGTTATTGAAGTTTTCATCGATTTTTTTTGTGACGTGGTATCGCATTTCTGCTCGTTTCGAGTTTCAACTTCTGTTTTGTGATGCGTTGAAGCTTCCTCTTCACTAGTTTGTTTCCGACTCGAAGATTTTAATCATTCGTAGGTGATCTCATTTTGTAGTTTCGATCCTCTGAGTCTTTTATATAATTTCTGTGCCGCTGTTGTTGATTTTTTTCGTGATTTAGTTTCGAATTCTGTTTGTATTGAATCTGAACTTTTGTTTCGTGACTTAATTCTGATGTCTTGATGCTTCGTGTTCACTAGTTTTTCTTCTCATTTGAAGGTTTTAATGCTTTGTAGTGATTTCTTTTTGTAGCTTTGATCCTTTCATTGCTCTGTTCGCTGTGATCGACTTGAGTTTCACGTTCGATGAATTTTAGTTGCATGTTGACAAATTCTAGTTTTCCTTTTGATTTTAGGTGACTTTGATTTTCGGTTGAGGAAACGTAATTTGAATGATTTTCTCTGTATATGAATGATTTTCATGTATAATGTTAAATTTACAGATAAAATCTGTTTTAATGTGGTTCTCCACTTCAAAAGCTTGTGACCCGGAGCTTTGTTACACTTACACCGCGTAGATGTTCTTTTGTACTTTCGGTTTGCTCACTATTTGCGGATATACTTGCAAATTTACCTAGCTTTCATTTTATATTGGTGTCAAATACTCTGTTTGTGTGTTCCTGTTTGTTTGAGAAAGAAATTCTCTGTCCGTCTGTTCTTTTTTGTGTGAACTGTAAAGTTCTCTGTTTACGTGTGTGTGTGTGAAATCCCCGGTGTGTCTTTGTACGCGCGTATGTGCATGCGAATGAAATTCTCTGTTTGTGTGGTGTGTGTAATGGGTATCAAGTTCTCTGTCTGTTGTGTGAAAAACTGTGTATATGAGAGTGAACGTTGTGTGTGTGTGTGTGTGTTCCCTGTTTGGTTCGAACTGATCGTGTAAACCAATCAAAACAGTAGAACACAGCGCACGAGGACTTGTTTGCACTGGAATTTAACGATTTTGAACTTTGCAGGTTGTGAAGAAAAGACGGTCGAAGAGCTACTGGATCTCCGACTGCCCGAAGATCAAACCGGCCAAATCAGTGGCGATTACATGGGGACACGCGTCGGGAGCGAGTGAGGAGGCTTCATCCTGTCTGTCCACCGGCTCCAGCTCCATCTCCATCTCCATCTCCTGCGCGCGAAGCCACACTCCCTCTTCCACGGCGCTAGAGAAGCGGAAGAGGAAGAACCCAGTCGGCTCGACTCAGTTGCGCCGCCGAGCCGAAGCCATCCTGCGTGTCTTGTCACATGGGTGGGCTTCTGAGGTGAAGCTACGCCAGCTGCTCGGTGACAGCCCCGACACCAGCAAAGCCTTGAGAATGTGCGCGCGCGCTCTCTCTCTCTCTCTCGCTTCGCTTAAGATTTACCACATGGCACGTTGCACATGCATAGTGTAGGTTATTTACGGAGAAAATAGAAAACAATTCTTAACATTATTGTTTTCGTCACTACAGTAATATAACTAAAACGTGACAAGTACCTTAAAACTGTAGCACAAAAGTAGAGTATAAAAGTTAAAATATAAGTTGTTAACGCTTTCGCTAATGTACATTTTTAGCTAAAAAAAGAGGTAGAATAACATATAGACGTGTAGAAAAAGTATTTTTCTTGAAGTGCTATTACTAATCGTATTTTCTTCATAGTGTGATTATTAAATTTTTTTTTGGGTGATAAAAAATAAAATGGTTTTTCATCTTCTTGTTCCACGTGACAGGTTGCTGAAGCAAGGAGAGGTGAAGAGATCAGGAGCTGGTGGTCGCAGTGACCCCTATATTTACATGGTAATGTTTCACTTTAAGAACAAACATGTGGCTTTTAAATGATGTTATTTTGCAGAAAACGGAGTATATCTGACTAATTGTTGATGTTGTTTTGCAGAAGGCATGATAGTATAGGTGCCTCTAATATAAAATTTTTGGGAAATTCAAGTAGGATGGGTATATTGAGAGAAATGTTAAAAAGGTGTGAAGATATTTAACCACACCTGGCTTGTTCAAAGTTTTTGGCTGACAGAGCAATGCGTCTTATAGTTAATGGTCATTCTGTGTAACAGGCTGCATATGTAAACAGAAGGTCTGTATAGTAAAGCGTTACATTGCATAGTGTTCTCTTACTGAGTCAGTGTTCCCTCTCTGATTGCTACTCACTTTTAAGTACATTTACTTCTTATGTTCACTTTGTACACGAAAAATATGAAATTGAAGAGGAATTTATACCGGACTTGGAGCCTATGATTGCCTTTGAAAACAATATTGTTACCTTGGCCCTCATTGATCATGAGGATGACGTTGTCATGTTCGCTCAGGATTTCTTATTAGATATGAAACTTTTTCTAGTGTTGGAAGTTTTTTAATTTGCCATGTTTTGGATTTTTCACGTGATTTATTGATTTAATGCATTAATATATTTACTTATTTTTATTTTAAACTTCACTTTCAAAGGGCACACTGCTTGCACTTTTGCCTAGATTCCAAGGACCTTTCGTGCCTTACGTGCGTATGCGCTTTTAATAACTATGATTTAACTCTCTTCTTCATGTGCAAGCTCTCAATTACACCTGAAGAGATAAAAACAAATCAAGACGCAGTACGTGTAAACCTCGCAATTGCACGTGGAGAGATAAAAAGAGATCAAGGCGCACCACCATTAAGTGTATAGATAAACAATGTGCAAAATGCAAGTCGGAAAAATCGAACTCAAGATCTTGCCAAATTAGGGTTCTAATACTATATTAAGTCATCAGTTAATCTAAAAAGTAAAAACTGATAAAAAATGAGTCTAACAATATATATATATATATATATATATATCATGCTTTAACATGATGGGAGTACTGTGCTTACATTTAGTGATGAGAATCGGATTATGAAAAATAACAGCAAGAGTGTTGCAGCTATTATTAAGTGCTTGCATCACTTTATCTTGGTGTTTTTTTTTCTTTTTAAGGGAGGAATGCCAAAATAATTTGCAGGAAAAGGCACTTTAGTGCAACAACCAGGTTTGAATTACAATTTTAAAGGGATGAACTTGTAGCATTGCATGTTAAACAAACATACAGAGTTTTTGACAATGCACATGTTTTGCAACCGAGACATTCTCTTTTCTTGGTAGGCAAATATCATTAACTAACAAAGCCCTTACAACTTAAAAGGCGATAGGTGAACGGAAACTCTTGAAAACAAAGAAAGAGCTATTGCACCCAAACGAACGGTCCCGTAAAATGGTCAACATGGCTGTAGAAGAAAACGAAGTGAGTGTATGGGGTGCTCATGTTTGGGCTACCAAACAAAGTGACAACCGGGACCGGATGATGCATATAATATGCATCAAATCCTTAACTCTCACTTGTACACCAGTAAGAGACATAGACTGCATAAGAGAGCGGCGTATAGTACGACACGAGTTTATAACTGACCTAAAACTCACAGATGGGGCCTTCCGCCACAATTTTTGGCAACAATAGTAGAACTCTTGCACATGTAACATCCCATCCCGTTACAGTTTTATTATTTTGGTCCAAAATGTTGATCCCTAGTTCTTAGTATTTTTATTCGGCAAAGTCTAAAAATAGACGTTCCATTTTCCTTCTCCTTTTTCTTAACTATAATAAAAAGGTCATTTGCCCAAGCAGCAATTCGACTTGGCCCATTGAGTAAAAGTCGGGCTAGGGGGACTGGGTTCTCAAGACAGACTGTGCAAGGCTACAAAGTCCCTGCATGAGCCTAATCATATTTGAGTTGCGGGCCTGAATCAAAACAACCCCAAAGGGCAAAGGGTTGGTCAACCAATACCGGACATTTCTCTTAATAAGGTCTTAAGTTCGAGCCACAGGGTATTCATTCTTTACGAATCTCTTAGGTGCAACATGGATCATCAGTCTTTGACCAACTCGGGCAGTTCAGAGAAGTGGACTGAACATCGTGCGCAAAACAAAAAATCACTTGATTAGAAACCACAGCTATGCCTCTTAATCATTATTATAGCTGGGAATTGCTTAAAACCGTTTTGGTGATCATGGCATAGTATTGACAAGTCCTATCTATTGATTTTTATTTCTTATTCTGGTTGCAAGCCTTGATTTGCAGCAAGAATCCATAAAGTGCAGCTAATATAGGGAAGTACGTAATCGTTATTTCAGCACATCAAGCGTATCCGAGATATGCTCACTAGACGGAAAAAACTAGCTAGCTTGCACTGTTGGGCATGCAAATGGTTAGATCTAGCTCGATAAGATGAACGTGCGATTTAAATTTTCCATTTTAATTGGGATCAATCTTTTGCAAATACAAAGTCAGCAATAGAGGAGTAGTTTTGCTTGTTTGCAGCTAAGAGAAGTAAATACTTGCAAAAAATTTAGTTGATCTTGTTGAGTATCCATGACTCTAGTCCTCAATTTAAAGATTTTGCAAATAATCCTAAAAGTTCTTCGCCTTTATTAATCTAAAAGTTGCACATTAAACAAGACTATGCACATTGCTTAGCACGAGAAGAGTTTTACACTTTGACCACGTAATGCAATTTGCATTTGGCTTGCTAAAATTAGCCACTACCGCAAACATAAACGCATCTAATTCTATGTTTGTTTTACGAAAATTATTTTCTGGAAAAGATATTCTGCATTTTTCGGTATTTGGTGCGTGCATAAAATTTTTCAACGTAAAATAATTTCCTATCACCCTTATTTTGAAGAACAAAATGCCGAGAAATCACTTACGGATTAAAACTCAGTAAGTCCTATTCCGGACCGCTAAACACCCCCTACCCCCACCCACCCCTCCCTTGCCACACACACGCGTAGAGACACCCACACCCCACCCGCCACCCCCCAATCCACCCACCATGCCCACCCGCACACCCCCCACGCACCACACCCACACATAGCGTTGTCCAAATAGCGGAAATAACGGAAAACATATCTTTTTTTTTGTATTAGTAGTTTTATTATTTTTTGTGCGACACATAAACATGAAAAAATAAAATTTCTAAAAATATTTTCAAGAACTGCTTTTTTTTGGAAAGCACATTCTGAAAAGCTTTTTCCATTAAGCATTATGTAAAACAAACAAGGCCTAAAATAGGCAAGCTTTTTTTTAAATAATTAGTTAGACCTCCATGCCTTACGTGCGTGGTTGTCTTCCTAGGTATTTTGATGAATTTTAACTTCTCATCTTTTCCTTTACGTTCTTTCAGTCAAATCTTCAGCAAATAAAATGTTGCCATATTCGTTACCTTTTCTCTGAGGTCGTAGGTACTTCATTTCCTTAATATTTAGGATGTAATTTTAGCGTTTAAGTTATTTGTACCGAATTTTATCTGCATCCACTTGTAGGAAAGAATCAGTGGTAATTAAAGAAGGTGTTGTTTTTAGGTTTCTTAGAATAAGCATACTAGCGAAACCTTCAATAGATGGGCAACTTCACTTCTTAGTTTTTTACTCTTAAGAACTTGATAAAATTTATATATTCTTTTTCTTTATTCTTCTAAATTAAACTTTATTCGTCGCTACATTGGCAATCAAGGGGCAATTTATATTGTATTCTAGAAGTATGCATTAGTTTGGGAGAATCTTCATTTATAAGTTTGTGTGGCTTGATATGGAAGTCGTGCAGTTTAAAGGGATATAGAAAAATAAACCTTTCTACCATTTTTTATAGCCTCGTATGCTAAGCTCAAAATAAAATATTTTTTAGTTCTTCATGTATAAATTTTGTGTTTTTATAATTATTACTCTTGATATACACTTAGTTCTTCGGTTAGCCTTCAAATAATTTTTCTTTTGAAAGCATAATGACCAAAGAAATTATTGCTAATCTGTCATAGGTAACATATATATAAGCTAAGCTTTGACCAAATTAAATTTTAATGCCATAATGTCTTCAAAACATATAGGGGTTGGTACTTCTTTTGTAAATTTGGTAAGCTCATAGACAAATCTATCATAAAACAAGATAATAAGAAAATCGGCTCATAGATGTGATGATCCAAATGGCACCTCCTAATGCAAATGCTTTGCTTAACAACATTTTAACAAAATCTTTTGCAAACTTTAATGAAACTTTCTGACAATAAGAATTCAATACCAAAAATAATGTAACTTCCTAGAGCCTAAAATCTAATTCTCCACAACTCGACAAGCTTGTTAGTCATAACAACATTAAGCTGAGCACCTCACTCAACGATCTGTACAAAGCAGTCACTTCTCATTGTCGTTTTGTTTAGTATGAGATTGCTTCATACCTCGGTCAATCCTATTACAATTTCACCAATAACGAATTGGTCAATTCCACATAAGAAAGAGTCAAAATTCGTCTCTACTTGCTTCCAAAAATTTGGTGCTTATTCATCATCCAAAAGTAAAGATTGCTCTTTTTTAAAGAAGAAATGCCCTATTTCCATTAGGTCAAGCATGCAAAACAATACATGACATCATCAAACAAGAAGATACCAAAAATAATTAGGTGCATTAAACACGCAAATCGAAGTAAACATACAAGTTTGTGTAGATCCTTACAAAAATTCAGAAACATGTCCAGATATAATTCATTACAATAGCATTTAGGAGGATTCCAGCAAGCATGTTCGATAGTAGCAAATCAAAGCAGTTAGCAAATAGAGAACAAGAAAAAAAAAAAAGGGAAATGCTAGCTGTGTGATACCTTGGAAATACCAAAAATTAATCTAGCCGTAAATTAGATTAATTAAAGGGGCTACTTTTATTAAGTAGTATTATGTGGGTGACAACTAAGTGTTAGGGAGCTAAAGATGGGGTTAGTGTGGCCTTGGGGGTCAAAATGTAATTTTGAAAAGTTAAGGGGCAAAAATATAATTTTAGAAAATATAGTGAACGTGAAGCATATTTTTATTAATTAGCTTCATTGCGATGATAATGAGGTGTTAGGAGGCTAAAGGAGGGGTTAGGGTGATTTTGGGGTCAAATTGTAATTTTCCAAAGTCGAGGGGTCAAAATGCAATTTTGGAAATTTAAGGGGCCAAAGTGCAAATTTTGAAAGTTTGTGAAATGTGTCACAAGTTGGAGAAATCAGATCATGCATGATGGCCACCTCCTGGTTGTTTCAAGCTGACTCAAAGTTGGAAAACATATATTATTGTTGGGATAAGATTAAATGGAGTTAAATATAAAAGGAAGTTTGTGGGGTGAAATTGCAAATAGAAGAAAGTTATGAACATGAATAGTGCGTGAACAGTAACCCGTGAAGAACACAGCAAACAGAGGAGGAAGAAAATGGAGAAGAAAGAGAAGGAAAAGAGGAAAAAGGAAGAAGAAGGAAAGGAAGGAAAGAAAGTGGAATCCAAACCCTAACGGGGTATGATTTTGAACCAAATTCGTGGAAATTGGATGATTATATATATATATATATATATATATATATATATATATATATTTCCAAATTCGGTTGAATAATCTGATTGGGATGAAAGAATGATGATGAAATCTTGTTGGAATTATGTACATAAGACCCTAAATCAACAAGGAAAGAGAAAACGAACTAGGGTTTTGAATTGGGTTTGATTTTAGTGTGCGTGGGTGTGTGTTTCAGTGGGTGTTCTTCATCCATGGTGGGTTCGATTTGAATTGTGGGTGTTTAATTAAGTCAATTTGTGTTAACTGAATGGATTTAGGGTTCTCAAGTGTAGTGTAATGCAATTTAAGTGGTTTAAGGGTATAAAACAGGGTGAAACCATGCATGATTGGGGATGAAAATACCCAGGTGTGTCACGGCTGAAGGAGGAAGAAGGCTGTGTGTGTGTTTAAGGTGTGTTAGTGTGTGTGATGATCTGAATAATAGATGTAATGGTCGCTGAAAGTGAAACCTTAACAAGTAGATTATAATCCGAATTTTCAAAAACAGCTAGAGCTAGATTTAGTCAAAGTACAAAAAAGAGATCCTAGGTATTTTTAGGAGATCTACATCAGGAAAAAATTTCAGATTTTTCCGGAGACAGGAAAGAGGTTAACCCATACAGGGAACCATGAAGCTTTACAGTGAAATTTAAAATATCAATTGAGCACGGTTTCGTGCAAAAATTTTATGGGAACCCTAGAATGCTGAGAAGTTTCTTTTTCCAAGAATTTGGGTCATTCC
Source organism: Escallonia rubra (assembly GCA_033065855.1). Taxonomy (NCBI): domain Eukaryota; kingdom Viridiplantae; phylum Streptophyta; class Magnoliopsida; order Escalloniales; family Escalloniaceae; genus Escallonia; species Escallonia rubra. Next base: position 196,278 of record JAVXUO010000194.1, on the reverse strand, counting down.
GAAGTCGTTTACTATTTTTGGCCGAACGAGCTTTTAAGTACTCGGTCCGGGATTTTCAGGCGAATTTTTTTTAAAATACTTTTTAGATTCGGAATGAATTCAGGAGGTTTAAAATAGCATTTTAAAGTGCTTTTGAGATTTTTCTGATGTCGGGAACCCTCAGGGGCATTTTTGGTAATTTGCCACCTAGAGAGAGGCATTTTGGTAATTTTTTGGTAAAGTTTTTCGAAGGAATTTGAGTCCCAGAAGGGTTGTAAAACACCTGAGAGATTGTTTTAAAGCTAATTTGGGGCGTTAAGGTGATAGTGAACCCCCGGGGGCATTTTGGTAATTTACCGCTCAGCGGGGGGTGTTTTGGTAAATTTTCCCTTTAAATTTCTCTGAGGAACTATTCGGTCTATATATGACGTAATACATCTAAAAAGCAGTTTTAAAGCGGTTTTCGGGGTGTTGGTGGTGTAGCAGCCATCAGGGGGTATTTTGGTAATTTACCATGTTGGCGCTAAATTTTTGGGAAACGCATGTTATTAAGCATTCGGAGTAGTGAGAAGCGAGAATGGTGTTAATACATCTAAAATGAGGGGAGATTGTTATCACTAATGCGTTGATAAGGCTAGGTCAAAGATCCAATTATTGGATTGGGTTGACTAGCTGTCATAAAATGCTGTGAGCGGTTAAATGGGAAGGGGTAGAATAAGGTGTGCGTATATGTTGAATGATGACTTACGACAAGGATATGATTTGACTAGGTGATGCAGGTCATTGCGATCAGAGATTGCGAGTTACTTCAGCTATAAGCCAATCAGGTAAGGACAATGGGATTCTGATATGCTAATTCATTGTTCGATTAGCATGCCATGTTGATGACACGTTGTTGAATTCTTGTCGTTATGATTGGACATCGGTAGTCATTGTGACCGATATATGCCTATTTGACTTGTGCTGTTGAGGACTTAGGGTAGAATAAATTCCCTTAGTCCGTCCTTTTGATGGAATTTAGCGAGGATAATGTGTGTCCTAGTATGCTATGATTTGATTCAATTAGCATACCTAAAGTTGATGATAATGTTGTGTAGGGGTTGTTGTGTGGTGGTTGTGAGATGCCGAAAATTACTGATAGCCGATATCTCTTCTCTTTGAGAACACTATAGAGGACTTGTGGCAAACTTCTCCCGAGTTCGCCTTATCGTTGATGATGATGTTGTTGAGGTCGTTGCGTGTTGTTGTGAGATGTCGACACTTATTGGTAGTCGACATTCCTCTTATGTAAGAACATTGTTGAGGGCTTGCGGTAATCTTCTCCCAAGTCGGCCCTGTAGATAATGTTACGTTGAACTCTTGTTGTTAGGTCTGAACACCAGTTGATCTTTTGATCCGATATTCCTTGTTGAGCTGTGTTGTTGAGGACATAAGGTGAAATAAATTTTCCCTTATTTCACCCCGTTGAAGAAGTCCTGCTGCTTCGTTGTAAGGTGGTTAGGGAAAGCACTCTAGATGAGTTCCCTTCTTGTTGACAATGTCTCTTCTATTTATTTGAGACTGAGAAGAACATCCTGTAAAATGGGACATCAATATAAGGAGGATGGCCTATGAATTATGATCACTGGCCAAAGAGGATGAATGTCGCTCGAGCAGAGTCTGTCGTGTCTGGTCAAGTCCTGCTGTTGTGTCCACGTGCATTGCATTTGATTTTCTTTTGATGTTAATGATTTTAGTGATTCGTATTTCAATGATGTTTATCTTTACGACCTTGGATTTCGAGTTCACTAGCATAGTCAGTCAGTCCTATCCATGAGGAGATGGCAGTAATGCTATTCTGTTGGGGTTTGAAGCCACTCAGTCTGACAAAAAAAGATATCGTTTGACAATTATGCTAATGTTGAAAATTTATTGGAGCTCTTGATTCATTGTTATCGTTGAGATGATTATTATTCCTCTGAGTCTCTCGAATCATTTTTACGCAATACTCCTCGTGTTGTCTTTACTGGGTAATTTGCGCTCATTCTTTATGTTGTATTGTGCATGCTATAAGGTTGTTCAAGGAGAACCCCCTAAGAAAAAGGGAAAAGAAACAAGCTAGAAAAGTTGAGCAATGGGATCAGTTGTGGGAGGTAAGGCAAGCTAGAAAATGGTGAGGTAATGATTGAGTTGCGAGATACGTTGATAAGTCACACGACTACAGTCGTATCTTAGGTTGTAATTATTCATGTTGTTTAAAGACCGGAAAGTCTTCCGCTGCAGTACGATGTATGTTTATGATAATTTTTTTTGTAAGGACACATTTTGGAGCGTCTATTAATGATGCATAAGTATGAGGATGTAGTTGCTCTGTATTCTACACAGGGTTTTGAAGGTGATTATGATCGATAACTCAGCCCGGTGATGTCACCAGGGTTGAGGGTGTCACAAGCTGCTTGCTTGAATTCTTTCTTCAGTTACTCACGATCGAGAAGTTTCTTGTTGTGGAGGAAAGCGAATGCATTGTTATGGTGTAGCATTTATTACAGATTAAATAGACATAATGGTTATTAAATTTCAACATTATTAATCACTTATGACTAAAAAGCTTAAAGAATTAATCATGTTACCACTCAACCCAATATACGATATCTAGAAGTCGGGCAAGACTACATACACTTTAAAAGAATCAACTGCACAACACATAGTACATACATATTGGATGGTAGCGAACTTCTTTTGCACTCCATGGTAATTTGTAAATTAAAACCACTTCCATCATATAACATTTTCACTCTAAGCACAAGTTATTCATGTTCCCTTCTAAAACTCGTTGAAAAATCAAAATCACCGAACAATTTGAAAAGTGAGACCAATAAAGCAAAAAAACAATAATTATGCCATATGACGTTGAAAGGAAATGGAGATGTACATTTTCATTACATGAACAAAATTTTTTCAACACCCAATATATTGCAAATAGAGTATTTCTTCCCGAATCAAGTGCGTCAACCCCTCTTTCTTTTCGGTCATCTAAGCCAATTAAAAATTTTGAAAAACCGCAAGAAAGTTGGCTTGCTCTTACGACTAATTAATGTAATTTTTACTTAATAACAACACAATTCGTCTATTAAGGGATAGTAAGTACACATATAGCGTTCCTTAATGAGCTCAAGCAGTTCTATAAAAAATATTTTCAATAAGAATGTATTTAGTTAGGCGAACCAGGTCGAGGGCAAGAAAAATTTATTAAGAAATTTGATAGAGAATATCACAAGGACAATCAACTGTTCATACTGGAGTTCTTTTGAGACAAAATGTAATACCCCAGATTTTTGGACTTAATTTGTGCGAATACAAATAATAAAAATAAATATAAAAAAAGAAGAAGAAAGGGTATTTTGACTTTGAGTTGAATAATGGACCTTAGAGAAGTTACTTGGAGACCTTTTAGTGACGAAATTAATATTTAATAGTTTTAGTGGATAATGTGATTAGATTAGATATTATTTTATATATATAAAAAAAGAGCTTTCGACTTTGGATTAGGATTTTAAGTCATATTGTGATTAAATTAGTAATGAAGACTTTAAGTTGTGTAATAATTACACTAGCAATAAGGACTTTTAGTTGTGTTATAATTACACTAAAAATTGGGACTTCAAATATATTAGAATTAGATTAGCAAACTATATAAGGAGAAAGAAGACATAAGAGTCTTCATATTTTTTTTAGAGACAAAGAAGAGGAAAGAGAAAATAGTTGATATAACTCAAATATAACTCCCAATAATTGAGGGACACCCGATGAATCCTAGTCAAACTACGAGATTTATGATTATCTTATCAGGATTCTAAAAGAGTCCTCAGAGATTATGTTGTGGTCCTCGAGGATCCTAACGCCATCCTAAGACATCTGGCCAACGGCCCAATCCTACTAGGACTCCCTTCCTACAGTTATATAAAGGGGTCTACCCCCTAGGAATGAGGGATGACACACAATTCATGCTTTTCAGAGTTATTATTCTGTAGTTGCGCTCTGACTTAAGCATCGAAGAGTTCTCTGCCGGGAACCCCACCCGGCGGTCATTCATTTTCTGTCTTGCAGGTCATCAGTCCAGGCTCTGGTTCCGCAAAGTACGCGGAACATATTTTTAGCAGTAACAGATTGACGCCATCCGTGGGACCCGCCAGCCTAGGCAATCAACCTCAAGAAAATTTAAATGCTCGTTTTGCAAGCAACAACAACAACGCGTCGGAACCGCCGCCACCGCCGAAGGTCTCAAAACCCTAAACTACAACGGCACCACCGCCGTCAACAGTATCTACGTGGGCAGCCCCACACCCGATCAACCATCACCCTACCGGAGTCGTCACCAATGGGATCGACAGTACTACCGTCGTCAAACGGTCTCACCGGTCTGCCGTAACACTGATAACAGTTTGCCGTCGTCACGGGTGTCAGATTTTCGTCGCAATAAATAAAAAAAAACTTCAGAACATAATAAGCTGCCACTGACAGTCTAAGCCACCGATGGTCTTGCCGTTATCAAACGGTTCCACTACTGTCAAACAATCGGAAAATGGGAAGAAGAATATAACATGTCCATCCACAGGCCAGCAAGAGCAACCCCCACGACAACACAGCCACCGTGGGGCTACCGTTACCTTAACGGTGTCATTGCCGCCCCCATGTTCAAGACCCATTCCATCAGCGATCATGACTAGCGCCTATACCTGCGGCCGCCACAGTCCTAATCAGACCACACACCGCCGACAGCGATAATCCAACAAAAAAAAGAGAGAAGACCACACTCCGGCCATGCTCACGCCACTGGAGTCACTGGAACCAATATCACATGACAACACGGAAGGGAAGATGTTCAAAACCCGCAAAGACAAGTAGCGCCACCAGCGCGCTACCACGCAACCACCTCTCTATTGCGCCACCTTACTTTCGTTAAAAAAAGAGAAAATGAGGAACGTTGGGTCGTGCTTTTCACCACCATCGACCGCATAGCCACCGCGGAGGAGCATGCTCACCACAACATCACCTCACCGTGACGGCCTTGCTTCGGTCAGTCGCAACCAAACGACGGCCAAATTTCTATTCAATACCACAACGCCGTAGCGCACAACCACCAACACTTGTTACTGAATTAAAACCCGCGACCTTCCCCAACGTCGCGCCGATCACCAGAAGCAAACGGTGACAATACTGCTTCACTACAGCTCCCTAAATCATCACGCCGCAAAGATCACGACCTTGCTCTAGATCTGCCGTACTAGCTGAGATCACGGCCAAGCAGCAAAACCACCGTCAAACGGTGCAACCACCACAACCGACGGTAACTGCATCATTGTCTACTCCCCGGCGTTCTGACAAACGTCGCCACCTCTAGTTTAGATCCGACCAAATCAACTCTTCTACGGCCATCACCTCGCAGTGGCACCGATCGGCATTGTCGTCGGCACACCGTCGGCCACCAACCGTCCCAAATCTACCGACAACCTCATGAAAGAGAAAAAGTCGTATTTGCTAAATGCCATCGGCCCCGTCACCACGGGTCAAAACTCTGACTAATCGTTGGTGGCCTTGCAACCTAGTGTTGCAAAGAGCACCACCACCGTGTCGTCGTCACCTTTCTCAAACAGGCGCTACCCATCAGCCCACACCGCATCGCCTTCACAGCCAGGAAGATGACTTGTGCAATTACCGCCGTCAGCATTAGGAGGCCTGATCATCGTTGTGAGAACCCAACATTTTATATGCTTTGATTACATATTTAAGTATGATTAGATAAACCACTTTATGTGAAAATGGTTATGATGAACTATGCATGATAACATATTTGAATGTATGTTAAAATGTTAGACACCTTGAATTGAGTAAATTTTCTAAGAAGGTGAACGAAGTGCTAGAAATGGAAAAGAGTAGTTGATATTTAGAAACTTTAAATGATCACTTGGAATGATCAAAAATATTTTCAGAAGAGTTGAAAATGAAAAAAATGGTGAAACCTTCAGCTGGGAGTAACCGGTTGTTGACTGGATTGCCTATGAATTATTTTGCTTTTTGCAAAGAATTGTGCCACCTCGAAAGGCATTATCATTAATGTGATTGAATTGCAATATCATGCATTATCAGTATTCTTGAGTTGAAAGTTACATTAAATATCTTTGATTATCTTATTGAGTCAGTGGGTTGACAGGTTTTTACCCATAATAACATTTTAGATCAAGGACCCGGTCCCTCGAAAGGCAAGGAGAAGATGTGAGGCACGGTGAGAAGATGGGCAATGTGTCACTTGTACATTTGTGAATTAAGTTGTACTTACGTAGTACATTATGTCAACTTTGAGATCTGGCAGAGAACTTACTAGGTGTGTTTTGTAATAGTAAACTCTTAAATTTTGTATAATATGGTTTGATTACCAAGTGAGTTAGAATGAGTTGTATTATCAGTATGATGTGATTAGCTGATGTGTTGTAATGCTCCAGCTGGGTTGAGATCACCCTAAGTTGGGGCGTTATAGTTGTGGTATCAGAGCGTAGTTAAAGGCTGGGATAAGATCATAAGCCCTTGTGTGGTTAGTGATTATTGAATATTGCATATTATATGGGGGTACTTATGCGGAGTTTTGTGTGTAGGCCTATAACTGAGCGAAAGCGCGGAGCGCGAAATCATGGAAACAATAGAGAAATGACTGATGAAGGAACTCAAAGAATGAATAATCCTGAGTTTAATGTTGAAGGTCAGGATGGGCACAACCCACAGGTAAATGTAGAAGAGCACTCCATTGGAATAATAATCATGTGATTAATAGTGGATTACTGGAGGCTTGTCAGATACTCCAGCAAGTTGTAGATGAAATGAGACAAATGGGTGGAAATTCCCCTGTAGATACAAATGTGCAAGAAGTAGTGAATGAAAGCAATGTTAGAGGTGCTCAACAAGTTAAGCAACCCCAGGAGATGTTGAATACTGCTCAAATATTGGGAGATAGGGGTCTTACCCTTGATGGGTTTGTTAAACTGATAAAGAATCCATTCTTTGGGAAGCCTGATCCAACCTTAGTCGAGAAATGGTTGGCTAGAGCGGAGAAAATTCTTGATACTGTTAGGATTTTGAATTCTCAGAGATTGGTGTATACTAGCTTTATGCTAGAGGCTAGTGCAGAAAGATGGTGGAAATTGTTATCTATGAAGTGGGAGAGGGAAGGAGTCCCATCGACTTGGGAAAACTTTAAAAGGGAGTTCACTAATAAATATGTTCTAGCGGTGACCCAAGAGAGAAGAGAAGTAAATTTTATAAAGTTTGAACATCAAAATATGTCGGTATCAGTTTATGAATCACAGTTTACAGATTTAGCCAGATTTTGTCCGCATCTGGTGGATACCGAAGAAAGAAAAGTAAGAAAGTTTGTTAAAGGTCTGAATAAGGATCTTTGGGATAAGTTGACCCCTTTGTAGTTACAAACTTATATGGCAGTTGTTGATAGAGCATTGACTATTGAGAATGATTTGGAAGAGCAAAAGAATGTTGATACAGAACCATTTAGAGCACCGTCATACGGTGGACAGGGAAACTGTAACAGTGGGAATGTGAACCCTGGTGGAAGGGGCCGAGGGAATACTTGGCAGGGAAATTTTCAAAGGGCTTTACAAGGAAGAAATCATAATTTCTATGGAAATGGTCAGGGAAAAGGTCAAGGTAATCAAATGAGTTGTTATGCTGGTAGTCAAGCTAGCTTTGCAGCATCATCCCCAGGTGATAATAATAAAAGGAGAAATCAGACTGAGATATCAAGCACGCAACCATCAAAGCAGGCAAGAATTGGAGAGCGATATACGTATTGTAATTGGACTGGACATACAGAGAATGAATGTCGTAGAAATATGGGTTTGTGTATCAGGTGTGCTCAGCTTGGACATATTGGGAAAAAATGCCCTTATTCTGGAAATCAAATTATGCCTCGAGATAACCAAGGTGGAGGGAATCTGCAATGGAATGCTGAGAAGCCAAGAGTGCAAGGATGAACATATGCATTAGAATCTCAGGAGGTTTGAGATACTAGAGGATTTATTGAAGGTACACTCACTATTTTCCAATGTGTTGCTAGAGTACTATTTGATCCTGGTTCTACCCATCCATCCATTTCATCATATATGGTGCCCATGTTACCCTAAGAACCTGAGTTGCTACCATATGTGTTGGATGTTAGCACTCCTCTAGGAGAAAGTACTCTAGTGAGTCTGATATATAAATCTTGTGCAATGATTATGGGTGAGCATACGGTATATGCTGACTTGATTTTTTTTGCCTATAAGAGGATTTGATGTATTATTGGGGATGGATTGGTTGTCATCTAATCGGGTATCACTAGATTGTTTTCATAAGGTTGTGACATTTACTACATTTGATGGAGAATTATGTAAGTTCCAAGGTAGAAAGGATGGGGATATGAATATTATTTCAGCTATTCGAGCAGAGAAATTACTCTCTAGAGGTTGTATGGGATATTTAGCTTATATGGTGGATAAGCAGAAAGGAAATGTTAAAATAGACAATAGACCTGTAGTAAATGAATTTGTGGATGTATTTCCTGAGGATGTCACAACATTACCGGTTGAGCGGGAAATGAAATTTGTGATAAAATTGTTGCCGGGAACTGCCTCAATTTCAAAAGCACCGTATAGGATGGCTCCGGCTAAATTAAGGGAGTTGAAGTCACAGTTACAAGAATTACTGGATAAGGGGTTTATTCGACCTAGTGTATCACCATGGGGAGCCCCAGTTTTATTTGTTAAAAAGAAAGATGGTACAATGAGGTTGTGCATGGATTATCGGCAGTTGAATAGAGTAACAATAAAAAATAAGTATCCATTACCGCACATAGATGATTTGTTTGATCAGTTACAAGGGGCAGTGGTATTTTCTAAGTTGGACTTGAGATTTGGATACCATCAATTGAGGATAAGAGAGGAAGATATTCCAAAGACGGCTTTTCGTACAAGATATGGACAATACGAATTTGTTGTCATGCCGTTTGGATTGACGAATGCTCCTGCAGCCTTCATGGACTTAATGCATCGAATTTTTAAGGAGTTTTTAGATCAATTTGTAGTAGTTTTTATCGATGATATTTTGGTCTATTCAAAAAGTACAGAGGAGCATGAGCATCATTTGAGGATTGTACTCCAAGTACTACGGGATAAGAAATTGTATGCTAAGTTTAACAAATGTGAATTTTGGTTAAAGCAAGTGGCCTTCTTAGGTCATATAGTCTCTGAAGCAGGGGTGACTGTTGACCCGTCTAAAATAGAAGCTGTTTTGAATTGGCAAGTGCCAAAGAATGTAGCAGAAGTTAGAAGTTTCTTGGGATTGGCGGGATATTATCGTCGATTTGTACAAGATTTTTCAAGGATAGCTGCACCATTGTCCACATTGACTCGGAAGGAAGTGGCATATCAGTGGACCGATAAGTGTGAGGCGAGTTTTCAGGAGTTAAAAATGAGATTAACTACAGCTCCAATTTTGACTTTACCTAGTGGAACTAAGAATTTTGTGGTGTATAACGATGCTTCAAATGAAGGATTAGGTTGTGTTTTGATGCAAGATGACAAAGTTGTGGCTTATGCTTCGAGAAAGCTGAAGCCCTATGAACAGAATTATCCAACGCATGATCTTGAGTTAGCAGCGATTATGTTTGCATTGCATAAGTGGAGGCATTATTTGTATGGTGCTGAGTTTGAAATTTTTATTGATCATAAGAGTTTGAAATACTTATTTTCTCAGCAAGATTTGAATATGAGACAGAGAAGGTGGATGGAAGTACTTAATGATTATCACTGTACGATTCAGTATCACCCAGGTAAAGCCAATGTTGTTGCAGATGCACTAAGTAGGAAAGTGCAAGTTGCTAGTTTAATGGTGAAAGAGTGGAAGATGATTGAGCAAGCGTGTTCATGGGAGTTATCTGTTATTGAGTCAGGAATTATTCTTGCAAATTTACAAGTGAAACCAGTGTTATTACAGAGAATCTAGGAGGAACAAGAAAGAAATTTGGAGTTGCAGAGAGAAGTGAAGGATAAAGATGGAATCTTTAAACCTGAATTTTCTATGGATATTAATGGTGTTTTACGGTACAAAGACCAAATAGTTGTGCCTAACAATGAAGAGTTGAAAGGAGAGATACTGAAAGAGGCCCATAAGTCAAAGTATACAGTGCACCCAGGTGGAACAAAGATGTATCGGGATTTGAAATGTAATTACTGGTGAAATAACATGAAAAGAGAAGTAGCTGACTTCGTTTCAAGATGTATTGTATGTCAACAAGTGAAAGCCGAACACCAAAGACTGGCGGGTCGATTGGAACCATTACCGGTACCCGAATGGAAGTGGGACCATATAACAATGGATTTTGTTATAGGATTGCCAAGGACCCGTGATGGGCATGATTCAGTAAAGGTGATTGTTGAAAGATTGACGAAATCTGCTCATTTTCTACCTGTACTTAAGACGTACTCATTGGATAAATTAGCCCGAGTGTATGTACAAGAAATAGTTCGATTGCATAGAATACCAGTAAGTATTGTAAGTGATAGAGGTCCAAGATTTACATCTCATTTCTGGAAGAGTTTGCAAGGTGCATTGGGTACAAATTTGAGATTTAGCATAGCATTTCATCCTCAGACTGATGGACAATCTGAGAGAACTATTCAAACATTTGAGGATATGCTTCGTGCATGTGTGATAGATTTCAAAGGAAGTTGGGATCAACATCTGGCATTGATTGAATTTGCTTATAATAACAGTTATCAGGCCAGTATCGGTATGGCACCATATGAAGTTCTATATGGACGAAAGTGTCGCTCACCAATTTGTTGGAGTGAAGTCGGAGAAATGAGTTTAATTGGGCCACAAATAGTTCAAGAGACCACTGAAAAAATTCTACAAATTCGGCAAAAGATTTTAACTGTTCAAAGCAGACAGAAAAGTTATGCTGATAACCGACGAAGAGAGTTGGAATTTTCAGTGGGAGATTTTGTATTTCTCAAGGTGTCACCATTCAAAGGAATAAAGCGATTTGGAAAGAAAGGAAAGTTGTCACCGAGATATATTGGCCCTTATGAAATATTAGATCGTGTTGGGAATTTGGCATACCGAGTCGCCTTACCTGTATCCTTAGAAGGAGTACATGATGTGTTCCATGTTTCTATGTTGCGAAAGTATAACCCTGACCCATCTCATGTGATAAGCCCTAAGCCAATATTAGTCCAATCAGATTTGTCATATGAAGAATTGTTGGTGCAGATTTTACCTTTTGATGTGAAAGTTTTGAGGAATAAAAGCATTTCCTTGGTTAAAGTTTTGTGGCAAAATCATGAAGTGGAAGAAGCCACGTGGGAAAAAGAGGAGGATATGCGGAGAGATTATCCGTACCTATTTGGTAAGTTTAAGTTATGAATTTGGGGACCAAATTCTTTTAAGGAGTGAAGGGTGTGAGAACCCAACATTTTATATGCTTTGATTACATATTTAAGTATGATTAGATAAACCACTTTATGTGAAAATGGTTATGATGAACTATGCATGATAACATATTTGAATGTATGTTTAAATGTTAGACACCTTGAATTGAGTAAATTTTCTAAGAAGGTGAACGAAGTGCTAGAAATGGAAAAGAATATTTGATGTTTAGAAACTTTAAATGATCACTTGGAATGACCAAAAATATTTTCAAAAGAGTTGGAAACGAAAAAAATGGTGAAACCTTCAGCTGGGAGTAACCGGTTGTTGACTGGATTGCCTGTGAATTGTTTTGCTTTTTGCAAAGAATTGTGCCACCTCGTGCTTGTGACGTGTCAACCTAGCATTGTGACACGTCGTGCTTCGAGCCTTGTCGTACTTTGGTTAGCATTGTCATGCTTACTAGGTGGCACAACCATGTCTTGCCACCTCATGCTTCCAGCCTTGTCATGCTTTGCTTAGCCTTGACGTGCTTGCTAGGTGGCACAACCGTGTCTTGCCACTTCGTGCTTAAAGCCTCGTCGTGCTTGACTTTTCCACCTCTTCACCTCCACTTGACACCTCCTACTTGCTTCTACTTTGATATAAAAGACCCAATTGACATGCTTAAATTCTCTTACCTCGTTTTTTAGAGAAAAGTGCAAGAAAAGCAACCAAAAACCTCACAAAATCTAGAATTAAGGCTTGTTTTTTAAAGGGAACCTCAAGCAGTTGATTTGGAAAGTTTCTATGAGCTTCAAACAGTGTTTTGAACGTGTTTTGAGGAGTATTTTGAAGGTGTTTCAAATCTGAAAATTTGGTTCTTTCATCTCTTCTTTAAGGTAATATAGTTAAAGCTTTTTAATGGGCTTTTAAGACATGAATATGGATATATGCTATGTTAGCGTAACTCTTTTAGTATGAATTCTTTGTCAAACTTTTAAATACGTGTTAGAGACTGGTTAATAAGTGAATCTATTCATGTTTGACATATTGGAGGTTATGGAGGACGTGAAATAGGTTATGCTAGATGTGAATTATGGAATTATGTCAAATTAGACATGGTTAGAATATGATTTTGGACATATTTGTTAAGTTCTATAATTGAAGCTCATTTGCTGAATATAAATGATTATGTTACATGTCCAAGATGTTATGAAGATGATGTTACATCCTTTCATTGTAAGAGATGGTTGATATATTGTTGATAATTATTACGCCACCCCATTCAAATGATTGGGGGTTGATTTGATTGTGTTTGAGTAGCGGTGCACCGTATGAGCCGAACAGTTGTATCTCCGACTGCTACCCGAGGCAGTATCGGTATTCAATTGTTTTCGGTTACTTTGCCTTTGGCCGAGGCAAAGGTTGTGATCTTATATCCCGGGTGTGGTGACATAAGGGTGGTCTATTGATGGGATTGAATTCGGGAATGGTAAACTTTTGTAATGCTCAACTAAGTGTGAACATGTGATATGTGTTGTGCATATGTAGAACTGCTTAATGTGATTGAATTGCAATAGCATGCATTATCAGTATTCTTGAGTTGAAAGTTACATTAAATATTTTTGATTATCTTATTGAGCCAGTGGGCTGACGGGTTTTTACCCATAATAACATTTTAGATCAAGGAGTCGGTCCCTCGAAAGGCAAGGAGAAGGTGTGAGGCACGGTAAGAAGACGGGCAAGGGGTCACTTGTACATTTGTGAATTAAGTTGTACTTACGTAGTACATTATGTCAACTTTGAGATATGGCAGAGAGCTTACTAGGTGTGTTTTGTAATAGTAAACTCTTAAATTTTGTATAATATGGTTTGATTACCAAGTGAGTTAGAATGAGTTGTATTATCAGTATGATGTGATTAGCTGATGTGTCGTAATGCTCCAGTCGGGTTGAGATAACCTTAAGTTGGGGCGTTACAATCGTTACCACCGTGGCAGGCCCTCCGGTGAGGCAACAGTACCGCAAGATCGCGGTCTCACTGCCGATTTGCCCGCTGCCATACCGGTCGCCACCATCACCTTCGCGACTTACGCATGTACCCCGCGACGTCCAAGATCGCAAGCATCACCCAGCTACGTCGCAGCACCGGCCTTTTCCTTCGGGATACGCGCCACTACGACCAGCAGCAAGGCGACACCATAGATGAGCTTGCACCATCGTGCCCACGGTGCGATCGCCGTCATCGCAATGGCCAGATCCGGGGGGCAGACCGATCAAACAGGTGCACTCTTTCTTTTTTAAAAGAATTATGCACTCACCCCTTCATTATGCATATTCATATTTTAAACCCCTTGTGTCTTCATTAATCAACATATGCCACATTCTTTAAAAAGCATTAGTTTTTTTGCCTACGAAGAATGCATATTTATATTTCAGACACAAAGGATTTCAGTTATTCCACTTAGGCCCCACACATTTTGAAGCATTAAGCTCTCAACCTCATAAAACCTATTTGGATTTAAGACCACATAGTGTCTTTTATTTAAAATATGCCGCACAAACGTTTTAATAACGGTGTATGTTTTATCGCATATTTATCGCTGAAAAAATTAAGCGACCACAATTTTGGGCGTTAGCAAGCCTTTCAAAGGCTGACTCTTAGGCGCTTCTATTACCTAGACCTGTTTAATTTTTGGTCTAGCATTATGCAAATTGCGTCAATTAGCCCAACTACATTACCTGTAGAGTCTTACCGATTGTTGTGACTTTTTTTTTTAAAAAAAAGCTCACCTACGGCACGCAGTGCAATGCCTGTTGGCTTACCAACAAAACCTTAATGGGGCCGCGGTGACTAAAACACCGCTATTAATTCTATGTAGTTGCTTTTTTATATGCTTTATTGCCTCAGAGGCTATTTTTTTCTAGTCATGTACTTTTATTTCTTGCAAGGGTTTAAACAATGCCTGCGAGCATTAACAGTGATGTATAAACCGCTTCATAAGGCGAAGAACAAATTCACAGCACCCTGCGACTCGAAGTCGCGTTTAGGGTTTTTGCTGCAGTATCCTGCCGTCTCGACATTATATATCGTCTCATGGTCATACAATGGCCTCTATCTATGGTGCATTCACATCATTACTCGTTGAGAAGCTAGTTCGACAATGATGGAAGCACACATGCTGCCACTATATCTAGTGAATTAGAACTCATCGCCAGCTATGTCTGTGACATCTTGCTCAAGCGGACTCACCGTCCTCTAGCTTTATATGCTCGTCCAGTCAAGCAGGCAAATATGGTCTTCTATATTGCTCCCACAAGGTCTTCTTGCCACCGGCCCTACATATAGGCTAAAAAGCTGTCTTTATATATCCACGCCTTCTCAAAGGTGGGCAGCTGTATATCTCATGATATCAGCAATATTACTGGCCTAAAGCCCTGTGCCCTCTCAGACAAGGGGGCTTCATAGCAGCGGACATATTACAGGCTCAATGCCCCGCGCCTTCTTATTTAGCGCCGCAATAACAAGTACTTGTTGCTTCGACCGAAACCCTCGAGTGTATTTTTATGAGCTTTACGCTCCATCTGCCCCCGAGGGCGCATAAGACGAGAACTTTAAGTTTCATCAAACCCCCGAGGGCATTTTTAAGAGCTCCGCACTTCATCCGCCCCCGAGGGCACGTACGACAAGAACTTTAAGTTCTGTCCAACCCTCGAGGGTATTTTCATGAGCTTGGAGCTCCATCTACCCCCGAGGGTGCATATGATGAGAACTCTAAGTTCTGTCAAACCCTCGAGGGTATTTTCACGAGTATGGAGCTCTATCTGCCCCCGAGGGCGCATACGATGAGAACTCTAAGTTCCACCAAACCCTCGAGGGTACTTTCGTGAGCTTTGAGCTCCATCCGCCCACGAGGGCGCGTACGACGAGAACTTTAAGTTCCGTCAAACCCTTGAGGGTATTTTCATGAGCTTTCACGAGCATAAGGACCTTAGACATTTACTTAGCTTTTTACATTTGCTTAAGTGCTAGTCATCTACCAGTAAGGTTTTAACGTCTTCTTGTGTTACTCTTCACAGGATCAACAAAACAACCAACTAAGCCAATTTATCACCAAAAAAATAATAATTTATTTGGCAACGTAAGGGTTCAATGATCATCCTACTGGTAAGCTCTTTAGTAATGCTTTGCATGTGACGATAAGGATATATTCTTGTGATTTTTTTAAACGTTAAGCAAGGTACATGATTTAAGCTTTGCCTTCAAGCATAATGGGTTTTAAAACCTTAGAAAGTCCCCTGAACTCGTCCTGGACATGAAACCAGTTTAATTGTTTGTTTTTTTTGAAACTAGTCACTGAAGCCATCCTTGACATTTCACAAAGAAATATAATGCTCCCGCAAACAACTAAAGAAAAGCAGAAAAGCATGCACGCTCACGTACACTAAGAAAAGAAGACGACCATCCATCAGAAAGAGAATGATGGGTAATGTATCTTCACCATTTGCTTAGGCATAAATTTCAATAGGAAAATTATTATAGAATCTGTCAAGACCAAGCCACGATGTAATGCTGTGTTATACAGGCATTCTCCACATACATAACCTTATTATACAGAATGACCATTAAACTATAAGACGTATAGATTTGTCTGTCAAAATTTCTAATAAAAACTCAACATTTCTAATAATTCAGGTGTGACCAATATATTCACACCTTTTTACCATTTCTCTCAACGTATCCATCCTACTTGAATTTTCCGAAAATTTTATATAAGAGGCACCTATACCATCATGCCTTCTGCGAAATAACATCAACGATTAGTCAGATATTCCATTCTTTGCAAAACAACATCAATTAAATGCCACGTGTTTGTTCTTAATGTAAAACATTACCGTGTAAATATAGGGGTCACTGCGACCACTAGCTCCAGATCTCTTCACCTCCTCTTGCTTCAGCAACCTATCACGTGGAACAACTAGATGAAAAACCATTTTGTTTTCACCCACCCAAAAAAGAAAACAATAATCAAACTATGAAAAAAAGGCAATTAGTAATAGCAGTCCAAGAGAAACACTATTTCCACACTTCTATAAGTTATTCTACCGTTTTCCTAGCTAAAAATATGCATTAGTGGAAGTGCTAACCAATTTTACTTTGACGCTTATACTCTACTTTTGTGCTAAAGCTTTAAGGTGCTTGTCATTTTTTTAGTTATACTACAGAGTGCTTTTTCATCTTTAGTGACGAACTAATAGCTGTTAAGAGTCATTATATATATATATATATATATATATATATATATATATATATATAGAGAGAGAGAGAGAGAGCAAAGCGAGAATTTATTTGCGCGACGCATCATCGCAGAGATAACTTCTATACTTGACACGTCATCGCGTTATATTTTCAATGTAAAATAGAATTATAACCATTATAAGAGTCACTAAAGGTCTAAAATATTATCATAGATGGAGTTCTTATTTCTTGATAAGTTAATTTCCATATTACTAAGTCTTATATAATTGAAAATTTAATTTAAAACGTTCTAAAACTCTAAATGATTGATGAATTAACTTATTAGGACTTAATTTTGACTATTTTATCCTTAAAATCACTCTCTAATATGAATATAAAAATTCATGTCTTAAAAACGAAATAACATACTAGATGAAAAAGAGAAAAAAATTTGATTCTACGATTGAGATTCACTACAAGAAAATAGACCTTTAGCGACAGACGTAAATCCATCGCTAAAAGTCCCTTTAGAATCCCGTCGGTAAAAGTCTGTTACTAAAGGTCTTAGCCGACGGAATATTCTGCCGCTAACTATATTTACCAACAGATTTTTATCGACGAAACTATCCGTCGATAAATGTTATTTTCAAATTTATCTCGTATTTTTTTTTCCAAAAAAAAAAAAAAGGTTTCCGCGACAGACTTTTAGCGATGGACAAATTCCGTCGGTAAAAGTCAATATATTTTGTATTTTTTAGGGTTAATTACAAAACTGTCCCCTGAGGTTTACACGTTTTTGCACTTTGCCACCTGTGTTTACAACTTTTGCAATACTGTCCCCCGAGGTTGACAAAACCATTGCAAACAGCTCCAAAATTGGACGTCCGTCCAATTTTGGGCGTTAAGTCGTCATGTGCACAGCACATGCCGTTTTGGCATGGGAAAATCGGTCAATTCCCTTACCAAAGCCCTCTGAAAACCCTAAACCCCATTACCCTCCTATCTCTCTCCCCTCTCTTCCTCTCTGCAGGCAGCAGGCCCTAATCGGGCATCGCCGCTCCCATCTCCGGCGTCCCCAGTAGTTGCTTTACTCGAATGACCCTTCAACCAGAAAGCCAGTAGTTGCTTTACTCGAATGACCCTTCAACCAGAAAGCTGCGTCAATGGTTCTTCACCACTCTCTTATCCAACCACCAATAACCTCCATATCAAATTCATATGTTTCCAGGAGAGATTGATGAGGTTCAGAGACGACGAAAGTGAAAGCGTTGTGAAATCACAAACCTGAAATTAACCCACGTACGGTCCCTGCCCTCAATTTAGGGAATGAATTGATTGCTCTCACCCCTCATCTTCAACACAGCCCACCATCTCCACCATTTGACTATCTAATACTCTAGCTTCCATAACCACTAATTCAGATCTAAGCTTGCCTCGAACTCACCAGCAGATGGGAGATTAAAGACCCATCAAGGGCAGCAGCATCACCAGGTCTTTGCCCATTTCGTATCCATGTGCACTCCCAGATTCATCGCCTACTTATGGCATCGTGTCCAGATCTTCACTGATCGTCGGTGTGAGGAGGGAATACACAATGGGGACGCCGGAGATGGGAGAGGCACTACCCGATTAGGGCCTGCTGCCTGTAGAGAGGAAGAAAGAGGAGAGAGATAGGAGGGTAATGGGGTTTAGGGTTTTCAGAGGGCTTTGGTAAGGGAATTGACCGATTAGCCCATGCCAAAACGGCATGTGCTGTGCACATGACGACTTAACGCCCAAAATTGGACGGACGTCCAATTTTGGAGCTGTTTGCAATGGTTTTGTCAACCTCGGGGGACAGTATTGCAAAAGTTGTAAACACAGGGGGCAAAGTGCAAAAACGTGTAAACCTCAGGGGACAGTTTTGTAATTAACCCTATTTTTTATGATCTTCAGCAACGCCCAAAAATTCGTCGCTAAAGGTGAATAAACCATCAAACCTTACTTCTTTCTTTCTCTTTCTCTTGGCCGCCTCGCTCTGCTCCTCTCTCTTTCTCACACACACATACACTGACTTACGCCGCCCACCTCTCCCGCCAACCCCACCCCTACCCCCAGCCCCACCCCGCCTCCCCCTGCTTGACCCCCGCTACATCAGCGTCGCCCCACAGCCGTGGCATTGTAGCCTCAACACTTCGATTATCAACAAGATACTACAGCGTCTAGAATATGTATCAAGTCAGTGCCATCCTTCCAAACACCGTCATCGGCATTTCGAAAACGAGACCCCTGCGTTTATCAATTACGCTTTCAGCGGTAAATCTAGAGGCACGCCGTCCAGTATTAATCTTTTTTCTTTTATCCTTCTATTTCACAACTTTTGTCTCTTATTTTGCACAATTTCGACTATCAATTGCGCTTTCGGCGATAGATCTGGATTACATTATTTGACTATTGACTAACATACTGCTTGAAATTGCTTCAAATGAGCATATGTAGTAACCATCGTGTCTGATGAAACTTGAACCCAATCACTTCTTACAAAGTTAGAGATAGTATCGGTGTGTGTATGTGTGTGCTGTATATATATTAAGAAGTAGGAAACGGTCCACCATTCAGATGACTTAAATGTCGGTAAACCATTTTGTAGTACTCTGTCTTGTGGCATGTGAAGGCATGTGGAATAAACTTGGGGTTTACATGTGTTAGCTACGACAATGAGTCAGTTCATGTAGAAACATTGAGAATCATAGTTGTTAATGTTTGATGCCAAGGAAAGTGGGTTCGTACCTACGTGGAGGTGCCACAAAGGATGAAGTCCGAGTCAGCTTCCAGATGTACAAAGTGAGAGATAGTGAGGGTGGAGTAAGGGCAGAGAGCAAGGCTTCCCAGACAGGTCGTGAGGAGTGGCAGTGCTGTGGAGTAAGGGCGGAGACGAACAGGGCCAACAGTCGACAGTCCAAGTTAGGGTCCAATGCTACGGTCCAATGTTGTGTTCAAGATTATGTCCAATTGTGTTTCTCTTTCTAGAATCCAAGAGCTCTTGAGTTCTAGAATGAGAAAGTGATTTTTTGAGAATGAGCAAAAGTCCTTCAAAATGAAGTCTAAAGTCCACTATTTATAGGCAAGGGCATGCCTGTGTCACCAATTGCCACATGTCATCCCCTGGGAGTGACACGTCGCCAAGGGGGTTAAAAAATATCGGTGCTCTGTTGGACTGTTGGTTCCTAAATTCGCGCTACCTACCCCACACTACGTCGTTCTACCTGTTTGAGCAGACTGACCACACATCGTCGGCATGATTAGAGTAAGCCTGTTGACCCAGCCACCGGTCTAAGCCCTTACTGAATCCCACAAAGGTGCGTCAAGAGATACGGAGAGAACCTAACAGCGGCGAGAGAAGGTCCCTGTGACCAACTGTCAGGCGGACTGGGCAGGATGCCCTCCAAAGACCTGCTCATGTCTCAAAGTGACCCGGAGGTCATCGTCCTAAGGGCGCCGATGATCACTGGTAACGTGAGTGGACGTGGTCGCAGTTCAAACGTGCCTAGTGTCATGCAAGTCACCCCAAGCGGTGATAACTTCTGTGGTAGCGAGTCTATCCCACTGCGAATGGTCATCGTGCCTGAGAACTATGAAAGGAGCCCCCGGGAAGAGAGCGGCGATAGTTTCTGTGGTAGTGAGCCTAACCCGTTGTGAAGGGTCCTCGTGCTGGAGCACTACGAACGGAGCCCCTCGGAATGCTGCACACTTTGAAGAGTGGGTCGAAGCATGTTCCATGTCCATGGCAGGGGCGCATGGTGTGGTGAATGAGAGTGGTGCCCGGAGGCATGTAACATAATTGTGGCACACCGGCGCGGTGCCAATGGCACAAGACATGATTATGGCACATGGGCATGACACCAACGACATGAGACAATGATTATGGCGCATGGGCGCGACGCCAACGGCATGAGACAATGAGTGTGGTGCATGGGCACGATGCCAACGACATGAGAAATGATTATGGCACATGGGCGCGGTGACCCTAGTCGGGAGATAACACATGGTGTTATGGTGCATGGGCACGGTGACGACCATCACAAGACAATACCTGGTTGCGGGGGCACGTGTCATAGAAGTGGCGCATGGGTGCGGCGACGATCGTCGCAAGACAATACTTGGGGCACGTGTCATGGAAGTGGCGCATGGGCGCGGCAAAGTGTGTATGGTGTCTGGGGCACAGTATTATGACCGAAAGCCTGGGAGCGCGACTGTATCAGTGGCGCGGCGCATGGTCGTGGTGGCGTCAGCGAGTCGGTGCAGGCGACGGACATCGCGGAGTCAGCGAGTCAATGCGGACGACAGACCTCGAGGAGTCGGCGCGGGCCACGAGCATTGCGGAGTCTACGAGTCGGCACGGGTGACAGACGTCATAGAGTTGGCGTGGGCGACAGAAGTCGCAGAGTCGGTGCGAACGACGGATGTCGAGGAGTCGACGAGTCGGCACGGGCGACGGGTGTCTTGGAGGGTGCATGGTCTCTCGAAGAGAAGTGGTGGTGCTAAGGGGAAGGCCAAAGGCCAACGTTTGGGGGAAGTCCAAAGGTCAACGTTTGGGGGAAGGCCGAGGCTAACCCCAAGGGGAGACCGACCCCAAGGGGAAGGCCAATGCCATCCTCCTTGGGCAAATGCCAAGGCGCGCTGATGAGCGACATGCGACGGTCGAAGCGCGATGAGGCGTTGCCGTAAGTCGCGCAAAAATAAATTTCTTAGTAACGAAGTAACGTAGAAAAAGTGAAAAGTGCACGTGACTTGAGCGTGCATGTTTTGATCGGTTGGAAGCGTTGAATATTGACTGTTGCCTGTGTCGATCTATCATGCAAAATGGAACCCCTAGTAGGCCCTTGAGTATGACCAAAGTAGATTGGGAACATAAGCACCTTGCGTGTGGTGTGCGCGGAGGGGCAAACCTGAGCGGGCGTTGCACGCATAAACACTTAGCAAGATTTTTGATGTTTTTTGGCGGGAAAGTTGTTGGTGTTGTCACTGAACGACGAGGGTGAAGAATAGATGGCTCGAGCCACCTCGTGCACCATCTACCAAGTACATGGACGTCTCAGGACGTCGCTATACGGGGCACGATAAGGGCGAGATGACTGCCGTAGGGGGCGCAATCGGGCGTCGCGACGAGGGGGTGAGGCAACGGGCACAGGGCGCGTTTAAACATCACGGCGCAAGGACGCAGCGACAGGCGCGGGAGGCGCAATGACGGGGTTGTACGTTCCCTACGGGGGCATGGTGACGGGCACAGGGTCACAATGATGGGCGCAGAGGCGCGATTAGGCGGTCGTCATTGAACGACAAGGGCGAGGGGTAAGTGGCTCGAGCCACCTCGTGCATCGCCTACTGAAGCCTGGATATGAAATTTGCTTTCAAAGTTGTAAAAAAAGTTCTAAGTGTAAAAGAATGAAGAAATGGGTAACAGAGAGAATGACGTGAAGGGGGTGGCGCGAGGCGCGCGTTGGTCGTCACAATGAGTTTTTTTTTGTGAGAATGGCAGTGATGGTGTTGGTGTGCGGACATTGGCATTGAAGGGTGGGATGAGGTGGTTCGTCGGCCTTGGTTGTCAGTCGTGATGTGAGGGTGGTTGGGTTATTGGCCTTGGTGTGTGGCCATGGGGTGAATGTGGGGAGGCTGAAGGTGGCAGGATGGCCGAAGGAGGTCGGCCTTGGGGAAATGGATGAAGGATGAGGTCGAAGGTTGGTGGTTCTACCATGGGAAGTGACCAATGGGTGGTGGCCAAAGTGAAGGACTTAGTAGGGAGTCTGAGGGTAGAGGCCGAGGGTGGCCGAATGGGTAAGGGAGGTGAGGTAGCAGCCAGAGTTCTGCCATGGGGAAGAAAGGTGGGGAGGCCGAAGTGTGAAGGGTGGGGCCGAGGCCGAGGGTGGAAAGGGAGAGAGGGCCGAGGTCGAAGTGGCGGTCGAAGGGTGGAGGCCGAAGATGGGGAAAGTTAAAGGGAAAAAGGGTGAACGCCGCAGCGTGACCAAAGTTTGACCATGGGGAAGAATAGTGGGTCTCAGCCGGGGGTAAGTGGGAGAGAGGTTCGTGGTCGGCTTTGAGCAAGGTGGGGGGGTCGGTCTCAGCCGTGGTATAGGGTTCGGCCTCGGCCATGGAAAAAGGGAATGAAGTTTGAAAGGAGAAGGGGAGAAATGGCGGTGGTGTCGCGGGGGGCGGGTGGCCGAGGGGGAGAAGATAAGGATGTGCGGGATCGCCGACGAGAGGGGTTGCCTGCTGGAAGGGCGTCGCTGGCTATGAGATGTCGAAGGGGTGGCGGCGCATGTAGGGGTGGCACGAAGAAGATGATGGAAGGATTGGGTTTTTCTTAAGGAATTAGGGTTTTCAGGTGATGCAGGGTCGGTTTGGGTCGGGTAACGGGTTAACCGATTGAGTGTGAAACTCCTAGAGGAGGAGAAGGGGCGAGGCGGGTCATGTGTCAGACAGGGGTACTTTGGGTCTGCCCAAGGATTTGAATTATTTTTGAATTTGAATTTAAAATTCGAATTTAAAAAAAAAATTGGGAGCCCTAAGGAGGGGGAGAGAAAGATAGGGTGGGGTGGATGAAAATTTTCTAAAGTGTAGGGAAGAGAATGAGAGAGAATGGTGTGGGGGGGAAGAAAAAAAAATTTAAAACTTTTTTCTAAGTGTCAGAGAGAGCATGGAGTGGAGGGGAATGGAAAATTTTGCGAAAATTTTTATGTGTTGAGAAGAGCATGGAGTAAGTGTCGGAAAGAGGATGAGGGGGGTGGTGGAGGGGTATGCAAAATTTTGAATTTTTTTTAAGTGTTGAGAATTTTTCTAAGTGTTGGAAAGAGCATAGGATGGAGGGAAGAGAAAAATTTTGTTTAAAAGTTTTTTTTCAAAGTGTTAAGCTCGGGCAAGGGTGCCTGAGGGTGATGACCCGGCTGCAAAAAGCGAAGAATTTTTTCGAAGTGTAAAAAAAATGGAGAGGATTTATATATAAGAATTTATAATTAAAATGGATATGTAAAAAGTGTCACCCCCCTTTTTTATCACAACTCTAGTTATATTTGCTAATTAGGATTCATGTTACCGGCTTGACTATTCAATTATTCTAAATTCTAAGCATATATTCATTTGAAACGATCCTTGACGATGTAAAACAAAAACTTAAAGAACGCAACTATCTAGCGATGACACTGTAACACAATCTACTCATTATTCATTCAGCTTACAGTTCAAATGAAGTAAAACAAACATATAGTTTACACAACAATTGCATGACACAATCTAATCGAGACATCAATTTTAAATGCATATGAGACGAATAAATGTTCTGATGGATATCATGTTGATAAGTTAGTAGTTTCTTGAAACAATGATGCATGAACAAGATAAGAATGGATTATGACATTTACGATTCCAAAGATAAAGAACTTTTAACCTAACTTTTCAAGATAAGAGACTTGGTTTGAGAGATTAGAGATCAGACCACTAAAACAACTTAATAGTATTATAGTCTTGACAAGATACTTGAAACTGTGTTCTCAACCTATTCTGGTCGTACCTAAAGGCCCACTGCGGTCCCATTTTGCATGACACGTCCGCACAAGCAACAGTCATTTTCAACGCTCACAACCGGTCAAAGCGTGCACGCTCAAGTCACGTGCACTTCTTACTTCTTCTACGCGACTTCGTCACCAAGAAACTCATCATTGTGCGACGCCGCATCACGCTTCGACCATCGCACTTCGCACGTCGCTCGTCGGGGCGCCATGGCACTTGCCCAAGGAGGTTGGCCTTGGCCTCCCCCTTGGGGTCAGCCTCGGCCTTGGCCTCCCCCTTGGGGTCGGCCTCGGCCTTGGCCTCCCCCTTGGGGTCGGCCTCGGCCTCCCCCCCCCTGGGGGTCGGCCTTGGCCTTCCCCCAAGGGTTGGCCTTTGGCCTCCATCCTTAGCACTTTCACTTCTCTTTAAAAGCCTTGCATCTTCCGCGACCCCCGTCGCTCGTCGTCCGGACGTCAACTCCGCGACCCCTGTCGCCCGTCGTCCGGACGTCATCTCCGCGACCCCCGTCGCCCTCCATCCTTATCTAACTCTATATAGCACCAGAATGTCTATTCTACTACTCTAAGTACTAAGCTAATATTCATTTGCGAATTTAAAACAGAAACTTAAAGAAAGTAAGTATCTAGCCACTCCACTTTGTCGCTATCTTTTTTTTTTCTTTCTTTCAACTTACAATATTTAACATATGCATATGCAAATATTTCATAATAGTTACATAGAGTCTTATCAAACAAACAATGTTGTTAAATAATCGAAAGTTAGAAGTAATGCAAGTGAATTCTTTATTTGGTATTTTACTTAAGTTAATGATTAAATTAGGTACTAAGGTTATTGCATTATAGTCAAATAAGATATTTTTTATGATGTTAATATTTTTATTGTGTCACAGTATATAGTACGCGTTAATATATTTTTAGAACCTTACGATATACTGTCTTTCGTGGGCTAGTTCTCGAAAATAAACTACACAACGCGTGTGAACCGTGCCATGTGGCAAGTGCAATGTGGCAAATAGATAGAGAGAGAGAGCGCGCGCAAATTCTCAAGGCTTTGCTTGTGTTGGGGCTGTCGCCAAGCAGCTGGCGCAGCTTCGCCTCAGAGGCCCAGCCATGTGACAAGACACGCAGGATGGCTTCGGCTCGGCGGCGCATCGTGGAAGACTGAGTTTGGCTTCGCGCGCGTCTCGCTCCCAACGCGGGTCCCCATGGGGCAGTCCATGACTTGGCCGGTTGGCAATCGGTGATCCGGTAACTCTTCGACCGTCTTTTTTTCGGAACCTGCAAAATTCAAAATCGTTAACTTCCAGTGCAAACAAGTCCTCGTGCGTGTTGTGTTCTATTAATTTGATTGGTTTACACAATCAGTTCGAACACACACATACACAGAATTTCACTCACATGCGGAGACGTACAAAGACACACCGAGGGTTTCACACATATGTAAACAGAACCAAATTAACACAGAGTTGGACTGTAAACTTAAACTCATACGTGAAAATCATTAACGTACATAGGAAATCGTTCAAATTGATCGAGTTTCCTCAACAGAAAATCAAACTCAAACACATTTAGTTGTAAAATGAAAAGGAAAACTAGAATTCATTAAAATTCATCGAACGTGAAATTCAAGTCTAATCACAGCGAACAGAGCAATACAGCAATGGGAGGATCAAAGCTACAAAAAGAAATCTCTATGAAGCATTAAAACCTTCAAATGAGAGGAAAACTAGTGAAGACGAAGCATCAAGACATCAGAATTAAGTCACGAAACAGAAATTCAGATTCAATACAAACAGAATTCGAAACTAGAGCACCAAAAAAAGTAATGCAACTGCGGCGGCACAGCAATTGTATAAAAGACTCAGAAACTACAAAAGGAGATCACCTACGAATGATTAAAATCTGCGAGTCGGAAACAAACTAGTGAAGAGAAAGCTTCAACGCATCAAAATCAACTAAAAAAACAGAACTTGAAACTCGAAACGAGCAGAAATTCGATACTACGTCACGAAAAACTCAATGAAAACTTCAAAAGCTCCTTTTCAGCTGATGTAGAGCTGTTTATGTCACCGAGGGGACTCAGTAACGTTGGACATTACCTTGAGCTTCAGCTCATGACGCCGAGCAACAACGGGGACCATCTGGAGGTGACGAAGACAAGCCTTCACCGAATTCAAAACGCCGCCGTCACTCGCCTTTGCCGAACACGAACAGTTCATATCGGAACCGCTCACCATGACGAAGCACTGCGAATCATCACCATCACACTTGCTTCTACCACTTCAACATGCGAAAAAACAGAGACAGATTTACATAGCAGAAGCAAAAGCAGTTAAACTGAAGTTTGAGGTTCGAGTGAATTACGGGGGAGGAGAGAGGGAGGGAGGAGTGGTGGCGAGGCGGAGGAGAGCGGAAGCTACTTCAAGTTCTACTGGACTTGGAAACACAGCCATTACTTCTCTGAAAGTTGGCTGAATGAAGTGGAAATGTTTTAAGGAGGGAGAAAATGTTTTAATGTACAGAGGCGAAGGCGGAGGTCCACCAAGGAGACAGTCTCAGACATCTGTCTCCTTGGTGGAGACAGATGTCTGAGACTGTCTCCTTGGTGGACCTCCGCCTTCGCCTCTGTACATTAAAACATTTTCTCCCTCCTTAAAACATTTCCACTTGAAGTAATGGCTGTGTTTCCAAGTCCAGTAGAACTTGAAGTAGCTTCCGCTCTCCTCCGCCTCGCCACCACTCCTCCCTCCCTCTCTCCTCCCCCGTAATTCACTCGAACCTCAAACTTCAGTTTAACTGCTTTTGCTTCTGCTATGTAAATCTGTCTCTGTTTTTTCGCATGTTGAAGTGGTAGAAGCAAGTGTGATGGTGATGATTCGCAGTGCTTCGTCATGGTGAGCGGTTCCGATATGAACTGTTCGTGTTCGGCAAAGGCGAGTGACGGCGGCGTTTTGAATTCGGTGAAGGCTTGTCTTCGTCACCTCCAGATGGTCCCCGTTGTTGCTCGGCGTCATGAGCTGAAGCTCAAGGTAATGTCCAACGTTACTGAGTCCCCTCGGTGACATAAACAGCTCTACATCAGCTGAAAAGGAGCTTTTGAAGTTTTCATTGAGTTTTTCGTGACGTAGTATCGAATTTCTGCTCGTTTCGAGTTTCAAGTTCTGTTTTTTTAGTTGATTTTGATGCGTTGAAGCTTTCTCTTCACTAGTTTGTTTCCGACTCGCAGATTTTAATCATTCGTAGGTGATCTCCTTTTGTAGTTTCTGAGTCTTTTATACAATTGCTGTGCCGCCGCAGTTGCATTACTTTTTTTGGTGCTCTAGTTTCGAATTCTGTTTGTATTGAATCTGAATTTCTGTTTCGTGACTTAATTCTGATGTCTTGATGCTTCGTCTTCACTAGTTTTCCTCTCATTTGAAGGTTTTAATGCTTCATGGAGATTTCTTTTTGTAGCTTTGATCCTCTCATTGCTGTGTCGCTCTGTTCGCTGTGATTAGACTTGAATTTCACGTTCGATGAATTTTAATGAATTCTAGTTTTCCTTTTCATTTTACAACTAAATGTGTTTGAGTTTGATTTTCTGTTGAGGAAACTCGATCAATTTGAACGATTTCCTATGTACGTTAATGATTTTCACGTATGAGTTTAAGTTTACAGTCCAACTCTGTGTTAATTTGGTTTTCCACTTCAAAAACTTGTGATCCGGAGCTTTTTTTACTCCGAGTAGATGTTCCTTTGTAGTTTTGGTCTGCTCATTATTTGCACAAACACTTTGCTTAAACTTTCAAATGTATCTAATTTTCAGTTTTAAATTTGTGTCAAATCCTCTGTTTGTGTGTTCCTTTTTGTGTGAACACACAGAAATTCTGTCCGTCTGATTGCCTATGACTCAGGGTTACTCAATATGGCCATAGGATTGCCTATGACTCAGGGTTAGATATAAATAGTAAAGTGGCTGATATAATTTATGAAGATAATCGGAGGGTACCTTGTGCAAGATCTCTAGCTCTAAGGCACTAGTATTATGCAATGAGGAACAAGGCGAAATGCTCTGTAATCTTATGAATGCTGATTAAAGGAGGGTTGAGAACAAAAAACAAGTTGAAAGTTTGGAATTATATCCAAGATGATGTATGTAGTCTATTTGGAAATAATCTAGAAACTGAAGACCACCTTTTCCTTGGATGCTCTTATAACAACGAAGTCTGGAAAAAGGTATGGGAGAAATTGCAGGTGGATATTGCCTTGCTTTCATGGAACCAGTTCTTTCAGTATGCCATTCATCAGTTTAGAAGTAAAAGTTTCAAATCAAGACTTTGTAAATTGGATTTAACAGTTACTATCTATGGTGTTTGGAAGGAGAGAGAGGCTAGAATTTTTAGTCAAGAGCAGATTAATGTCTATGGATGCTTGCACTTTATTCAATAATGGATTCAATTTCGTGTGGCAAGTTGGAAACCAGTTCCCCCCAATCCAAAAGATAGGTAATTGGTGTCAGTATGGAATGTACCCACTAAGATGCCGCAGAATTAGGCTCTGTTTTTTGATTCGGCATATTTGTATAGATTGATGGAAATTGTAAATGTTTGTAACTATTGGTCTTGAGCTAAAATGGATAAAGAAACTTTATTAAAAAAAAAAAAAGTTCTCTATTCGCGTATGTGTGAAACCCTCGGTGTGTCTTTGTACGTGTGTGCATGTCAGTGAAATTCAGTGTGTATGTGTGTGTGTTCGAACTGATTGTGTAAACCAATCAAAATAATAGAACACAACACGCACGAGGACTTGTTTCCACTGGAAATTAACAATTTTTGAATTTTGCAGGTTCCGAAGAAAAGACGGTCGAAGAGTTACTGTATCTCCGACTGCCAACCGGCCAAGTCATGTACTACTCCATTGGGACCCGCGTCGGGAGCGAGTGTGGAGGCTTTATCCCCTCTGTCCACCGGCTCCAGCTCCATCTCCATCTCCCGCGCGCGAAGCCAAACTCTGTCTTCCACGATGCGCCGCCACCGAGCCGAAGCCATCCTGCGTGTCTTGTCACATGGCTTGGCCTCTGAGGCGAAGCTGCGCCAGCTGCTTGGCGACAACCCCGACACAAGCAAAGCCTTGAGAATGTGCGCGCGCTCTCTCTCTCTCTCTCTCTCTCTCTCTCTCTCTCTCTCTATTTGCCACATTGCACTTGCCACATGGCACGGTTCACACGCATTGTGTAGTTTATTTACGAGAACTAGCCCACAAAAGACAGTATATCATCAGGTTCTAGAAATACCGTGACACAATAAAAACATTAACATCATAAAAAATATCTTATTTGACTATAATGCAATAACCTTAGTACCTAATTTAATTATTAACTTAAGTAAAACATCAAATAAAGAATTCACTTGCATTACTCCTACCTTTCGATTATTTAACATCATTGTTTGTATGATTAGACTCTATGTAACTATTAAGAAATATTTGCATATGCATGTGTTAAATATTGTAAGTTGAAAGATAAAAAAAAAAATAGCGACAAAGTGGAGTGGCTAGATAACTATTATGAAATATTTAACAACATTGTTTGTTCGATTAGACTCCATGTAACTTTAGTAACAGACTTTTGCCGACGGGAAAATTCGTCGCTAAAGGGACTTTTTGCGACGGATTTACGTCCGTTGCTAAAGGTCTGTTTTCTTGTAGTGAATCTCAATTGTAGAATCAAATTTTTTTCTCTTCTTCATCTAGTATGTTATTTCGTTTTTAAGACATATGAATTTTTATATTCGTATTAAAGAGTGGTTTAATTTTAAGGATACAATAGTCAAAATTAAGTCCTAATAAGTTAGTTCATCAATCATTTAGAATTTTAGAACGTTTAAAATTAAATTTTCAATTATATAAGACTTAGTAATATGTAAATTAACTTATCAAGAAATGAGAACTCCATCTATAATAATATCTTAGACCTTTAGTGACTCTTATAATGGTTATAATTATATTTTATATTGAAAACATAATGCGATGACGTGTCAAGTATAGAAGCTATCTCTGCGATGATGCGTCGCACAAAGAAACTCTCGCTTCGATCTCTCTCTCTCTCTCTCTCTATATATATATATATATATATATATATATATATATATGACTCTTAACAGCTATTAGTTCGTCACTAAAGATGAAAAAGCACTCTGTAGTAGTATAACTAAAAAAATGACAAGCCTGAGTTCAAAAAGCTGAACAAAGAATGTTATAGCCACATTTCAGCTAAAACAACAGATAAATTCAAAGAGCTCCAAGAAGTCCAGAAGGCCATCCTGCAACATCAAGATCGTTCTCTAATCCCCATGGAAAAGGAGATACATAAGCAGTACTATGAATTAGCACAAGCTGAGGAGACTTTTTATTTTCAAAAAGCAAGGGTTAAAGAGATTAAACTTGGTGATGGGAACAATACTTATTTTCATAAGAAAATGCAAGTGCATAGGTCTCATAATAAAATCCTATCTATCAGGGAGGCAAATGGGGAGCTGGTAGAGGGGCCTAAAGAGGTTCATAAGGTGGCTATAGATCACTTTCAAAACTTCCTAGGAGCTGCAGGCCTGTGAACCAACATACCTTGGAGAGGCTAATGGAAGTTATACAAAAAAGACTACCAAGTCAGGAACAAGTCTTACTAAGTGCACCTGTCAGTGAACAAGAAATTGAAACAGCAATGTTCTCATTGAAAACTAACAAGGCACCAAGCCCTGATGGATTTACCTTAGAATTTTATCAGCAAAATTGGGAGATGGTCAAAAAGGATGTGCTGGCGCCTGGCAGCAATTAAAGAATTTTTTGGAAAATCAAAAGGAGTACAGCTCTTCAACAACACAACACTGACACTAATACCTAAAATTCCATGCCCTAACACTATGAAGGATTTCAGACCTATTGCCTGTTGTAATGTGATATACAAATGTATCTCAAAAGTGTTATGTGCTAGGCTTAAGAAGGTGCTACCACAGCTCATCAGTGCAAGGCAATCTGCATTTGTAGAAAACAAAAATATTGCAGATAATATTCTATTAATGCAAGAACTAGTCAAGAATTATCACAAAGAAGGAGGACAACCAAGGTGTGTACTAAAAATTGACTTCCAAAAGGCCTATGACTCAGTGGGATGGGATTTTTTGCAGAAGATTATGGAAGTTATGCAATTCCCAAGACAGTTTATTGACTGGACTATGAAATGCATCACCACAGCAAGATTCTCAATAAACTTAAATGGAGGCATGGATGGCTACTTTGGCTGTAAAAAAAGACTAAGGCAAGGTGATCCCATCTCACCTTACTTATTCTTGTTGGTTATGGAGGGTTTTACAGGAATAATGGACTTCTATGCTAGTCAAGAAACTTTTAAATATCATCCAAAATGCCAAGCACTGCAGATAAGTCATCTTTGTTTTGCTGATGACTTATTCCTATTGGCAAGGGCTGATAACAATTCACTGACCCTAATAAAACAAGCTTTACAAGAGTTTGAGGAATTATCAAGTTTGGCTCCTAACCTGAACAAAAGCTCTATGTATATGGCTGGTATTGATGAGAGAAATATTGAAGAGCTAGCAAACATCACTGAAATCTCAGTTGGCAAACTCCCTGTGACATATTTGGGGGTACCCCTCATTTCTACAAAACTTTAGTATAGGGACTGCACAGTCCTAATTGAGAGATTGACACAAAATATCACAAGCTGGACTTCCAAATACTTGTCTTATGCAGGCATGGTGCAATTAGCTACATCAGTATTACTGAGTATGCAAGTATACTGGTGTAGCATATTTCTTTTGCCTAAGAAGATAATCAAGGTCATGGAAAGTAAAATCCGAGCATTTATTTAGCATGGGAAGGATGTGAAGTGTACAGGGGCAAAAGTATCATGGAAAGAGGTCTGTTTACCTAAAAGTGAAGGATGTCTGGGAATTAAAAGAATTGAGGAATGGAATAGAGCAGCAATTTGCAAACACTTGTGGGATTTGGCCAGCAAAAAGGACTCTTTGTGGGTAAAGTGGTGCCATAGTTATATCATAAAGGGTCAGCATCTTTGGACATTTCAAGCACCTGTCACATTATCATGGACTTGGAGAAAGTTATGAAAATTAAGGCAGACTGTACAGAAACTTTGTACATATACAGTGGGGGATGGCAAAGAAATCTGGCTATGGAAGGATAAATGGCTACCATGTGGGATTCTGACTCAGAAATATGGACTGAGAATTGCATATGATTCTGGCCTTTGAGTGAATGCAAAAGTTGCAGAAATCATTGTGAATCAAAATTGGAGTTTGCCTACAACCAGATCCATAGCTTTAAAGGAGGCAAACTGCATCATCAATTCTTTGCCAGCTCCTAGCCTAGGTGGTAAAGATGAAATAACCTGGGAGTTACATCCTAGTGGGAAGTTTACCATCAAATCTGCCTGGAATCAGCTAAGGGGACTAAAGCAAACAGAGTGAAATGGTGGAAGGTTATGTGGTTCCCTGGTAGCATCCCTAGATGCTCTATGATCATGTGGATGCTATGCAAGAATGGATTGAGAACCAAAGATAAGTTGAAACAATGGAATATGTTGCAGGAAGATAACTATGAATTATGCTCTAATCATCAAGAGACTAAGGATCATATTTTCATTCAATGCCCATATGCTAGAGGAGTGTGGTGTACAATCCGAAATAAGCTAGATGTGCAGGCACCATTGAACAATTGGGAGCAATTTCTAGATTATGCAGCCAGGCATATCAGAGGGAAAAGCTTTAAATCAAGATTCTATAAGCTAGCTATTACTACAATTATCTATGGAGTGTGGCAGGAAAAGAATGTAAGGATTTTTTAGCATATGAAAACAAGCCAAGAGGGGTGTTGTCAAGTGATCCAACACTGGATCAAATGGAGAGTAAGCAGTTGGATGAATATATTACCAACTGTTGGAAATAGGAAGCTATGCACAGATTGGGGGATTTCTGAAAGAGTCTTCCAACAGGGAAGGTAATTAGCAGGGCTGTGACTTGTTCATGGGGGATAATTGCTAGAGGGTTAAAGTTACAGCTTGGTTTTTTTTGTGTGTAGATAGTGTAAGGCTACTTCTATATAAATAGAAGGTGTACATGATTGAATTGTAAAGCGAACAGCTATATTCTTTTTTGAATGAAATACAAAGGACTTTGACCAAAAAAAAAATTGATAAGCACCTTAAAGCTTTAGCACAAAAGTAGAATACAATGGTCAAAGTAAAATTGGTTAGCACTTTCACTAATGCATATTTTTAGCTAGGAAAACGGTAGAATAACTTATAGAAGTGTGGAAATGGTATTTCTCTTGGACTGCTATTACTAATTGCCTTTTTTCATAGTTTGATTATTATTTCTTTTTGGGTTGGTGAAAACAAAATGGTTTTTCATCTAGTTGTTCCACGTGACAGGTTGCTGAAGCAAGAGGAGGTGAAGAGATCAGGAGCTGGTGGTCGCAGTGACCCCTATATTTACACGGTAATGTTTTACATTAAGAACAAACACGAGGCATTTAATTGATGTTGTTTTGCAAAAGATGGAATATCTGACTAATCATTGATGTTATTTCGCAGAAGGCATGATGGTATAGGTGCCTCTTATATAAAATTCTCGGGAAATTCAAGTAGGATGGATACGTTGAAAGAAATGGTAAAAAGGTGTGAATATATTGGCCACACCTGAATTATTAGAAATGTTGAGTTTTTATTAGAAATTATGACAGACAGATCTATACGTCTTATTGTTTAATGGTCATTATGTATAATAGGTTACGTATGTGGACATAATGCCTGTATAACACAAGCATTACATCGTGGCTTGGTCTTGACAGATTCTATAATAAGTTTCCTATTGAAATGTCCAAATGCTTAAGCAAATGGTGAAAATAAATTACCCATCATTCTCTTTCTGATGGATGGTCGTCTTTTTTTCTCTGTGCACGTGACGTAAGCATACATGCTTTTCTGCTTTTCTTTAGTTGTTTGCAGGAGCATTATATTTCTTTGTGAAATGTCAAGGATGGCTTCAGTGACTAGTTGTATGCACAACAATTAAACTGGTTTCATGTCCAGGACGAGTTCAGGGGACTTTCTAAGGTTTTAAAACCCATTATGCTTGAAGGCAAAGCTTAAAATCATGTACCTTGCTTAACCTTTAAAAAACTCACAAGAATATATCCTTATCGTCACATGCAAAGCATTACTAAAGAGCTTACCAGTAGGATGATCATTGAACCCTTACGTTGCCAAACAAATATATATATATTTTTTGTGATAAATAGGCTTAGTTGGTTGTTTTGTTGATCCTGTGAAGAGTAACACAAGAAGACATTAAAACCTTACTGGTAGATGACTAGCACTTAAGCAAATGTAAAAAGCTAAATAAATGTCTAAGGTCCTTATGCTCGTGAAAGTAAGCAGGTAAGGCATTTGCAGTAGCATTTGTTTTTCGGAAGATGTGTTTGAAAGGAATTTCAATATCAGGAAACAAAAAAACTCTGTAATTGTATATCTCAAATTTCTGCGAGCACGGCCGCCTTTAAAAATATTAATCATCAATAAAGAATCATTTTATTTCTTTTGGTTACAGGGGAAGGGGGAAGTATATTAAAATACATTAGCCTCTCATGGGCTGTACCACAGGTCCGCCCACGGCAGGAGATTTAGCTCAGTAGGGGGGGTCTCCTAATGGCACCAAACTCATTAGGCTCTTTCGTTACCAAATTGGCCAATTTTCTCGCTCAGTAATTTCTTTTCCTCTTAAGGTATACTGTAATTATAGTCCCTTTTTCAGTTCCTCTTGATTCTAATATTTGTTATATTCTACTTGGATCAAAATCTTCAACTGTACAGCTTTTAGCGACAAAAAATTATTACTGAAAGTATTGTATCACTATTTGTTAAAAATTATAATGATAATTTTTTCTCGCTAAAAAATATTAAACAGTATTTTTTTTTGGGTATATTATTTTACTGTACAACGGAAGATGTGATCCTTTAGAAAGGCTCTGTAGTGGTGACGTCAGCTCATCAGGTGGTTGGTGACGTCAGCTCAACAGTTGTAAGTGAATCGCTCTCCACTGTGATTACTTTGACTTCATCTATCCTTTGCAAACTTCAAAGCACCGTATATATCGCATGCTTCCAAGGCCTCTGAGTTCCCCAGAAACGAACCAGCCAAAATCCCTTTTGTCTCTGAAAGTGCCTCCGCATCCTCCTTTCTCTGGACTAGATTGCCCTTGAGCAGCCATCAATATTCAACCTCAATTCTCTTCTCAAAAGGATGGTCCACCGGATTAGTTTAGGAGATTTGATTTTAGGGTGGTTAATGGGGAGTTGAATGCTAAGATGATCTCCCCTCATTAATCTGTAAGTTATATTGTTTAGATATACATATAAACCTTGTAACAAGGCATGCACTTCACCATAGTTGTTGCAATAAGCACCATGAAGAAAAAAGAAAAAGTAAAGGCAAGATGAACAGTTGCTAAAGCGTCAAGAAGCACTCCTCCGGCGTCACGAACACCTTATCTAGCCCACCCATCAATGTTAAGCTTCAAATGACCCTTAACAAGTTGCTACATCAAATCCAACGTCTTATATAGCGACGGTGAGAATTAGGAGTCCACCGATTATAACTTGGTCAACCATATTTACTTGTGTGGCATGTTAGATTTGATCGGTTCAATCCAATTAGGTGGCCTAATGGGTCATAGTAATGCTGACTATTCATTGACTTGGACATTAATTAATTAAATTTGACTAAATGATTTTATGGGTCTATTTAATTTTATCACCAACACACTAATGATTTACGATGTATAAGAGGCTTATAGATCCTAATATCTTAATTTTGATGGACGGTTGAGATTTGACAAGTTTAGGGTTGATCTCACTACTCTTTCTATATAAATATATCTTCTTCTTGGAGCTTAGGGCATCATAATGTTTGGCTACTCTTCTGCCTCCTAGACTAATGAAAAAAATACACAACTCTATTCCATCATCAAGAATAGAGAAGAGTAGTGAAGATCAATACCAAAGAGGACATGTTTGCTTCTGTATCGTGGCGTTCTTTCATCACCGGAATAAAGCGTTTGGTAATTTATGGCTTCCTTCGATTTTAGTGAGTTTGAAATCCTATTGTTCTTATGTTTATGCTATTGTAAGATTCTAAAGGTCTTGGTTATTGGGTCAAGACAAATGTAATAATCTAATATGTGATATCAGAGCTACGTTAATCAATTGCATGAACATAGAACTTTTCCTGTTTGGACTGTGAGGCATGTGGCTCATGCCTTTTAGTGTTATGTTACTCAGACTTGTAAAAAAGGCCGTCTGGCCTGTTAAATGGCCCAGAAGAAAAATTATTTAGGCCTAGGTGGGCCTGTTTTGTGGCTTGCGGGATTGGCCCTTGTGGCTGGATGAAGTTTAGTGGGCCAAAGCTGTTGGGCTGAAACTGTTATGGCCAGAAGTTAGGCCTGTTTTGGCAAAAGACTGGGCTGTTTTGGCCACTTAACTTTGGGCCTGTAGCTCCATGATTGGGCCTGTTTGGCTACTTAAGAAAAAGGCCTTGTAGGTGCTGATTTGGGCCTGTTTTTGCCACTTTAAAATGGGTTTTTAGAAGGACTTGTGTATTTCAATTGGGCCTTAGAAAATAAAATTTGTAAAGCCCCTTATGTTTTAATATTGGTTTATTTTGAAATACTGATGAATACAACGTGCCAGTATTATTATAATTTCAGGAATTTGTCTAAAATTATGAGATCATGCTAAAACCTTATACTTCGTTTGGCATGTCTAAACTACGATAATGAACTTGAAATAATTAGCGGTTCTTACTTATTTTGGCAGTCAACGACCTAACATAAGTTTATTGTATTTTATAAGTTGAGATAATAATAAAATCACATTACGTCATGCTTATTAATTAAAAATATTAATCGGCCCAAAAGAAGATTATGTTTTGAATTTTAAAGTCGAAAATAAAAAAAGAAATAGTAAGTTGTGTGGGTCAAATTATTTTCTGTCCAAATGTGATATAATTTGTACTCATGTTGCTTGTAATGATTTCCAAATTGCTAATGGTGGAAAAATACTGGTATGTTAATAACCGGCCCAACGGAAGGTTATAAGTGATATGTTAAATTTCCCTTTGGGAAAGGTTTTGTATATTTACCATTTCCATACAAATAAATTATTTATCCCTTAATTTATTTTATTATGTTAAATGATGAACTAACTATTTTCATCATGTGGATTTTCGGTAATAACGTGTATGATTATTGTTATTATTTAGCGTATATTCTTGCTACAATTATTGGCTATCTTTCCTCTATTGAATCTTTGAGCAGAACTAATTTTAGAAAATAGGAAGAGCAGATTAGCACAATTTTTAAAGTTATGAATTTGGATTATACTTTACAAGGTTACTCGCCTGCTAACCTTACGGATGAAAGCTCTACTGAGCAAAAGACGGCTTTTAAAAAGTTGGAGCATTCCAACCGCACATCCTTAATGATTATGAAAGGCTCAACTGCAACTGCAATTCATAGAGCTATTTCTGACTCAGAAAATGTTAAGATATACCTTACTCACATTGAAGAACAATTTCAGGGCTCTTCCAAGGCACTTACTACTCATCTTATCACTAAAATAGTTATGTTCAAGTACAGTGGATCCAGTGGTGTTCGTGAGCATATTTTACGGATGAATGATATAACTTCTCAACTAAAAAGCTTGGACATGAAAATCTTTGAGGGTTTTCTCGTACACTTTATTAATACTTCCCTTCCTATGCATTTTGGTCCTTTTAAGATCAACTATAACATGTAGAAAGAGAAGTGGAAGATGAGCGAGTTGATTTTCATGTGTGAGAAGAAGATAGTCTAAAATTCGAATAACCTGATGGTGCTCATGTTACCATAATTGGTCTATCTAAAGGAAGAGAAAGAAATTTGGCAAAGGTAGCGTGCAAGTGAATAAGAGTGCTTCTATAACCAAGACTGATAAGGCAAGCTCTTGGAGTACCAATGGCCTTTCTGGACCCAGATGTCACTTTTGTAGAGCTAAAGGACATATGAGGAAAGAATGTTAGAAATTCTGAGAGTGGTTGGAAAGGAAAGGTAATTTTTATATGTCTTATACAATTGCTGAATCTTTAAATACATGTGAGATTGATACAGGTGCAACTGTGCACATAACTAATTCATTGCAGGGATTCCTTTCCGTGAATAAGTTAAATAAAATGGATTGTAATGTGCTAGTAGGAAATTAAGAGAAAGCTCAAGTTGAAGCTGTTGGAACTCTTCGTTTAGTTTTGGAGACCGGCTTCAATTTGGATTTAGTTAATACTGATTATGTTCCCAGTATAACTAGAAACCTTATTTCTGTTTATAAACTTGATGCTTATGGAAATTCGTTTAAGTTTGAGAATAAATGTTTCTTTTTTTTTCTTTACCCTAGAGTTAGTGGTTCTGGTTTGTTAGAGGAAACCTCTACAAATTATGTTTGAGTGCTTTTTTTACTGAGTCCTCGAAAACAATAAACGTGAATTATATAGCTGCTAAAACTTGTGGTAAGAGAAAACGAGAAAATAAAAATTCTGCTAAATTACGGCATAAACATCTAGGTCACATATTACGAGGTAGAATGAAACGCTTCATTAAGGATGAAATTCTTCATTCTTTAGATTTCTCAAATTTTGACGCATGTAGTGAATGTTTTAAAGGAAAATATGTAAAAGGCAATAAGCGTGGTGCCACTCGAAGTACGAAGCTTTTAAATATTATCCACACTAACATTTTGTGGACCTTTCCCTACACTAGCTGTTGGTGGTTATAGATACTTTATCACTTTCATTGATCACTATTCTCATTATGCCATTTATGAAAAAATCTGAATCATTTGCCATATTTAAGACTTACAAAGTCGAAGTTCAAAATCAACTCGACCTAAAGATTAAAGTTGTAAGATTTGATAACAGTTCATAACTCTAATCCTTTTGCCTTGTATTTGGAATAATGTGGCATCGTTGCTCAGTATACAATGCCGGGTACACCCCAGCAGAATAGTGTAGCTGAACGGAAAAATCATACCCTCATGGATATGGTATGAAGTATGATATGCCAAAACACTCTACCAGAATTTTTGTGGGTTGAAGCTCTTAAAAGAGCTGTATATATTCTTAACAGTGTTCCCAGTAAGTCTATGCCTAAAACACATTTTGAATTGTGGACACAGAAGAAACCAAGTTTAAGATACTTTAATGTGTAGGGCTATTTAGCTGAAGCAAAAGTTTACAATGCACATACTAAGAAACTCGATCCAACGACCATAAGTTGTCATTTTTTAGGTTACCCTGAAAAGGTCTAAGGGTTTCAAATTTTATTGTCCATCACATACCACTAGAATTGTTAAAATTAGGCATGCAATATTTTTTAAGATGCTGAGTATAGTGGGAGTAGCACACCAAAAATAATAAACGTTGAGAAAATTCAGGATCATGTTTCTATTCCTGTTAAACAAAAGTTTAGTGCGCCATTACCTCATATAGAGGATAACGATGCACCCGAGGTAGTACATAATGATGCGCCCCTATTATGGATCATGTTCCAATTCGTGCTGATGAATAACCTCTTTGAAGATCAGGAAGAGAGAGACGAACATCTATCTCTGATGACTATACTATGTACCTAGATGAGGCTGACTATTATATATGCATAGGAAATGATCCTACATCCTTTGAAGAAGTTATTACGATCGATCACTCAACTCAATAGCTTGAAGCCATGAAAGATGAGTTTGAGTCAATGAAAATAAATAATTAGGACCTTGTTGACTTGCCTGAATGGGTCAATGTTGTAGGCTGTAAATGGGTCTACATTACTAAGCTAGATCCTAAAAGCAATGTCGAAAGATACAAGGTTAGACTCATCGCTAAAGGTTTCACTCAAAGGGATGGGATAGATTGTAATAAAACATTTTCTCCAATGTAAAAAAAAAGGATTCTTTCGAATAGTCATGGGCTCAGTAGCTCATTACGATTTATAGCTACATCAAATGGATGTACAGACTGCATTTCTTAATGGTGACTGGCATGAAACTGTCTATATAACTGAACATAAGGTTTATGGTTGAAGGCAAAGAACACATGAAATGCCAGTTGAAGAAATCCATATATGGATTAAAGCAAGCCTCTAAACAATGGTATCTTAGATTACATGATGTGATTAGTAAGTTTGGCTTTAAAGAAAATGCAATGGACCAATGTATATACCTCAAGATCAGTGGGAGTAAGTTTATCACTATAGTTTTGTATGTAGATGATATCTTCCTTGCCAGTAGTGATATGCA
Source organism: Escallonia rubra (assembly GCA_033065855.1). Taxonomy (NCBI): domain Eukaryota; kingdom Viridiplantae; phylum Streptophyta; class Magnoliopsida; order Escalloniales; family Escalloniaceae; genus Escallonia; species Escallonia rubra. The sequence continues at coordinate 155,703 of JAVXUO010000194.1, read as the reverse complement.
TATATTGCATAAGATCGAAAATTTTCTTTCTAAGAATTTTGTTATGAAAGATCTTGGAGAGGCTTTTAACGTTATAGGCATTTAGACTCACCGAGATAAGTCTCGTGGAATATTAAGCTTTTCCTAACGAGCCTATGTTGATAAGGTTCTTAAAAGGTCCACCGTGCATAAATGCGCTCCCACCATTGCCCCTGTTATTAAGGGTGAAAATTTCAGTTTGCTACAATGCCCTAAGAACCAACTAGACCATGACAAAGTGGAGCTTATTCCCTATGCCTCAGCGGTAGGGAGTCTCATGTATGTTCGAGTTTGTACTAGCCCAGATATAGCGTTGTTTGCATGCTTTGACGTTACCAAATAAACCCGGGAATGGATCATTGAAAAGTAGCCAAGAAAGTCATGCGCTACTTACATGATACCAATGATTTCATGCTTACTTATAGGAAGTCAGATAACCATGATGATATTGGTTATTTTGATTCCGGTTATGCAAGGTGTGTAGATACCCTTTGAGATTATTGATTAAGTACCTTTTTGTGAGGGAAAGAATTGAGAATCATATATTGTCTATTCATTATATCAGTAGACAACTATGTCAGCCGATCCCATAATGAAAGGCTAACCACCCAATCTATTTCGAGAACATGTTGCTAGGATCGGTTTAGTTGATAGTTTTCCCTTTAGATGATGGGTTTTTTATTTGAGATATTTATGTACGTGATCACCTTATGTTTTGGATTCTGAATATTATGCTTATGGTTACTTCTTGTTAAAGTGCATATTTGAGGTATTTTGAAACAAACACTCATGTAAAGATCTCATGAACTCGTTTTTATTGTTATTTATTATGGAACGGTGCAGTTCATGCCTGTTAGGCTATTTGATTGTCATTTTTGGCAAAGGTTCTAAAATTATAACCGGAGAATGGTTCTGTGGCGTTGAGAGACACGTATACTATCTTAGATTCGGTTTTAATATTTTTGTTAGATTTGGCCTAACTTATTGGATGTTTTGTTCAATTTCGTTATGTCAAAACATATGAGGTTAATCTAAGTATACCCTTGGCCAAGTGGGAGAATGTTGGATTTGATCGGTCCAATCCAATTAGGTGGCCTAACAGGTCATACTAATGTTGACTATTTATTTGACTTGGACATTAATTAATTAAATTGCTTAAATAACTTTATGGACTTATTTGATTTTATCATCCAATACACTATTGACTTATGGTGTATAAGAAGTTTATAGACCTTAATCTCTTAACTTTGATGGAAGGTTGAGATTGGCTAGCTTAGGGTTGATCACACTACTCTCTCTATATAAATGTATCTTTTTCTTGAAAGCTAGGGTATCATAATGTTTGGCTATTTTTTGCCTCCTAGACTAATGAAAAAAATACACAACTCTATTACATCATCAAGAATAGAGAATAGTCGTGAAGATCAATACCAAAGGGGACACGTTCGCTTCAGCATCTTGACGTTCTTTCATCATCGGAATAAAGCTTTTGGCAATTTATTGCTTCCTTTGATTTTGGTGAGTTCGAAACCCTATTGTTCTTATGTTTATACTATTGTAAGATTTTAAAGATCTTGGTTATGGGTTCAAAACGAATGTAATACTCCAACATCGCATCATTAGGCTTGATTGAAAAAGTAAGTTCCTTACATCACTTTAAGATTTTCGTTATAACACGTGCACTTTTAGGGAATTCCACTCCTAACACCATTTCCGCGCAACCATATGTCCCAACATGAAACAATTAGCTTTATTAGCAACACTCTCAATGTGAGTAATAGGAGAAAACATAACGAATGCCTTATCAAAGTTAGAATAAATTGAGGTAGCCAGTTTATTTTTGCAAAAGAGATGTGATGAAAGGCATCATGCACTTTTTGACACACAAGGAATACCAAGTGATCTCTGTTCTTTATTTTTGCAAAAGAAAAAATGGTTTATGCCTTAGAAACATGTTGTGATCCCTTCAAAAAGCTCTTGTTCAGTTTGATATTGACTATATATTTTAGATTGTAATCTCAAAATTTTGAGTTCTTATTATTGACGTAGAGCTCCACACATTTTGAGGAAATCACATAATTAATTTAAAAGTTTGAAACAGTTTCTCGGTGCTTTATTGTTGTTCATCACCTTCTTGGTGATTGAGGATATAAGTGAAAGTTGTATACTTTCATAAAACTTGGCCATCACGGTCCAGAGATGCTTGGGGATAAAAAGTGAGCTTTCTTTTAGAACATATCTATCTATATATATAAAAGCACGTATGTGATTAAATGACTAATCTTCTTTTCTTTAAAGTACTCTCTTCCAATTAATTTTTTCCATAAGAGATTAATGGCGAGTAAGAATGTTTTTGACTTGTAACATTTCTTTCCCATTGAATATCCTTTTTAAATTAGAGTATTTTTTGAAAATGAGGATGTTTTTTACTTCTCTTAGGATATCAAACCTCTTTCCTTAAAATACCCTTATTAGGATATATGTTTTTGTTGGAGTAAAGAAATGTTTTGACTTTTGAATTAATATTTTTTCATTAAATATCTATTTTTAGTAAGAGTGTTATTTAAAAATAAGGGTGTTTTTTACTTCTCATATGATATCAAGCTTCTTTTGTTAACTTATCTTTATTAGAATATATGCTTTTATTAAAGTAAATTGTTGTTTTTACTTTTATGCCTAAACATTTTTTTCATCCAAAATACCCTTCTCAGAAATAAAAGGTTTACAAAAGTTAACTGTGGTTTTTACTTTTAAGAAGGTGAGCCTAAACTACTATGTTTTTTTTGGCTAAATATAAACAATTTGATGGAGGTTAAAAGTTCACTAATGCATCATTAAGTGACAAAAACGTAAGAGTAGATTTATTCCAATCAAATAAATCTGATGCTAAGTCTCTGCTCACCTTTAAAGAATACCCAATCAAAACATAACATTAAAACTTACCAACATCAAAATCGATAAAATGAGCACCTTAATTTTTGCTACTCCTTAGAGAGTCCAAATATTATCATGTTCTTTTTTAAGGTCCATCAACTATTGTCTCTACTAGCTTTTGCATGTGATTGCAAATTTAAATTTATTGACATAAGACAGAGTTGAAATATCTACAAGTTCGAGTAGGCCTTCTTTTTTCAACTTTTATGATGATTTATGTGATGTTTTGTGTTTGCTAAAATAGTGGTTTGTTATAATTTTGGGACCCATGCCCCTGAGATTAGAATGAAATTACAGTCAATGACACTAAGTTTCGAAAGGTAAAGCCGTATCAATCTGTTAAAAATATATACATTTTTGCTGTCATTAATATGTATTTTTTAAATTTCAATACTACCCTCATTTTGTATTTACAATGTATATACAATATAATAATTTACAAATCCTAATATTCCAAATTAGGGTTTCAACCTAAATTCTACCGCCAACTTGCCACCAAACCTTCCTGCTTAAGTACTCAGCCTGAAAGTCAGCAAATTGCCTTGACCCCACCGACCTCATCTCGGCGTCGGCGAACACCAGCCTCTATGTTATCCTACCCCATCCGGCCGCCTCCTCCGTCGTAAACGCCTTCGATAGCAGCACAAACATGAAAATTTTAAAGCCGCCAAATCAATCATAAATATGTAACATTAGTTAAGAGTGTGTGTGTGTGTGCGCGCGTGCGCGTTAGCTAGATGTGTGGTGGGTCGTGGAAGGCTTTGATGGTGATTGTGGTTTGTGGAGGGTTGCTTTGAGGTGGTGGTGGGCCATTCGGTGGCGGTGGTATTGAACAATGGTGGGCTAATTGGACACAGTGGTAGGTGGAAGGCTGCTCTCGTGATGGTTAATAGCGGCGGTTGCCTTGGTGTTGGGTAGTAGTTTGACGCAAACAAGATATCTTATACATCTTATTCCAGATTTTAAACCCCAAATTTAAATTTTCATTTTTGTCCATTGGTTTGTTGAATCGTGATGGTTTGTTGCAAGTGATTAGAGTGAGAAAGCTGTGACAATTGATTATGGTGAGAAGGCCAAAGAAAGGTGAAGAACGCGATAATGGTGGGATACGATTGTGGTTGTTGTTGTGGCTGGTTGTTAGGGGTGTGTATGAGGAGGGGAGGGGGATGGGGATGGGGTGTGTGTATTGTCTCTGTGTGTGTTGAAGTTGAAGTAGTGTAAAAGGAGGATGATGATGGGTGGTGGGGCAGTATGGTAAGACGAAGTGATAAAGAATTACATTTGAAGAATTACATTCCTAAGTAATGGACATTCTGATCTTTTCGTCCTTTCAGTATTTTTGTTCAGTCAACGGATATAAGTGCTACTTGTTCCAACTAATGGACACACATGCAATTTTACCCTAACCTCAAGGTCATGGATGTACTTAACCCTATGATTTTTTTAACTCTCAAAACCTTATGACATCGGTAATATTTTTTTCCCTTTTCATTTTGTTGTTGCATGTCTTTATTTGATGAATGATATGAGTTATAAATTATTGAATTTTTTTAGTTCATTACCATTATCTGATATCAACTATACACATTCATTTCGTAGTATAAAATTTAAAGGATACACACAGACATAGATGTATATAGACTTTTCAGAGGAGTAGGTGTGGTATTATCATATAAGTCTGTGTTAAAAATTAAATCTTATGGCAAATATATGCTAAATTACATGCACAATTAAATTAACAGCCTTATAATACTATTAAGATGAACAAGGTCATGCTAGAAAAAGTAGAAGAAAACTTTAGAGTACACTATCAAAAGAAATTTAGACCTTATTATAGATTTTTTAATTGAAAATTAGAAAGAAAAAAAAATTAAGACTAAGCATGGTTTTAGAAAAAGTTGAAAAAAGAATCACTTTTGTACTTTACAAAAATAAAATATACATGAAAGTTATATTTCATTCGTCCCAAATTATTTGATCATATTTGACTGCACGCTTATTTAAGATATGAGTCTTATTTTATGAGTTTCTTATTCTATCCCGAGAGGGGAGGAAGAAGATGGTTCAGTAGAGAGAAATGGATTTGTGGAGGATTAAATATATATAGAGAGAAGTAGAATAAAAAAATAGTGTATAAAAGGTAAATATGTAAAAACACCTACATAATATTTTTTTAGTTTAAAAATTGATCAATTTTTTTGGGGCTGTCCAAAAATTAAATATGTTCAATTATTTTGGGACGAAGGAAATAATAGACTAGATCATTACCAAAAACAAATAAATTGTAAAGGATATTTTGACCCCCAATAATCATCGCTAAAAGAAATGGCCATCACTGTACAAAAAGAAACAAGATGGATAATGAATAATACTGAAAATCCTAAGTGATGACAATTTAGAGTTTAGTGGTAATGCTTGCAAGAAAAAGTGCTAAAATTCTAAAATTGAACGATAGAAAAACTTTAGAAAGATAAATCTACTAAATTTGTTGCATAAGCAGTTCAATTTCATTATGTGTCTTGGTAAATTATCTTGAGTTCCCTTGATTCTTGGTTTTATAGATATAGCATTTAAACCTCTAACCCATTTCGCCTTACAAACTTTGTTATATATTCGTTATCATAACTTCTTTCCGTTAAATATTTTACTTTTGACAATCCTTTTCGGGTTAATTTTTGAACTTTCGTTAATATCACTTAATTATAATTCAAACTTTTTCTCAATTTCACTTCCTAGACTTATATATATGCCATCAAAATATATTACAAGAAGTTACACAATCTCAATATATATACTTGACATTAATTATCTCTAAACACTTTCTTTACTTTTATAACTGTACAGTAAAACTTGTAGTGTTTCATGAGAGTTAATTTTTTGTGAAAGATGTTTGAGACTAATTATAAAGTCAGTGTACCTTGGATAACAAGATATAATATAAAACAATCAGGAATCTCTTTAGTGGCAACTTGATGTGACAAAAAAATATGTATAATAAATTGTGAAAAATATTGGTGATAATTCGCGTGAAAAGTTCGTGTTTAAAAGTAAGGCTATGTTTTTTGCAATGAAAATTTTATATTTTGAGTTTTTGATTAGCAGTGAACAACTGATTTATTATTATATTTCATTATAATAGTTGTATTAGTTAATTTCAATTGTATTTTTACCAAGATTTATAGTATTTTTTTATTTCAAATTATTATAAAATGTGAAAAGCACGTGATCCTTACTAGTAGTAAAAAAAAGAGAGAAAAAATAGGCCGTCACTGTATAATATACTGGGCTGTGACTCTGAGCACCTTATACGTGATAAAAGGGCATTGAACTAAGCTGTATATTTTAATTTTGAGTTAATTACACTCATGTTCCTGAGATTTAGGTGAAATTACACGTTTGTCCATAAATTTGAAAAATAGGCACTTATATCCTTTGACCTAACAGAAATACTAAAATACATAACAGTTTGGATGCAATGACCAAAATGTCCTTGTACTGTATATTTTTAATTAGGGTTTGGAATCCTAATGTCCTTGAAACTTAGGATTTCCAAAGCCTAATTTAAGATTTGGGTTTTCAAATTAGGATTTCAAACAGCCACACAATACCCTGTCGCCGTCCCTCCCCAACCCGTTTACCTCGCTGTCGATGCTACCTTAGCCATTCAGATCTGAGTCCATATGGGAGAAATTAGAGTCCCGTTCTTGACCAGTTCGCAATTTTCCATATATTGAAATCACCACCACTAACAATTTTCCACCCGAAAAGGAAGCCTATACTGAAATCAATTCACTCGAAAAGGAAGCCTTGCATGGAGTTCAATTCGCAGATTTGATTCACGGCAGCCCCATTTACGTCGCGGCGCCGCAACTGCCCTATTTACAATACTAGCCCCACGCTCACCCACTCAACCTCATCGCGAGCCACTACCGCGACCCCCAAAGTCATCTCTGCACCAAAAGACCCACCACCGTGTCCAATCCACAACCCACAATCGCTAAAGTTACAAATCTATGATTTGGTGGCTTTGATATGTTCACGTTTGATGGCTCGTGTACAAGGCTGTTGGCAAGGGCGGTAATGGGGTGGATGGAGGGTGGGGGCCGACAGTGGCTTGGAGGGAGGGTGGGGGCGGGGACAGGGTGGAAAGAGGATGGGGATGGCTACAGGGTGAGAGAAGGGTGGGGAAACCCTAATTTAGAATGAGGTTTTTTTAATTTTTATGTGGTATATACTTTACATATATAAAATGAGGGCGACATTGTCATTTAAAAAATGCATACCGATGACATAAGTAAATTCGTATTTTTTTAACGGATCAATGACGGAAGGACACGGCTATTACTTTTTGAAACATTGTATCCTTGACTGTAATATCACCTAAACCTCAGGAACATGAGTGTAATTAATTATTTAATTTTTTATTCTATTATTTTAAGAGAATGTCTATTTTTACACGACATGTTATACCTTAAACGCACTTATTCATCGGTAGACACATTTAAACGGTGGGATTCACGCATACAAATATTGTGGCATGCAATCTTCGACTCATAGAGTAGAACCAAGTCAAAAGTAAAACCTAGTAACCTAATACTTTTTCAAGGTCGTGCTCACGCGGCGAATATATAGACTGCGTTCCACCTAAGCTTCACGCCGTGGTTGGTGGACCCTTCTAACCCCAGACAAGAAAGGGTACCCGGTTGGAAAGTGGCTTGCAATTTGACCAACCAAGGAATTTATACTTCAGCCCATCAAGTTTTCTCATTTGCTTTGTGTTTATTCACAATAAAAAGATCCATTCATTTTTACCCAGCATGAAGCCGTATTTCCACATGAGTAATTCCAGTAATCAGTGCAAGGATAGTAGCTTTTACGGTTTATCCGCTGAAAATAATGACTTAACAAGTGCAATTAAGTTGATTAGTAGTTTCATTTAACCGCCGAGCCAGTAGAAAGTTATTCTTTCTCAAAATTTTAAAATAAACTGCAATATTATCGAGTACTTCAAAAAGAAACTAGGATGACATAATCCATTTATGATCTATACTATGCAAGTTCAATAAATGCATTATCAAATGAGTTTTAAGGAATCAACTAGCTAAAGTGAAATTTCTAGCAAAGTTTACATCACAATTTTAAAGAGTCAACTAGCTCAAGTAAAATTTCTAACAAAGTTTACATGTGATGCAAGATCAAACGTCTCTATGTTCCGACCAACCACAGTAGCAAATGGACCTTGAGAAGGCAAAGTTTACTGTATACGGGTACTTTAAAATTTTACCAACCGTTAAAATCCAAAAGAAAAAAGAAACCATAAGTCAATTTGCCATTCAGACAGTGTAAAGTTCAAACTAGGTGTCAACTTTGGCATACAAAGTTAAGAGAAAATACCAAAAATGTGCTCTAAGTGAAAACATTGTTAATTTGTGGAAACTAGCACATTTAAACTCAAAAGAACGGACTTCATTTGAAAAAAAAAAAAAAGGAGGAGAGACAGGAGAAAGAAGTCAAAGGACAAAGGAAAGAGCTGCCAAAGGAGGGGGCTTACCAATGGCCCTATATATTCCACATACCTCTCTCTCCTCTCTTCAAACCCTTCTCACCCATTTTATGGACTCTCATACCTGGTTGATTTTCTGAATACCCTTTTGTTGTTTCTCCCAGTATACGAAGGCGTAGATCAAATTTGCAATGGGGAAGTACGTAGAAATACTGGATCTTGGGGTGAGAATAGCAGCCAGGTTCCATTCCCACTGCCCTCACACTGCCCGGTTGTACTACCACCCACCCTCCAACTTGGATGGCCAGGCGGAACTGGGTAGAAGCGGAGGCCACGCGCCACCTCGAGACTCCTCCGTTATGGGCATCGCCGGTTTTGACGTGAAGGCGGCCAGGGCGGTGAGCTTCGGTTTTGATACTAATGACTTTGGTTTTTATTCTTTGGTCTGAAAAAATCGGACCACATATCTTATACGGAGTAGAAAATTAAGCATCAAATTGGGAAAGAGAAAGGGGTTTCTTCAATGTTTATGGGAAAGGCTGATTTACTGCAGAGTTGACTGGATTTTTTGTCTCTTATTACGAAGTTATATAAGTTTTTGTTTGGCAAGCTATATTGGTGCGAAAATCAAAATGTCGAGATATATCACTTGTGTCGGATATTCATTTGTTTTAAATTCCCTGCATTCTAAAATATAAGAATTTATAAAAGTTTAACGCTTGCAACTTTTGCGGATGGGTACCGTAGATTTATTGATGAACCTTGAATTGGTATGGGTTAAATAATTTTATAAAGTAAAAAAAATATACATTTTTTCTATCACTATATAAGGGGTAAGTGATTGGAAGTTGGAAACAAGAGACTATTTTTACTCGAGACAAAAATAATTGAACGAAAATGTTGTTCCAGCCTTATGCTTACACAATGAAAGAGGATATATGATTCAATTTAGAGAACTGCAACTCTCTTGAATGAACAGTGGATATGAACTTGGTTGAATCTCGAATATAGAGTTGCTAAAGTAGTTTTCTGTTTGCGGGTGGGAGAGGCTTCAACTATCTTCATGAAGCATTTATATGCCTCTAAGCCTTGGTTAATTCAATATACCGATTCAGATATTATTGTTTATTATTTTTGAATTCTACATTTTTTTTTCTAAGAAATTGAAGATAGTTTTCTCTTATGACTATTTCATCACATAAAGCTTGTAAGACTAATCACCCGAATTTTTGAACTTTTTGATAAAAAGAATTTTCAGAGATGGTAGACTAAGATGGAGTTTTTCCTTCGTCAACTTAAGTTAGCTCATATGCTAACTCAACCATATCCAGCGATTCCAATTGGAGAGTCTTCTTCTGATCAAGTGAAAGCAACAATTGATCAAATTAAAAAATGAATGCTACAACTATCACAAGATTTGTAGCTTTGCCAAAGATTGTTGTTAACTCAAGCATTGAAGTGTAAAGAAGAAAGGTAGAAAATAAACACCAGTGATCTTGTTACAGTTGTGATTGAAATTTTCACGATGAGGAATGAAACTCATTTGTGGGTTGACATTGGTGCTTTTTGTGATAATGTGTCTTGGATAAAAAACCCAAAATGTGTTGGTGTCCCACATCGGTTATTCAAAGAAGATTGTGACTTGGATCTAAGTTTGTAATTCTTGTCCCACATTGGTTATTTAGAGAAAGTCACTACTTATCTCTAAGTATATATATATGTTGTCTTGTATTGTGTTTTAAGTACAAGAGACAAAAGAGAAGAGAGAAGAGTCCTTATTTGATTAGGCAAAGTCTTTCTTTGAAGAGAGAGAAGCCATTTTTTAAGAGGGTTTATTGAGAGAGAGAGGGGTCTGTAATCTCCAGTGATAAACATAGTGAAATCGCTGCTACCACCGTGGAGTAGGCTTTCGCCGAACCACGTAAATCTTGAGTCTTTATTTTCTGTTATTGTTTTTTATTCTCTTCTTTATTGCTTGGAGCGGAATCTAATATAATCCTTTACAAGTGGTATCAGAGCTCAGGTTCAGTGGTAAATTGAAAGCACCTTGCAATGGCGCCAAATATTTCGACGAAGTATGATTTGGATAAGTCTAATGGATCGAACGATTTCAGTTTATGGAGGATGAAGATGCGTGTTGTTCTAATTCAGCAAGGGTTGTTGAAAGCGTTAAAAGGAAAACAAGAGCTTCTTGATATGATGTTTGATGATGAAAAAGAAGACATGTTGGAGAGAGCCCATAGTGCCATGTTGCTGTGTTTAGCCGACAACGTGTTGCGAAAGGTTTCTGAGAAAACGACTGCGACTGGATTATGGCTGAAATTGACGAAACCTCTAACAAATCGCATGTATTTAAAGCAATGGCTGTATAGAAAATATCCTTGGGTTTCATCCCTACCAAATTTCCGACCTGCTATCTCATCTCAAAACCACCCGGAACTTACAAAAGTCTCAGACTTGATAGACTATTCTACCTTTTCTTGGAACTTAGGAAAGCTGAATGGCCTGTTCTCGGATCATTCTATTGGGGAAATTATAAAGATTCGTCTTTCCCCTACAAAACCCCAGGATTTTTTTAGCATGGACTTCTTCCGAATTCGGGAAATTCACAGCAAAATCAGCATATTTGTTTGAAAATAAGAATAGATTCCAACCAAGCCACCCGAGAAATCTGTCCTTTTGGAAACTCCTTTGGAAATCTAAGATTCGAGAACGCCATAAATTGCTTATTTGGCGTATCGCGTGGAACATCCTCCCAATTAGACTCAAACTCAAATCCTTTATACCTGATTTGGAAACAACACGTCTTCTCTTCAATTCAGCTGAAGAAACCACAACACATATTTTCCTATCATGTCCACTGACTCGGGCGATGTGGATGATATCAGTGGAAAATTTCCGTCCACCTCTATTGCAAGATGATCTTCACTCAATATCCACAATTCATCCACAAAACAGTACTATCCAATGGCTATCACACATATTCTCCCCTCCATTCCGTAATGATCATGACCCTCAGATAGGGCATCGCTACACATTGTTTGCTACGACAATTATGGATAATATATAAAGACGTCGAAACCTTTTAGTGTTTCAAAAAGAGCAAATCAATACAGCTGAAATTGCCATCCAGATCAAGAAAGCCTATGAGTACTACAAAGTGGCATTTTCCCCTGATATCATTCCGAGTAATCTTGGAAAAGGAAGATCTAATCCACCTCTTGGTTGGTACCGAGTAAACTTTGATGCAGCAGTCCGCCATAACAGATCAATCCAAGCAGCAATTATTCCGAGATTGCAAAGGAACTATAATAGCGGCCTAGACAAGATTAGATATACACTTAGAACCGACAGCAGCTGAAGCCACTGCTGCTTTCTTAGCCATCGACATGGCTATTCAAAGTAAGTGCACCAATGTGATTTTTGAAAGAGATGCATCACTGATCGTGAATTGGCTCAATGATCATGAAGTACGACCCGAGTGGCTATGCCTAACCATTATAAATGAAGTCAGAGAGAAGCTGAAGTTAGTTACTTGCTGGGATTTTGTAAAAGTTCATAGACTTGTTAATAGTCCTGCCCATGATTTAGCAAAATGGGCATATGAAAACAACTGTTTTGGTCTGGTTCCCCAATCATTCATATCTCTCCTTTGGCCTTTGGATGAGGAAGGGAACCAGAGGCACTCCTCTGCTATGTAACATGTTACTTTTGGAATATTTGAATCGACTAAAAAAAAAGGGCAATTTTGGTATATCATAATAAATTTTACTATGCCTAACTTTTCTTGACGGTTCCTTAACGGGTTTGTGTAAAACTAATAAAACACAGAGGGCAGAATATAACTCCAACAGTTAGGCGTAGCTGCGTCTAATTTCATTTAAATCTCAAGAATGACAAGTGTAATAAAAATTTACTGGGTTGTGACTTTGAGTACCTTATACCGGATAAAAGGGTATTGAACTAAGCTATACATTTTAATTTCTAGTTACATTGTTTTACAAGAATGTTTATTTTGCCACTACAGTCTACAGGTTATATGTTACACACATTTATTCATCGTTAAAATTTTAATATTTTTTTTGCGTTTGTAAACTTTTTAGCGATAAGATAAGAAAATATGAAACAGAATATAGAGTAGAGTAGGGAAATACAAGCTCCGCCTTTTTATCGGAGGTGGGTACGAGCCGTTGCCAAAAGGTAGGACTCGCACCATACAAATAATGTGGCATGCAATCTTGGACTCAGACGGTAGTAGAACCAAGTCAAAAGTAAAACCTAGTAACCCAGTAAGCTAATACTTTTTCAAGGTCGTGGCTCATGCGGCGAATATAGACTGCGTTCCACCTAAGCTTCACGCGGTGGTTGGTGGACCCTTGTAAGCCCAGACAAGAAAGGGTACCTACTACCTACCCGGTTGGAAAGTGGCTTGCAATTTGACCAAGAAATTAATTTACACTTCAGCCCATCAAGTTTTCTCATTTGCTTCGGTTTCCCTCACAATAAAGATCCATTCACTTTTAGCCCAGCACAAAGACATATTTCTCGTGTGAATGGTTTGGCCTTTACGGTTGATCCGCTCAAAAAAAAAAAGCATTAGGAAGTGCAATTAAGTTGATCAGTCATATCATTAAATCGTTGAGCCTGAAGGAAGTTATTTTTTTTCAAAAAATTGAAAATAAACTGCCATATCGTCAAATACTTTTATTAAAAAAAAAAAAGGAGTTAGAACGACAAGTTTTAAGGAATCAACTAGTTGAAGTGAAATCTCTAGCAAAGGTTGCATGTGACGCAAGAAGAAACGTCTTTATGACTGGTTCCGAGACCAACCACAACAGCAAATGGATCTTGAGAAGACGAAGTCAAGTCCATACAGATACTTGAACCTGATTCGTATGTTTATAGCTTTAAAGTCATTAAGAGGAAATGAAGACAATAAAACATTCCTACGCATGTTTATGTACAATGTTATCGCTAAAATCCATACGTTATCAAGCCGGAATGACCATGTACGTCTAATTTCAAGCAGCATTAATATTTCTATCATTAAAAACCAAAAGTAAAAAGAAACCATGAGTCAATTTGCCATTCAGATTTCAGACAAGGTAGAGTTCAAACTATGTGTCAACTTTGGCGTATAAAGTGAAGAGGAAACATAAAAAAATGTGCTATAAGTGAAAACATTATTAATTTCTGGAAACTAGCACATTTAAACTCAAAAGAAGGGACTTCATTTGAAAAAATAAAAAAGGAGGAGAGACAAGAGAAGAAGTCAAAGGACAAAGGAAAGAGCTGCCAAAGAAGGGGGCTTACCAATGGCCCTATATATTCCACATACCTCTCTCTCCTCTCTTCAAACCCTTCTCACCCATTTTATGGACTCTCATACCTGGGTGATTTTCTGAATACCCTTTTGTTGTTTCTCCCAGTATACGAAGGATTAGATCAAATTTGCAATGGGGAAGTACGTAGAAATACTGGATCTTGGGGTGAGAATAGCAGCCAGGTTCCATTCCCACTGCCCTCACACGGCCCGGTTGTACTACCACCCACCCTCCAACTCGGATGGCCAGGCAGAACTTGGTAGAAGCGGAGGCCAAGCGCCACCTCGAGACTCCGCCGTTATGGGCATCGCCGGTTTTGACGTGAAGGCGGCCAGGGCGGCGAGCTTCGGTTTTGATACTAATGACTTTGGTTTTTATTCTTTGGTCTGAAAAAATCTGACCATATATCTTATACGGAGTAGAAAATTTAGCTTCAAATTGGGAAGGAGAAAAGGGTTTCTTCTATGTATGCGAAAGACTGATTTACCGCAGAGTTTATTGGATTCTTTGTCATCTTTTTACGAAGTCATATAAGTTTTGTTTGGCAAGTTATATCGGTGCGAAAATCAATTCACAAAAAGTCAAAATGTCGAGATATATCACTTTTGTTGGATATTCAATTTTGTGCCGTGGGTTGTATATGCTGTATGCATAACTAACGACTATTTTTACTTTTGTTGGATTATATTTGGTAGCAAACGGTTGCTAACCGAAGTCGCCGGACTTGCCAATTTTACATGCAAGACTAAATTGGCAATATCCATGACCTGCAATCATATGGATTATATGCTTTTAGATTTAACCCTGCAAATATAGACAACGTTGAGCTTTCAATAGTGTTAAGCTTGCCTGCTTAATATGGTCTGTAAAATATTTTTGTAAGGTATTGTATGTATGATATTTGTTATCTCTTGTATGACCGAGATGATTATCATCTATAATATATTTCTTCTCTTAATAAGAAATCAAAATGTCGAGATTTATGTCACTCTTTTTTGTCATTTTGAGAATGCAAATTAATTAATCTCAACCACCTTAGAATTCCTTTTGGTTACCATTTCTTTTTTGGTTTTCGTTTTTGTTTTTGAGATTTTAGAAAAGATGTTAGTCAGAGAAACAATATTAACTCGTTTGGCAGTGAAAATGTAAACGAAACAATGGAGTGGGTGTTAATAATATTTTTTAAATGATAATGAATAATGTTTGAATTTATTGTTTCTTCAAGAAATATTTAAAAAATGTAATATTGAGGGGAAAGAAGAAAGGTACTACGGAAACTTGGAGTCCGTTACAAGATCCATAAGAAATTTTTGTTGGGCCCAATTCGGCCTTGATGAATAACTTTGCGCTCAGCCCTTTAGACGAACCAATTTTTTTAGCGAATAAGGTCCTTTAGCGACATCGCATCGACTATTTTCTTTTGCTTAATTGAAAATCCACAATATTTACTGATTTTTGAGAAATTGTTATTGTAAATTTTATTGGCATATTAGACTTCTAGCAGTAATTAGCAGTATCACAATTCTTGTAGCAAATATTTCCTCTCGAGTCTTTAAGCGTCTGTTTGGTTAAAAGTAAAGAACAGGAAGGTAAGTTGACATTCTCTACCTTATCGAGAGTTTTAGGGTCAAGAAAGTGAGAGAAGATTGGAGTTGGCATTAATATGGCTAAATCTTTTTTGAACTTTCTATTGTATTCCAGTTTCTTGCAATTATCCTCAATTATTCCTATAAAAATGTAGTAATAGTCATTTATGTAATTTGTATGTGAAGTTAAAATCTAAGTAGTTTCCAACTTTTAGTCTCATCCACCTCTCTATGACTTCCATCTCTAGTCCATTTCTAACTTCCGTGATCCTACATAAGGTGTTTGCGTAAAGAATTTCAAAATACTAAAAAGATTAGAAATCATTTGTTTTAAATTCCGTGCATTCTAAAATATAAGAATTTATAAAAGTTTAACGCTTGCAACTTTTGCGGATGGGTACTGTAGATTTATTGATGAACCTTGAATTGGTATGCGTTAGATAAATTTATAAGGTCAATTTTGTTTTTCTATTACTATTTAAGGGGTAAGTGATTGGAAGTTGGAAACAAGAGACTATTTTTACTCGAGACAAAAATAATTGAACGAAAATGTTGTTCCAACCTTATGCTTACACAATAAAAGAGAATATATATGATTCAATTTAGAGAACTGCAACTCTCTTGAATGAACAGTTGATCTGAATTTGGTTGAATCTCAAAGATAGAGTTGCTAAAGTAGTATTCTGTTTGCGCGTGAGAGAGGCATCAACTATCTTCATGAAGCATTTATGCCTCTAAGCCTTGGTTAATTCAATATACCGATTCAGATATTATTGTTTATTATTTTTGAATTCGACATGTTTTTTCTTCCAAGAAATTGAAGATAGTTTTCTATTATGACTATTTCATCAAATAGAGCTCGTAGGACTAATCACCTGAATTTTAAAATTTTTGATAGGAAGAATTTTTAGAGATAGTAGACTAAGATAGAGTTTTCCCTTCGTCAACTTAAGTTAGCTCATATGCTAACTCAACCATGTCCAGCGATTCCAATTGGAGAGTTTTATTCTGATAAAGTGAAAGCAACAAATGATCAGATTAAAAAAGGAATGCTACAACTGTCACAAGATTTGTAGCTTTGCCAAAGATTGTCATTAACTCAAGCATGGAAGTGTAAAGAAGAAAGGTAGAAAAGAAACACCAGTGATCTTGTTACAGTTGTGATTGAAATTTTCACGATGAGGAATGAAACTCATTTGCGGGTTGACATTGGTGCTTCTTGCCATATTGCTAGAGACAAGAATCTCTTCAAACACTTTAAACTAGTAGGGGATGACATGATAATGTACATGGGTAACTCGACATCTGCCAAAGTACTTGAAAATTCTCTGAAGCTCTTTCGTGTAAGCATGGTTTCAAGATGGTCTTTGAAGGTGACAAATTCATCTTGTCAAAGAATGATATGTTTGTTGGCAAGCATATTCTGTAACGGCATGTTTAAGCTTAATGTTCAAATATAGCTGCAAACGACATGTTTAAGCTTAATGTTTAAATAAAATTATTTATGCTTATATCACTGAGTCTTATAACTTGTCGCATCAAAGGTTGGGTCAAGTGAACACTAATTCTACTCGTTGAACGGTAAGTGAAGGGTTTATAGAACATCTGACAAAACACATGACAATCAATTGTGATATGTAGCAACTGCAAGATCACTTAGAAATCCTTCAAATCAATTGAAAAGACCCCTAGTCTTCATAGATTAGTTTACACGGATATTTGTGAAATAAACTTTATTTCATAATATGGTAAACTTATTTTGTTATCTTTGTTATTGACCACTCCAGTATGCGTATGTGTATCCTTTGGAATCTAAAGATAATAGTTTTGAGAATTTAAGGCATATAAAACAGAAGTTGAAAATAGGCTGAAATCAACAATCAAGATCGTCTGCTCAGATTGAGGAAGTGAATACACGAAATATGAATTTCATGAACTTTGTTAAACAAATGGTATTGTGAAACAATTAACAATTTCTTACATTCCACAACAACCTGGTGTAGTTGAACGAAATAATAGAATATTGATTGAGATGATCACTTATATGCTAACTAGTTTTAGACTATTGAAAAATTTGTGGTTGCAACCTTTATTCTCTGGTTGTCACTTTGAATAGAATTTCTCAAAAGAAAACCAATCATACACCTTAGAAAGTTTGGAATGGTAGAAGACCAAACATATCCTATTTCAAAGTACGAGCTTTGGCACATGTTAGACGACAAATAGACTCCAAGGTTGGATAAAGAGGAGTCGACTACAACTTTATTGGTCATTCAACTATCGGTAAAGATTATAAGCTCTTGAAATTAAAGACACCACCTCTACATATTACTATTGAATCAGTCCATGCAAAGTTCATTTAGGAATATAATTTCGAATATGAGAGAAAATTTGAAAGTGACTCTTCAACTGATTTCAAACGAAAGGCTTTAGATTACTCATAAAGGGTCGAACCTAGAAGAAGTTCAAGGGTTACTACATCGAAATCCTTTGGACCTAATTTTTGTACTCTGATAGTGGATAAGACCTTGATACATTTACAGAGGCTACATTTTTAAATAATGCACATTATTCGCGTGAAGCTATTGATAATGAAATGCACTCAATTATATCCAACAACATTTGGATTTTGGTTGATCATCCAGCAAGTTGTAAACCTATTGGTTGCAAATGGATTTTGAAGAGAAAGATCAAACCAGATGACATGTTAGACAAGTATAAGGATAAATTAGGCACTGAAGGATTCAAGCAAATGAAAGAATTTTGACTATATTCATAATTTTGCTTCGGTTGCGGGGATCACCTCCATCAGACTTCTTATTGTCTTGGTTGCTATTCATAATCAGGTTATTCACCAAATTGAAAGTTTAGAAGCGTTATGCTTGCTAATGGTTATATTACTAATGGAGGAGATGTATGCATATTCAACAAATTTGGAGCCAGTTCTGGTGTTTTAATTTGCTGATATGTTAATGACGTGCTCATCTTTTGTACTGACACTGATAGAATTAATGAAGCTGAGAACTCTCCTGCTTCGAATTTTAGTATGAAAGATCTTGAAACGGCTAATATGATTCTTGGAATCAAGATCTTAAGACCTCTGCATGAGTTTGTTATTATAAAATCAAAGTATATTCAAAAGATCTTTAAAAGTTCAAGCATTATGAAGATGATCATGCTCTTACTCCTATTGACCCGAGTGTCAAGTTAGTACATAATAGTGGGAAAACTGTTGCTCAGCTTGAATATTCCCAGATTGTCGGCAGTCTTATGTATGCGATGCTATACAAGGCCAGATATAGGTCATGCTATTAAGAGTTTTGGGGTACTTGAAGGGTACAATGAGCTATGGTTTGCAATTGATGGAATCATGTCCATTCAATGTGTGAAATCAAGTTTGAATGTGGCAGATCCTTTGTCAAAAGAGCTTGGGAAGAGCTAGACTGTAGAGAAGACGCGCAGCATGAAAGAACAATTAACATTTATAATTGGGCAACTATTTTCCTACTTGCATTTTTGGTAAATTCTCCAGTGATTATGTACTTGATCAATTATCTGCTTTATCGTGCATGACCTTTCAGGTTCTTTGTTATAGTCCATGTAACAGCTAATCAATAAAATTATGCAAGCTGCTAGCCAATACTGTAGAAACTTTCCCGTGCCAAAAATTAAAATAGATGAACAAAGAAGCCTTCAGCTCTACTCAAAGACATTCATCTGTTTCTGTGTCTCACTACTTCTTACATGTATTCCAATTCCAAAAGAGCCATTTACATATGAGTTGGGCCTGAGTGATTGCATTTGCAGATTCATAGACCTTGGATAAAGGAAATCATCTTAAAATATAGGTGAAAACCAAATAGAGCCACATTTAGGGACAAAGGGTCGGGCCATATTAGGGCCAAAACGGGCCGGCCTGTTTTTCAGGGCCTAACGAGGCTTTTTAGGGCCGGATAAAATTTTGGAAGAATCTGGCCTGGCCCTAGCCCTGGCCCAAGGCCCTACGGGTTAGGCCGACACTGTTCATTCTCAGGGCCGAGCCAGACCAGGCCAATTTAAAGCCGGCCAGCGGGCGGCCCGACCCTTTTGACATCTCTAGTTGGCGTGGAAGGCGGGCAGTAGAGGTGGTGGCGGAGTTAGGCACTTTAGGGGTAAGAGAGAGAAAGACAGAGGGAGAGAAGATAGGGGAAGATAGCGGTGGGTGAAAAGAAGACGAAGAAGTGGGATTTTTTCTTTTAGTACCCTTTAGCGACATATTTTTCGCCGTCACTAAAAGTCCGTCGTTAAAACTCTTTTTAAATAATTCTGTAAAGTTAAAAACAAATATAGAAAATTAGGAAAAAAAACATGAAAACCACATTTAACGATGGATGATTTCGTTAGTAATAGGCGATCATCGTTAAAAGTCTGGTGTTAAAAGTCACTTTTATCGACGAATTTTAATCCATCGAAAAAACTCCATCGCTAAAACCTCTTTTTCTTTTAGTGAATCCATGTACTGCAAGCAACATATGTTCCTTCACTCTTCCAATTCTAGTTCTTCATCCTAGTCGTCGAAAGGTATACAAGCTTGTGTCACTGTGTTAAACACTTGTATATCTTCGCAAATCTCTATCAGTTGATATTTGGAAATACTTACGGATGTAAAACTGTATCAACCCTTATCTCAGTAGGAACTTGGGACAATCAAGTAGTTCTCGATATATTCCCATGGCAAATTATTGATAGAATAATTAGGAGGCAGTGAGGCACTCACATCCTCTTTTCAGGATCTCCTGATTTACCTTTCTCGTACCATGAAGTATCGGCGAACTATCATGTGTCATCAGCTTACAATAGTTTGCGCACCAAAAAATTAATCGTTTGGAACATCAGCCTTCAGGCCTACTGGTCATACCCAAAAAAACATGGAAAACAGTGTGGACTGAAGCCAACCATCTAAGATTTCATTTTTCCTCTGGGAATTGTTACTAGACAGACTCCCAGTCAGGAAATTCCTCTCTCGAATAGGCATCACCCGCCCCCACTTTGTCCGCTATGCAACTCACTTGAAGAATCGGCTACCCATCTCTTTCCACTTCCTCAAAAATTACCACAGTTTGGCACTCGATAAATATAATTATCCCACTATGCATTAATTCCGATACTTTTAGGGGATTACTTATTGCATGGGTTTCCTTACCAAAATAGTTTTGATCCCGTGAGGTGCATACAAAGCAAAAACTGTCAAAGCACTAATTCAAAGATCTCGTATTTGTATGCATTATAACAATAACTTAAATAAAAAAAAAAAAATATTTAAAAATTATTTTCACCTTTTTATATGGGTTTTCTTACCAATTTTTGTCATTTAAAATGAACTTGAGTAATAATTATAAGCTTTTAGCTACAAATGAAGAGAAAAAACAGTATATGAAATGACTGAAATAGTATGTTCCACTAATAGCAATAATAGTGATTATACAAATAGTAATAATTCGTGTGTTGAGATTTGTATTATTTGAGGCCACAAAGAAAAGAGTAAAGATATATGACAAATAATTGAAAATAAAATGGGAGAATAAATTATTTATATATATATAGACTTGTAATGAAATCAAAGGAGGCATATTATGTTAGTTAGAGAGAGAAATTGATATTGAGCTTCTCTAAACAATAGAAAAGATGAAAGACAATATATAGATAATTAGGTTTGACAAATCTTAAGCATTAATGGAATTGCAAGACATAAATAATATTGTTCCCAACCTATCTTGGTCGCACCCATGGACTCGCTGGGGGTCTCAATTTTCATCACACGTCCGCACAAGCAACAATCAATATTCAACGCTTTCAACTGGTCAAAACATGCACACTCAAGCCACGTGCGCTTTTCACTTTTTCTACGTGACTTCGTCACTAAGAAATTCATTTTCGGGCAACGCCTCGTCGCGCTTCGACTATCGCACGTCGCCTGTCGGCGCACCTTGGCACTTGCCTAAGGAAGTTGGCCTTGGCCTTCCCCTTGTGGTCGGCCTCGGCCTCAGCCTTCCCCTAAGGGTTGGCCTTGGCCATCCTCTAAAGTTTGGCCTTTGGCCTCCCCCTTAACACCTTCACTTCTCTTCAAATGATCATGCATCGTCCGTGACTTCCGTCGCCCCTGCCCGCGCGCTGACTCTACGACACTCGTTGCCCATCCCCCAGGCGCCATCTACGCGACGCTTGTCCCACGGGTTCCATCTCCACGACGCTTGTCGCCCGGGTGCCGTCTCTGCGATGCTCGTTGCCCGGGCGCTGTCTCTGCGACCCCTCGTCATCTCCACTACCCCCATCGCCCGCGCCTATTGCCAGCACCCGCATGCCATACTCTAACACTCCACCGTGCCCATGCGCGGCGCCACTAACACAGTCGTGCCCCTGGCACTCTGTCACACTACCATGCTCCTTGCATTGGTCCATCCTTTCACCACACCATGCGCATTTTGCCTTGGTCGTGAAACATGCTTCGACCCACTCTCCGGAGTGTGCAGCATCCAACGGGGATAGGTGACTCATCCGGGACACTATCTTCACTAGAGAGCTTTTCAACTCCCCTTCTGCCAGGTAGGCGGCTCTTTCAGGATGCTACCTTGGCCCGTCGAGTAGATGGCTCCTCCGGGATGCTACCGTGACGCGCTCTGAGTGCTCCGGCACAAGGAATCACCCGCGGGGATAAGCGAATCCTCCGGGACACTATCTCTGCCAGAGAGCTTTTCAACTCCCATTCCGCTAGATAGATGGCTCCTCCGGGATGCTACCTCGGCCGGTCGGGTAGACGACTCCTTCGGGATGCTACCTTCACGCGCTATGAGTGCTCCGGCATAAGGACTCACCTGCGGGGATATGCGACTCTTCCGAGACACTATCTCCGTCAGGGAGCTCTAAGTGCTCCGGCACGAAAACTCCCCTTCCGCCAGGTAGACTGCCACGACCCGAACCCACAAGTAGGCCCGCGAGCTAGCCACGTGACCGGCCGTAGACCCAATAGACTCCAACCGAGGGCTCTGCCAGGCCTTACTACAATCACGTGACTCCAAAATAATTCTAATATCATGCATTAACTAATACCATAATATGACTTCTAAAGAGGTCCTTACAGATCTCCCCAAAATTATCTCTACTAAATTCCTCCATAATGACTGATATAATTTATTTCAAGGAAATCTCATGGACTTAAGCTACAGACAATTCTAGAAATAAACCAACAATATTATAATTTCTCAAGGAGCTTAATTCAGCCTCCTAATGAACATCTCCCACGGCTTCATTCTCATTTCCCTCGTAATACTCATGTTCATCTAGTTGATCGCCTGAAAACATTTATAAAAAGGGGTGAGCTTGAGGCCCAGTAAGTACACAAACCATATCCCTAAAATAGATTTTGGGATTCATAAAAACATGAAACATGCCATGGTTTTCTTCAATTTAAAACTGGTAAATATTTTCACAAGAGATGCTATGCATATATCTACTTTATGAAAGCAATTCATCCAAGATTCTCAGAAACGAAGTATGACATCAAGTAGATTCATTAACAACTATCGCAGTTCATCATAACATAGGTATGTTGCGGTCAGCGTACTTCCCCCCTGACTAGGGCCCACAATCCCTCCTTCGTCCGGGATGAACATTATTTGGTCAGGGTATGCGCCCCCCCTGACTAGGGCCCACAATCCCTCCTTCGTCCGAGATACATATTATTGTGGACGCAATGGCGCACCACGAGCAACAGTGCTGTGCATCAATGTATCGTCCCGTTGACCAGGACCCAACAATCCAACTTTCCCCCGTGGATATGGGGCGCAACAACCAAGCCAGAAATACCGTCTCATCCAACATAAGCTAACTTTAAAACACTACTCATAGAAAACATTCCATGGCATTTTTTATGCATTTTCTCATCAAACAATTTACACAAAAGCAGTAGCATGTAAAAGGCTTTAAAACTTCTAATTGGAACAATTCATTTAAACATATACATAAACGAAAAATATGGTATACTGAGGAATATGACAGGAGTACTTACCTCGCTCAAAATCCGCTTCAGGTATTTGCTCAAATGCCGGCCCTAACTCTTGACTATCAAAACCTAAATAACAAATCATACGAATGTCATTCATTAACGCTCGAGCACACCTAAGTATTAGGTTTCTTTTAAATGAGTAAAACTTTACCCAACTGTCCCCCGACTTATGAATAATTACCTATTTGTCCCCAATGCCTAAAGTACCTTATCCACCCAGATATAACCTAAAAGAGTCATTACAAATAATTACCTATTTACACTTTGTCTGAATCTATTCAGAAGAGGTCCTTAGAAATAATTTAATAACTATCGTGACAATGAAGTGTTACGCTATATCCGTTCGGGCGCTACACTGCTAAGAACGCTAAAAATAGCAAACAATTTTCAAAACTTTTAAAACTCTGAAATATACATTATCATAGCTATATAAGACTATTATAAAATTATTATAATTTAATAACTTAGTTTACTATTTTAAAATATGCCGAAAGCTCTTTTACAAATAAAATTAGTTAGCACGCTTCTTGAGCTCCGAAAAATCTGAAATTTTTACTGTGTGTAGGTCTTGAAACATAAACCTAAGTTACTTCTTTGAGTTTTGTCCAAAATATTTTCTAGATATAAGTAAAAATTTAAGAAAGAAACTGTTTAAAAGAATAGCCGTCTTTAGCGACACTTATTTGTTAATTTCTTAAAACTAGACAGACTTTCCCTCTCTAAACACAGTGCCTTCTTCTCCACCATTAATCCCATGTGTCTCTTCCCATTTCACCAGTTTATATTACACCCTCACATACGTTTTATACCCATTTCTATACATTACTCATACTCTTACTGTAATATCCCGAACTTCGGGAGCCAGTTAAAATAACTATTGGTGCTCCGAAAAATAGACGGGCGTTAATTTTGGACAATGCCCGGGTATTACTAGCGTATTGGAGCTTAAAGAATTTTGGGACAAAAAATGTAATTTTAAAATTTTGGGGGTTAATTTGTAATTTCTGGAAATATGCATTAGGTGTCAAGTTTTAGGGGAATTGACCCCGTAGATGCCACAGCCTACTGGGTTTATGACTAAGCTAAATTAAATGATTTAATAGTGGGTAGATAAGGGAGTCTCGGGTGAGAGGAAAAAATAAAGAAAAAGAAGAGAGAAGTAGACCAAAGCAGAAGTGAAAAAAACAAAAAGGGAAACCTTTCCCTTTCGGGAAAGAAAGAAGAAAAAATACAGAGAACAGAGAGCAGAAAGAAGGAAACAGAGGGAAAACAGGGATTTTGGGCAGCAAATTCGCGAAAGAGAAAGAGAGAGAGATTGAAGAGAAGTTCAAGGGTAATCTTCCCCTTCCTTCCTAATATGCAAATTCAATTTTTGTGAGTGTGTTTGGGCTTGGTGCAAGGTGCGGGAGTGCCATGAACATGGCTGGGCAGCCATGGTGTTGGCTTATATGCTTGAGTGTTTAGGGTGAAGAATTGGGGTGAAACGTTGTTGGAATCATGGACATGAGACCTAAAACAACAAATAAAAACGAAACTAATTAGGGTTTCGTAATTGGTGGGAGTTCAGTGTGCGTGGGTGTGTGTTTCAGCGTTTTGTGTGTGTGTTCTTGAGTTTGTGAGCTTCGGCTATGGTGGTAGCCGGTAGGTGTAGGATTGTGGGTTGAGTTGTGTGTTTATGGGTGTGTTAGAGTGTAATTAAGGTAATCTACTGCATTCATAATAATTTAGAACGAATTGGAAGTGAATCAATTGGTGTTCATGAAGTGTTTGTGGGATGAAAATCTGGGCTGAAGGAAGAAGACAGCTATGTGCAGTTTGGGTGAACTAGTGTGTGTATTAATTTGAATAGTAATCGTTATTGTCGCTAAAGATCAAAATTACTTTAGCCAGTTTTTCCACGAAATTTCATAAATAGTTAGAGCCACAATTAGGTAAAGTCCAAAACTGTAACCCTCGATATTTTCACGAGATGTACCCTCTGGAAATATTTGGAAATATTTGGTATCCGTGAAGAGCGCTAAATGAGGGCATCTGTTTAACAGAATTAGCAAATTATTTAACCTAGTAAACCAAGTTATTTTAATCTGAGATTTTTAGTAAAATATTATTTCACTGATAGGTACAGATTCCAAAATTTTGTGCCATTCTGAGGCCGATAGATATTTTTCGTGAAACTGGCCTTTTAGCGCTCGGTCCGGACACCGGTTTGGGATTCTCGGACGAAAATTCTTTAAAATGATATCAGTATGCTTAAAATAGCGTTTTAAGATATTTTTGAGATTTTTCCGGTGCCGGAAACCCCCAGGGGCATTTTGGTAATTTGCCACCCCGAAGGGGTATTTTGGTAATTTGACATAAGAAAGGTATTTTTGCATAAATTTACATATGGGAAGATTATTTCAGTGATTCTACTTATGGGAAAACCATTTTGGTAATTTAAGTCCGAGAGGGGCATTTTGGTAATTTTACACCCTAGGGGTGTTTCGGTAATTTTACATACCCGGTGAGGGGAGGTTCATTTTGGGAGTATGCGTGAGTCTGTATTAAGTTATAATATTTTGCTATAGTCTGTGTTCTAATAGTTCGATTATTCCGTTTAGGTTAACGTTAAAGACTTCCAGTTAGATAGTTTAACTGCAGATCCAGGTAAGGAATTCTATCTGAACCCTGGGTAAGGACTTTTGTCCGAACCCTTATTTGATAACTCGTACTTGTAAGTACTCCTTTGAATTACTTACGACTAATGTCGAACTCTGAAGTATGCATTCATATCAGTATGTTCTTGCCCAGAAAAGCCCAATATTGAACCTGAATCGATTATTTGGAAATCTTTTGATGCTCGCCTGTTATTGTGTGCTGAGCAGATTTGACAATTGTCTGTATCCGTTCTTCCGGATTGTTGTGCTTAAAACTCGATAATTATTCGTAATTGTTTTTGTTGTTTATCTGTGATTTTACTTATGAAAATTCTGATTTATTCTGAAAATTCTGAATGCTGACTTGTGTCAGTATGATTATTGTTATTGGAATCTGAATTGATTTCGGTGATTGAGCTTATGTTAATGCTCATTGATATTGTTGATTTTTCTGCGTTGACCTGGGTTTTCTGTTCTGTGGGGAGGCGGTATAAGGCTGGTCTGAATCCTGCATGGAATGCAGGCTAGTACCCAAGTGGACTAGTAATTATTCTGGTACATCATGCATGTGTACACTTCTGTGCTATGCCGGAATGGCATTGCAATCACCCAGGATCAACGTTGATTTTTTATTTTATCTGTTCTGTATACTGCCGTGACTGTTACGGAAATCTGGAAAGTATTATCTGAAATGATTTGTGCTTCTATTGAAATCCTTTGGAAAATCTTCATTGTTTTCTGAAAATGATATGTTATTGATTGATTTGGAATCCGTCGTGTTTGTTCTGGTTTATTTTGGTATCTATTTGAGATGAGTTTTGACCCTTTTGAAAAGCATTGAGTTTTTACCATTTGAAGTATTCTGGGAAGTTTCCTTGGTTAAATTCTTCGGAATCGCTTGTAATCCTGTTGTTAGTCCTTGTGCGACCTTACTGGGCTTTCAAAAGCTCACCCTTCGTTTGACTCTCTTCTGCAGGTGAGGATAAGTTGTAGCAGATTTAGGAATGGGTTAGAATCTGTGTAAGCTCCGGCGAGCCCGCCACTTCCGTGTAATGAGACCCCTGTGCGGGTTGGTACAATCGATTCATTTATAAGGAGTTTGTAAAGAACTTAGATTTTAACAGTTTGAGCTTAGGTAGTCTTGTAAGCTCGTATTTGAAGAATTTAAGATGGTGTCGGATTTGATGTTTTGGAGTATGTGTTAGTGAGTAAATCTAACAGGTTTGATGTGATCCGGTAGGTTAACGACCCGAGAGTTCGGGGCGGCGGAGCTCCGGATTCCAGGGGCGTTACACTTACTCCTCCCAAAACTCAACACCCATTACAAGCACTCTTGCACTCCTGGACACACACTAAACCACAGAGAAATACACGCATACTCTCACCACACTCATGCACTTCACAGTTTCCATCTACACAACCCCCCACTTCCACCTTCTCTCATAAGCACACAACTAACCACACATACAATACACACACACCCAGTACACTTACCTGCGCAGACTACACACCACCTTGTTCACACACACACACGTTCACCCTAATGGTCACAAACCAACATACCCACAATTCAATACCCTTTTCCCTGTGCACGCCCCATCATCCTTGCCAACCCACAGCAACACCATCAACTTATACACCATAAAATACCCAGTACAAGCACACCCCCACTACTGCCTTACGACAGCTCATCTCCTTCCCCAGTTTCGTTTCTCTCTTGCTGTGACACTCACCCCTCCATCTCATCCAAGAAATATTACACTACACAATTTCTCATCTATTTTCCCAGTGTAGTCCCCATATACACACTCACCCCTCCATCTCATCCAAAACACATAAGCTTTCTCCAAATCAATTTTAAATATCATACCATCTCTTCTTCCTTTCATATTTTTAAGGGTATGGATAATCTCTTGAGTTATTATCACATTGTCAATGATGGTTCTTCCAGGAACAAAGCTACTTTGGGCGGGGCTAATAAGTTTCTTCAAATAAGGTCTAAGTCTAACAACCAGCACCTTAGAAAGAGCTTTGTATGTCACATTCAAAAGGCTAATAGGCCTAAAATGGTTGATGCTCCGGGGATTCTCAATTTTTGGAATTAGAGTGACTTAGCCCCGTACGTTTACACTCTTAATTTTGTGTATTTGTATTGTGTTTTCGTTTTCAATATTTTTGCATCCAATCACAAATTATAGTTGTATACTTTAATTTTTTTCACCAGTTTTTTTGTGTCATTGTTTTTGTATGTTTATCATTTTTATTTCCGTTTTCATTACTGTTACCCCTAATTTTTCCGGTATTACCCTCGCCGGAAACATCATTCTGCCTCTCCTCCTTTTTCGGATCCAAACTTCTTTGTTCTTTGTAGGTCTTCTTTTTGCAACCTAGATCTTCCCATTTCCAATAAGATCCCATTTCCAATCTTCCCACAGCAAAAGCAGCACAGCCTTTCTTCTCGCGCTTAGCTTCTTTTTTCAACAGAATGATATCTTTAGCACTCAGTTTCCGGCGAAGTCCTTTAGATTTTCCCCTAGGAATGGAGCTGGATTAACAGGAAGAGAAGGAGATATTGAACATGGGGTTGAAAAACTGTACCACACAGCTGAAGATTACCCACAAAGGAACAAAAAAGCTCAATCTAAGGTGATAATCTTAGTACATGCCCATGAAAGAAGAAATTGACTTGTCTTATCCAATTGGGTTTGTCGATTTTCTAGCCAGGCATATCTGCTTGTCTGTCAAAGTTGCAGAAATCATCATCAATATATTCATCAATTGAAGAAGAAACCCATCTCATAACACTCTAAATACACCAAATCACAGTATAAGGAAATCGACTAGGCCAGGCCCCAGAGTCTTTGCTCCTTATATTCAAGCCGCTTACACGAACAAACACAAACACAAGCTGAATCTAAGCTGGTAAATTCAAAAGAACACCAATCTGCGATAACCAGAATTTATGGTATAGCACACAAAAGATGAACCGGACACAAATGGAAAACAGAGAGTGCTAACTCACAACAAAAAGATTCTTGAATATTCCACGTAGAGATACTTCTGCTGTAGTCTTGAATGGCCTTAATAAGCTGTAGTCAACATTTGGTAGATCACCAAGGGAGGCGGGAATTCCTCCACCGAAATTGTTATCAGCTAAAGCTTCGGCGAATTCCTCTACTGAAATTCCTCCACTGAAATTGGATGAGCAAAGTATTACGACTACAGGGAGAGAAGCAAGCTTCGGCGAAAGAGAAGGCGAACAGCTTCCGGTATAGGGGATGGGGTGAGAGGGAGTTGAAGATCCGGGCAGTGAAAGTAGACCTGGCAAACGGGTGGACCCGCGCGGGTACGGGTATTATCCGGTCGGGTCTGTAGTCTTGAATTACCCGGGTTTTCCGGGTAAGCTTTTTTAATACCCATGCGGGTGTAGTAAATCAATTTCTGATTGATTATCTTTTAAAATAAATAGACTTCAATTTCCTACTAATTACACACTTTAACCTCCGACAATCATATTATTCATCGTTTCTCCATCAAATTTCATTACTCACAAATCTGAACATCTTTCCCTAAAAAAAAAACCAATCTGAACATTTTTGAATAATAATAAGAATAAAAAAAAATATCTGCACATCCACGACAACACACAACCATCAATATCCACTGATTGAAAGTCTACCCAACCACCACAAAGCGACAGAGTGACGGTCGGCGATGGTGGCGACAGATTGGTGGCGATGGGGCCACGGTGATGACCGATCGGTGGCGATGGGGCCATGGTGGCAACGGATCGGTGGCGACGGGGCCATGGTAGGACCGATCAGTGGCGACGGGGCCATGGTAGGACCGATCAGTGGCGACGGGGCCATGGTAGGACTGATCGGTGGCGACGTGGCCACGGTGAGAACGATCGGTGGCGATGTGGCCACGGTGAGAACAATCGGTGGCGACGTGGCCACGGTGTGAACGATCGATGGCGACGGGGACACTGTGAACGATCGGCGACGGAGATCCGGTAGATCGAGAGTAACCGACGGACGACGAGACACCGTGAGTGGAGTAGGGTGGTCGCGACTTTGGTAGATCTGGGAGAAATAGAGACTTGGGTGAGGGAACCTGTGAGAATTGAGTAGGGATATGTGAGGGAGAGTTGAGAGCCAGAGGGCGGCGGATGCAAGTAGTGAGGAGAGAATGAGATGTTTTAACCTAAAAAACATATATATAGGCATATAACCAGGTAAACCCGGGTACCCGGTAACCGACCTGAACTTACCCGGATTTTACGGGTCGGTTCGGGTACGGGTCTGATTTCAGCGGGTCTTCAACATATGTACCCGTACCCGGGAT
The DNA here is from genome assembly GCA_033065855.1 of Escallonia rubra. Lineage (NCBI taxonomy): Eukaryota > Viridiplantae > Streptophyta > Magnoliopsida > Escalloniales > Escalloniaceae > Escallonia > Escallonia rubra. The sequence continues at coordinate 125,314 of JAVXUO010000194.1, read as the reverse complement.
TTTTGCACGGGTACGGGTAGACCCGCGGGTCTGGTTCACTTTTTGCCAGGTCTAAGTGGAAGTGAAAAGTAAAGAAGAAACTGAAGAGAGAGAAGACGAGCAGCTTCTGTGCCAGAGGAAAAAGGTAAACAGTAGTGGGTTGGCTTTATCTGACATGAATACATCTTGGTTGGAAAAAGGTGAAAACACCTTATAGGTGTTTTTCTTTTTTTTTCGACACTATTTGGATTTTGTATCCAAAATGAATATCCAAATTGATAAAAGTACAAAAAAAAGAGTATCATTTTTGTCATCATTACAAAATTGAGTACAGAAATTTGTAAACGTACGCCCCTTAAAGCTCTATTGTTTTCGGCTGGCATAACACCATTGATATAACAATTCTTAATAAAATTACAGCAGGTTTTACCAACTATATCCCAATACTTATGATAAAACATACCATTTATTCCATCAGGTTCGGGTGCTTTAAGAGCCTTAATGTTAAAAAAAGCATGCTTAATTTCAGAACCGCAGAAGGGGATTTCTATAGCTTTAGCTTCCATGTCATCCAGCCTAGCGTGGTCTCTATCAACCTGATCTTGATTCAAGTTGATTTCTTCATGCGAAAACAAAATTTTAAAATGATCATTTATATGTATCTCTAACAGATTAGGCACAGTTATCCAATGACCATCAGGATATTTCAAGGCATTGATTTTATTCTTTTTTCTCCTGCTAATAGTAGAAACATGGAAAAAACTGGAATTCTTGTCTCCTTGACAGTGCCAGTTTATTCTAGATTCTTTTAACCAAAACATTTCTTCTTGATTAAGAATGTTTATGTATTCTTTTCTTAGGTCTCTCTCCAACAATTCCAGATTATGGGACCATTGAGTAGCTAGGGAACATTGAATCCCTTTTAAATCTAGCAAGAATAAGTATTTTTTTCCTGAATATATTTCCAAAGACCTGTTTATTCCAAAGTTTAGGCTGAATTTTGAAGTCTTCAGTGGCAGAGATTATGTTATCACAATATTTGTCCCAGGAATTTTTAACAATTTAAGAGAAAGTATTATTTAACATCCAAGCAGCTTCTAAACGGAACGGTCTATTAGAAATATAAGGGTTAAAGAGCGTACCAGTGCAATTCACAATTATAGCACAATGATCAGAAGTAGTGCGAGAAAGATTGTAGACTTGAACTTCGGGAAATAGATTGCTCCATTCAGGCGTAGCTAGACATCTATCTAATCTTTTTTGAACATTGGCCCAAACCCCCTCTTCTATCTGTCCATGTCAATTTAGGCCCATTGCGCCCTAGGTCCATTAATCCGCATTGGTCAATATTGTTGCGAAATTTTCTAATTCGGCTTGTTTCTCCTCCATCTCCTCTTCCCTTTCTTTCACTAATACACGCTATGTCATTGAAATCTCCTCCAATCATCCAAGGTTTATTATTAGTGTTTGCAAAGTTTCTCAGATTCTGCCAAAGTTCTTCACTTCTTCTTGGGTTTGGGCTGGCATACATCCCCGAGATGCGCAAGGGTAAGAAGTGAGCTTTGTCATAGCACATAGTAACAAAAAGAAGAAAAATAAAATTTACTGGGTTGTGACTTTGAGCACCTTATACCGGATAAAAGGGTATTGAACTAAGCTATACATTTTAATTTCTAGTTACATTGTTTTACAAGAATGTTTATTTTCCCACTACACGTTATATGTTATACTCATTTAATCGTTAAGAAATTAATATTCTTTTTTTTTTGCGTTTGTAAACTTTTTAGCGATAAGATAAGAAAATATGAAATAGACTATAGAGTAGAGTAGGAAAATACAAGCTCCGCCTTTTTATCGGAGGTGAGTACGAACCCTTGCCAAAAGGTAGGACTCACGCATACAAATAATGTGGCATACAATCTTGGACTCAGACAGTAGAACCAAGTCAAAAGTAAAACCTAGGTAACCCAGTTAGCTAATACTTTTTCAAGGTCGTGGCTCATGCGGCGAATATACACTGCGTTCCACCTAAGCTTCACGCGGTGGTTGGTAGACCCTTGTAATTTGACCAGACAAGAATGGGTACGTACCCGGTTGGAAAGTGGCTTGCAATTTGACCAAGAAATTAATTTATACTTTAGCCCATCAAGTTTCCTCATTTGCTTTGGTTTCCCTCACAATAAAGATCCATTCACTTTTAGCCCAGCGCAAAGACATATTTCTCGTGTGAATGGTTTGGCCTTTACGGTTGATCCGCTCAAAAAAAAAAAAAATGCATTAGGAAGTGCAATTAAGTTGATCAGTCATATCATTAAATCGTTGAGCCTGAAGGAACTTATTTTTTTTAAAAATTTTGAAAATAAACTGCCATATCGTCAAATACTTTTATTAAAAAAAAAGAGGAGTTAGAACGACAAGTTTTAAGGAATCAACTAGTTGAAGTGCTCTAGCAAAGGTTGCATGTGACGCAAGAACAAACATCTCTATGACTGGTTCAGACCAACCACAGCAGTAAATGGATCTTGAGAAGGCGAAGTTAAGTCCATACAGAGACTTGAACCTAATTCGTATGTCTATAGCTTTAAAGTCATTAAGAGGAAATGAAAAAAACAATTAAGCATTCATACACATGTTTATGTAAAATGTTATCACTATAATCCTAACGTTATCAGGCCGGAATGACCATGTACGTCTAATTTCAAGCAGCATTAATATTTCTATCATTAAAAACCTAAAGTCAAAAGAAACCATGAGTCAATTTGCCATTCAGATTTCAGACAAGGTAGAGTTCAAAATATGTGTCAACTTTGGCGTATAAAGTGAAGAGGAAACATAAAAAAATGTGCTATAAGTGAAAACATTATTAATTTCTGGAAACTAGCACATTTAAACTCAAAAGAAGGGACTTCATTCGAAAAAGAAAAAAAAATAGGAGGAGAGACAAGAGAAGAAGTCAAAGGACAAAGGAAAGAGCTGCCAAAGAAGGGGGCTTACCAATGGCCCTATATATTCCACATACCTCTCTCTCCTCTCTTCAAACCCTTCTCACCCATTTTATGGACTCTCATACCTGGGTGATTTTCTGAATACCCTTTTGTTGTTTCTCCCAGTATACGAAGGATTAGATCAAATTTGCAATGGGGAAGTACGTAGAAATACTGGATCTTGGGGTGAGAATAGCAGCCAGGTTCCATTCCCACTGCCCTCACACGGCCCGGTTGTACTACCACCCACCCTCCAACTCGGATGGCCAGGCGGAACTTGGTAGAAGCGGAGGCCACGCGCCACCTCGAGACTCCGCCGTTATGGGCATCGCCGGTTTTGACGTGAAGGCGGCCAGGGCGGCGAGCTTCGGTTTTGATACTAATGACTTTGGTTTTTATTCTTTGGTCTGAAAAAATCTGACCATATATCTTATACGGAGTAGAAAATTTAGCTTCAAATTGGGAAGGAGAAAAGGGTTTCTTCTATGTATGCGAAAGACTGATTTACCGCAGAGTTTATTGGATTCTTTGTCGTCTTTTTACGAAGTTATATAAGTTTTGTTTGGCAAGTTATATTGGTGCAAAAATCAATTCACAAAAAGTCAAAATGTATATCACTTTTGTCCGATTTTCAATTTTGTGCCGTGGGTTGTGTCCGATATATGCATAACTAACGACTATTTTCACTTTTATTAGATTATATTTAGAAGCAAACGGCTGCTAACTAAAGTCGCCGGACTTGCCACTTTTACATGTAAGGCTAAATTGGTAGTTCATGACCTGAAATCATATGAATTATATGCTTTTAAATTTAACCCTGCAAATATAGACAATGTTTAGCTTTCAATAGTGTTAAGTTTGCCTGCTTAATATGGTATGTAAAATATTTTTGTAAGGTATTGTCTGTATGATATTTGTTATCTCTTGTATGGCCGAGATGATTTTCATCTATAATATATTTCTCCTCTTAATATGAAATCAAAATGTCGAGATTTATGTCACTCTTTTTTGTCATTTTGAGAATGCAAATTAATTAATCTCAACCACCTTAGAATTCTTTTTGGTTACCATTTCTTTTTTGGTTTTGGTTTTTGTTTCTGAGATTTTAGAAAAGATGTTAGTCAGAGAAACAATATTAACTCGTTTGGCAGTGAAAATATAAACGAAACGATGGAGTGGGTGTTAATAATATTTTTTAAATGATAATGAATAATGTTTGAATTTATTGTTTCTTCAAGAAATATTAAAAAAAATGTAATATTGAGGGGAAAGAAGAAAGGTACTACGGAAACTTGGAGTCCGTTACAAGATCCATAAGGAATTTTTGTTGGGCCCAATTCGGCCTTGATGAATAACTTTGCGCTTAGCCCTTTAGACGAACCAATTTTGTAGCGAATAAGGTCCTTTAGCGACATCGCATCAACTATTTTCTTTTGCTTAATTGAAAATCCACAATATTTACTGAATTTTGAGAAATTGTTATTGTAAATTTTATTGGCATATTAGACTTCTAGCAGTATCACAAATGTTGTAGCAAATATTTCCTCCGGAGTCTTTAAGCGTCTGTTTGGTTAAAAGTAAAGGACAGGAAGGTAAGTTGACATTCTCTGCCTTATGGAGAGTTATAGGGTCAAGAAAGGGCAAGAAAGTGAGAGAAGATTGGCTAAATGTTTTTTGAACTTTCTATTGTATTCCAGTTTCTTGCAATTATCCTCAATATTCCTATAAAAATGTAGTAATAGTCATTTATGTAATTTGTATGTAAAGTTAAAATCTAAGTAGTTTCCAACTTTTAGTCTCATCCACCTCTGTATGACTTCCATCTCTAGTCCATTTCTAACTTCCGTGATCCTTCAGAAGGTGTTTGAGTAAAGAATTTCAAAATACTAAAAAAATTAGAAATCATTTGTTTTAAATTCCCTGCATTGTAAAATATAAGAATTTATAAAAGTTTAACGCTTGCAACTTTTGCGGATGGGTACTGTAGATTTATTGATGAACAGTGAATCCGAACTTGGTTGAATCTCGAAGATAGAGCTGTTGAAGAAGTTTTCTGTTTGCGCGTGGGAGAGGCATCAACTATCTTCATGAAGCATTTATACGCCTCTAAGCCTTGGTTAATTCAATATACCGATTCGGATATTATTGTTTATTATTTTTGAACTCTACATGTTTTTTCTTTCAAGAAATTGAAGATAGTTTTCTATTATGACTATTTCATCACATAGAGCTCGTAAGACTAATCACCTGAATTTTGAACTTTTTGATAGAAAGAATTTTCAGAGATAGTAGACTAAGATAGAGTTTTTCCTTCGTCAACTTAAGTTAGCTCATATGCTAACTCAACCATGTCCAGCGATTCCAATAAAGGAGTCCTATTCTGATAAAGTGAAAGCAACAAATGATCAGATTAAAAAAAGAATACTACAACTGTCACAAGATTTTTAGCTTTGCCAAAGATTGTCATTAACTCAAGCATGGAAGTGTAAAGAAGAAAGGTAGAAAAGAAACACCAGTGATCTTATTACAGTTGTGATTGAAATTTTCAGGATGAGGAATGAAACTCATTTGCGGGTTGACATTGGTGCTTCTTGCCATATTGCTGGAGACAAGAATCTCTTCAAATACTATAAACTAGTAGGGGATGGCATGATAATGTACATGGGTAACTCGACATCTGCCAAAGTACTTGAAAATTCTCTGAAGCTCTTCCGTGTAAGCATGGTTTCAAGATGGTCTTTGAAGGTGACAAATTCATCTTGTCAAAGAATGGTATGTATGTTGGTAAGCATGTTCTGTAACGGCATGTTTAAGCTTAATGTTCAAATAAAGCTGCAAACGAAATGTTTAAGCTTAATGTTCAAATAAAATTATTTTTGCTTATATCACTGAGTCTTATAACTTGTGGCATCAAAGGTTGGGTCAAGTGAACACTAATTCTACTCGTTGAACGGTAAGTGAAGGGTTTATAGAACATGTGACAAAACACAGGACAATCAATTGTGATATGTAGCAACTGCAAGATCACTTAAAAATCCTTCAAATCAATTGAAAAGACCCCTAGTCTTCATGGATTAGTTTACACGGATATTTGTGAAATGAACTTTATTTTACAATATGGTAAACTTATTTTGTTATCTTTGTTATTGACCACTCTAGTATGCGTATGTGTATCCTTGGGAATCTAAAGATAAAAGTTTTGAGAATTGAAGGCATATAAAACAGAAGTTGAAAATAGGCTGAAGTCAACAATCAAGATTATCTGCTCAAATTGAGGAGGTGAATACATGAAATTTGAATTTCATGAACTTTGTTAAACAAATGGTATTGTGAAACAATTAACTATTTCTTACATTCCACAACAACCTGGTGTAGTTGAACGAAAGAATAGAATATTGATTGAGATGATCACTTATATGCTAACTAGTTTTAGACTAATGAAAAATTTATGGTTGCAACCTTTATTCTCTGCTTGTCACTTTGAATAGAATTTCTCAAAAGAAGACCAATCATACGCCTTAGAAAGTTTGGAATGGTAGAAGACCAAACATATCATATTTCAAAGTATGAGCTGTTTGGCACATGTTAGACGTTCTGACAAAGAGACTCCAAGGTTGGATAAAGAGGAGCCGACTACAACTTTATTGGTCATTCAACTATCGGTACAGATTATAAGCTCTTGAAATTAAAGACACCACCTCTTCATATTACTATTGAATTAGTACATGCAAAGTTCATTTAGGAATATAATTTCGAATGAAGAGAGATAATTTGAAAGTGACTCTTCAACTGACTTCAAGCGAAAGGCTTTAGATTACTCATAAAGGGTCGAACCTAAAAGAAGTTCAAGGGTTACTACATTGAAATCATTTGGACCTAATTTTTGTACTCTAATAGCAGATAAGACCTTGATACATTTACAGAGGCTACATTTTTAAATAATGCACATTATTTGCGTGAATGTATTGATAATGAAATGCACTCAATTATATCCAACAACATTTGGATTTTGGTTGATCATCCAGCAAGTTGTAAACCTATTGGTTGCAAATGGATTTTGAAGAGAGAGATCAAACCAGATGACATGTTGGACAAGTATAAGGATAAATTAGGCACTAAAGGATTCAAGCAAATGAAAGAATTTTGACTATATTCATAATTTTGCTTCGGCTGCGGGGATCACCTCCATCAGACTTCTTATTGTCTTGGTTGCTATTCATAATCAGGTTATTCACCAAATTGAAAGTTTAGAGGCGTGATGCTTGCTAATGGTTATATTACTAATGGAGGAGATGTATGCATATTCAACAAATTTGGAGCCAGTTCTGGTATTTTAATTTGCTAGTATGTTAATGACGTGCTCATCTTTTGTACTGACAATGATAGAATTAATGAAGCTGAGAACTCTCCTGCTTCGAATTTTAATATGAAGGATCTTGAAACGGCTAATATGATTCTTGGAATCAAGATCTTAAGACCTCTGCATGAGTTTGTTATTATATAATCAAATTATATTCAAAAGACCTTTGAAAGTTCAAGCCTTATGAAGATGATCATGCTCTTACTCCTATTGACCCTAGTGTCAAGTTAGTACATAATAGTGGGCAAACTGTTGCTCAGCTTGAATATTCTCAGATTGTTGGCAGTCTTATGTATGCGATGCTATACAAGGCCAGATATAGGTCATGCTATTACGAGTTTTGGGGTACTTGAAGGGTACAATGAGCTATGGTTTGTAACTGATGGAATTATGTCCATTCAATGTGTGAAATCAAGTCTGAATGTGGCAGATCCTTTTGTCAAAAGAGCTTAGGAAGAGGTAGACCGTAGAGAAGATGCGCGACATGAAAGAGCAATTAACATTTCTAATTGGGCAAATATTTTCCTACTTGCATTTTTTGTAAATTCTCCAATGAATATGTACTTGATCAAATATATGCTATATCATGTATGACCTCTCAGGTTCTTTGTTATAGTCCATGTAACAGCTAATCAATATAATTATGCAAGCTGCTACCCAATTCTGTAGAAATTTTCATGTGCCAAAAATCAAAACAGACAAACAAAGAAGTCTTCAGCTATACTCAAAGACGTTCATCTGTTTATGTGTCTCACTACTTCTTACATGTATTCCAATTCCAAAAGGGCCGTTTACATATGAGTTGAGCCTAAGTGATTGCATTTATAGATTCATAGACCCTGGATAAAGGAAATCATCTTAAAATATATGTGAAAATCAAATAGGGCCACATTTAGGGCCAAAGGGCCGGGCCAGATTAGGGCCAAAATGGGCAGGATAAAATTTTGGAAGAATCAGCCCCGGCCCAAGGCCCTACGGGTTAGGGTCAACATTGTTCATCCTCAGGGCCGAGCCAGACCGGGCCAACCCTTTTGACATCTCTAGTTGGCGTGGAAGGCGGGCAGCAGAGTTGGGCACTTTAGGGGTGAGAGAGAGAGAGCAAGACAGAGGGAGAGAAAATGGGGAAAGATAGCGGCGGGTGAAAAGAAGAAGAAGAAGTGGGGTTTTTTCTTTTAGTACCCTTTAGCGACAGAGTTTTTGCCGTCGCTAAAAGTTTATTGTTAAAACTCCTTTTAAATAATTCTGTAAAGTTCAACAAAAAAAAAATACAGAAAGTTAGAAAAAAAAAACATGAAAACCACATTTAACGACGGACGATTCAGTCAGTAATAGGCCATCTTTAAAAGTCTGGTGTTAAAAGTCACTTTTAGCGACGAATTTTAATCCATTGAAAAAACTCCATCGCTAAAAGCTCTTTTTCTTTTAGTGAATCCAAGTGCTGCAAGCAACATATGTTCCTTCACTCTTCCAATTCTAGTTCTTCGTCCTAGTCGTCGAAAGGTATACAAGCTTGTGTCACTGTGTCAAACAATTGTATATCTTCTCAAATCTCTATCAGTTGATATTTGAAAATACTTACGGATGTAAAACTGTATCAGCCCTTATCTCAATAAGAACTTGGGACAATCAAGTCGTTCTTGAATTATTCCCATGGCAAATTATTGATAGAATAATTAGGAGGCATTCACATCCTCTTTTCAGGATCTCCTGATTTATTTTTCTTGTACCATGAAGTATCAACGAATTATCATGTGTCATCACACCAAAAAAATCAATCGTTTGGAACATCAGCGCTCAGGCCTACCAGTCACACCCCAAAAAACATCAAAGGCAGTGTGGACTGAAGCCAACCATCTAAGATTTCATTTTCCTCTGGAAATTATTACTAGACAGATTCTCAATCAAGAAATTTCTCTCTCGAATAGGCATCACCCGCCCCCACTTTGTCCGCTATGCAACTCACTTGAAGAATCGGCTACCCATCTCTTTCCCCTTGCTCAAAGATTACCACAGTTTGGCACTTGATAAATATAATTATCCCACTATAATTCCGATACTTTTAGGGGATCACTTATTGCCTGGGTTTCCTTACCAAAATAGTTTTGATCCTGTGAGTTGCATACAAAGCAAAAACTGTCAAAGTACTAATTCAAAGATCTCGTATTTGTATGCATTATAACAATAACTTGAATGTAACTAAAAAATATTTAAAAATTATTTTCACCCTTTTATATAGGTTTTCGTACCAATTTTTGTCATTTAAAATGAACTTGAGTAATAATTATAAGCTTTTAGCTACAAATGAAGAGGAAAAATAGTATATGAAATGATTGAAATAGTATGTTCCCACTAATAGCAATAATAGTGATTATACAAATGTAATAATCTGTGTGTTGAGGTTTGTATTATTTGAGGCCACAAAGAAAAGAGTAAAGATATATGACAAATGATTGAAAATAAAATGGGAGAATAAATATATAAAGACTTGTAATGAAATCAAAGGAGGCGTATTATGTTAGTTAGAGAGAGAAATTGATATTGAGCTTCTCTAAACAATAGAAAAGATTAAAGAGAATATATTGATAATTAGGTTTGACAAATCTTAAGAATTAATGGAATTGCAAGATATTAATGGACTCACTGGGGGTCCCAATTTTCATGACACGTCCGCACAAGCAACAATCAATATTCAACGCTTCTAACTAGTCAAAACATGCACATTCTAGCCACGTCCGTCACTTTTTTTACGTGACTTCATCACTAAGAAATTCATTTTCGTGCGACGCCTCGTTGAGCTTCGACTATCGCACATCGCACGTTGCCGGTTGGCGTTGGCACTTGCCCAAGGAAGTTGGCCTCAGCCTTCCCTTTGGGGTCGGCCTCAGCCTCGGCCTCCGCTTGGGGGTCGGCCTTGGACTTCCCCTAAGGGTTGGACTTGGCCTTCCCCCAAAGTTTGGCCTTTGGCCTCCCCCTTAACACATTCAATTCTCTTTAAAGGACCATGCATCGTCCGTGATGCTCGTCGCCTGTCACCTGGGCGCCGTCTCCGCGACCCCCATCGCTCGCGCCAGCACGTCGTCTCTGCGACCCCCGTCGCCCTCGCCCGGGCACCGCACTCTAAGACTCTGTTGTGCCCATGCGCCGTGCCACTAACACAGTCGTGCCCCCGACTCTCTGTCACACTACCATTGTAACGACCCGGTCCACAGCCCCACCACAGGGCATTGCCTCCCTCAAAAGGGCTAGCCAAGTAGGTACTTATGAGTTCATAGGCAGGGTCTTATAAGGCCAATCGCAAACTCTCCCACAACCGATTCTGTAACGACCCGGTTCACTGCCCCACCACAGGGCAATGCCTCCCTCAAAAGGGCTAGTCAAGTAGGTACTTAAGAGTTCATGGGCAGGGTCTTATAAGGCAAATCACAAATCATCCCACATCCGATGTGGGATATCACAATCTCCCCACCTTATGCCTTAGCGTCCTCGCTAAGGCTCGGTCACACAAAGTCCATAATCTTCCTCTCTAGCCAATGTGGGATATACCCGGCTCACCCTTCGTTGCCCCAACCATCCTCTTGATGTGGGATATACCCGGGCTTGCCTTTGTTTTCCCCAACCATTGGCAACCCGACTGGATAGCCCAGCCCGAGCTTTCGAGAGTCGGCTCTGATACCATCTGTAACGACCCGGTTCACTGCCCCACCACAGGGCAATGCCTCCCTCAAAAGGGCTAGTCAAGTAGGTACTTAAGAGTTCATGGGCAGGGTCTTATAAGGCAAATCACAAATCATCCCACATCCGATGTGGGATATCACAATTGGTATCAGAGTGATATCCCACATCGGATGTGGGATGATTTGTGATTTGCCTTATAAGACCCTGCCCATGAACTCTTAAGTACCTACTTGACTAGCCCTTTTGAGGGAGGCATTGCCCTGTGGTGGGGCAGTGAACCGGGTCGTTACAGATGGTATCAGAGCCGACTCTCGAAAGCTCGGGCTGGGCTATCCAGTCGGGTTGCCAATGGTTGGGGAAAACAAAGGCAAGCCCGGGTATATCCCACATCAAGAGGATGGTTGGGGCAACGAAGGGTGAGCCGGGTATATCCCACATTGGCTAGAGAGGAAGATTCTGGACTTTGTGTGACCGAGCCTTAGCGAGGACGCTAAGGCATAAGGTGGGGAGATTGTGATATCCCACATCGGATGTGGGATGATTTGTGATTTGCCTTATAAGACCCTGCCCATGAACTCTTAAGTACCTACTTGACTAGCCCTTTTGAGGGAGGCATTGCCCTGTGGTGGGGCAGTGAACCGGGTTTTTTCTGTCACGACCCGAACCCACGGGTAGGCCCGCGAGCTTGGCACGTGACCGGCCGCAGACCCAGTAGACTCCAACCAAGGGCTCTGCTAGGCCTTACTCACTAAAACAACATACAATCTGCAGCGGAATTTAAAACTTCTACAAACCTTAATTACGTTTTCATATCTTTATTTGAATACAACACTAATGCTACAATTCTTCATAACTCTGATATATCAATAACTAAAACTAAACCAACAATCTAAAAACTTAGCGACTGATTCTATGCAGTCTCCGGAGCTCCACGCCATATTGTCCTTCTTATGCTCCTCAACATCACCTTACTTTCAACCTGAAATGATAAGTAAGGGATGAGCTTCCACAAGCTCAGTAAGTAACCAATGATTCAACTAGGTGGACCATAACATGCCAGAAAATAACTCACTTTATATTATAGCCACATTAAGAAATCTAAAATCATAAAGTTTGTAATCATCGGAATAAAACGAAATAGAGTACATGAAACCAAAACTGAGGTATAAAATCATTAGCGCAAAACCTTACGACAAACAGTTACATCCCAATCTCAACTCAAACAATATGCTGCGGTCAGCGTATGGTCCCACTGACTAGGACCCAGAATCCCTCCTCCACCCGGGATAAACAACATTGTGGACGCAAGGGCGAACCACGATGCAACAGTACTGTGCGTCAACGTATGGTCCCGTTGACCAGGACCCGGAATCCACTTTCCCCCGTGGATATGGGGCACAGCAATCGAATCAACAATAAGATCTTTTGGTTCATCGTAAATACAATTACTCATCAATTGATGCTAAACCATTCTCATTTTGATAGTTTTCAAGCTCTTCAATATTCACAAAAATGTCAAATACCAAGACATCTCACTTGCACTGATTATTTCAAATCCGAGTTCCATTTCAGTTTCTAGGCAAAACATCATTTACATGCTGGTCCGATTTTTTTTTGACGAGAATAAAACACTAAAACCTTTTTGGTAATTTAAGCCAGAGCAGTTAAACGTACTTAAAACGGTCAATACTAATAAATAACATATTTTTAACAGTAGATAAACATATACGTTGCATATAAAAATACTAGTTGAATCAAGGGTCACTTACTGAGCTTGTGGAAGCTCATCCCTTACTTATCATTTCAGGTTGAAAGTAAGGTGATGTTGAGGAGCATAAGAAGGACAATATGGCGTGGAGCTCCGGAGACTGCATAGAATCAGTCGCTAAGTTTTTAGATTGTTGGTTTAGTTTTAGTTATTGATATATCAGAGTTATGAAGAATTGTAGCATTAGTGTTGTATTCAAATAAAGATATGAAAACGTAATTAAGGTTTGTAGAAGTTTTAAATTCCGCTGCAGATTGTATGTTGTTTTAGTGAGTAAGGCCTAGTAGAGCCCTTGGTTGGAGTCTACTGGGTCTGCGGCCGGTCACGTGCCAAGCTCGCGGGCCTACCCGTGGGTTCGGGTCGTGACAGAAATGGTATCAATGGTTGGGGGAAACGAAGGCAAGCCCCGGTATATCCCACATCAAGAGGATGGTTGGGGCAACGAAGGGTGAGCCGGGTATACCCTACATTGGCTAGAGAGGAAGATTCTGAGCTATGTGTGATCGAGCCTTAGCGAGGACGCTAAGAAATAAGGTGGGGAGATTGTAATATCCCACATCGGTTGTGGGAGAGTTTGCGATTGGCCTTATAAGACCCTGCCTATGAACTCATAAGTACCTACTTGGCTAGCCCTTTTGAGGGAGGCAATGCCCTGTGGTGGGGCTGTGGACCGGGTCGTTACAAATGGTATCAGAGCCGACTCTCGAAAGCTCGGGCTGGGCTGTCCAGTCGGGTTACCAATGGTTGGGGGAAACGAAGGCAAGCCCCGGTATATCCCACATCAAGAGGATGGTTGGGGCAACGAAGGGTGAGCCGGGTATACCCCACATTGGCTAGAGAGGAAGATTCTGAGCTATGTGTGATCGAGCCTTAGCGAGGACGCTAAGAAATAAGGTGGGGAGATTGTAATATCCCACATCGGTTGTGGGAGAGTTTGCGATTGGCCTTATAAGACCCTGCCTATGAACTCATAAGTACCTACTTGGCTAGCCCTTTTGAGGGAGGCAATGCCCTGTGGTGGGACCGTGGACTGGGTCGTTACAACCATGCTCCTTGCACTGGTCCGTCCTTTCACCACACCATGTGGACCTTTCCTTGGTCGTGGAATATGCTTCGACCCACTCTCTGGAGTGTGCAACATTCAACGGGGATAGGCAACTCCTCCGGGACATTATATCTGCTAAAGAGCTTTTCAACTCCCCTTCTGTCAGGTAGACGGCTCCTTCGGAATGCTACCTCGGCTCGTCGGGTAGCACTACAAGAAAATCAACCTTTACCGACGGACTTTTAGCGACAGATCAAAATCCGTCGGTAAAAGTCATTTTTAGCGACGGATTTTTCCATTGGTAAAAGTTTGTCACTAAAGGTTTTTACCGACGGATTATTGCCGACGAAAATTCCGTCACTAAAAGTTTTTCCTGATTTTATATTTTTGATCTGATTTTTTTGGCTTTGAAAAAAATAATTTGAAATTTTTTTGCGACGGATCTAATCCGTCCCTAAAAGTTCGTTGCTAAATGTCATTAAAAATTTTAAAAAGCACTAATTTTAATGACAGACCTTTAGCGACGGCTGAAATCCGTCTCTAAAAAGTTCATTAATAAGAAACCCTACCTCCTCCTTTTCTTCTTTGCGCCGCTTTCTACTCTGTCTCTCTCTTCCACGCCCCCACCCCCGCCCGCCTCTGTTACACCACCGTAACCCCGCCACAGCCCCACCGTAAACATGGGCAGGTTCCTCTCTCTCATATACTCGATTTCATGTGCCTTCTCACTCAATTTCTCTTCCTTTTCACTCGATTTGTCTATTGCATCTGATCTTCCTCTCACTTTTTCTCTTTCTTTTGCATAACAGATTCTAACACTTGCGGTAGGCAAGCTTTATATTGGGTATTTCGTCCAAGTCAGGTAAGTGGCTATCTCTACCCTTTTTCAATTAACGATTTTTAACGGCATATACCACTAATTCATTTTATGTGATTTTATAATCTTTGGTTTTCTATTCACAAATTTGCTTTGGTTTTATTTGGTTAGGGTTCATGATTATCTCTTTTCAGGAATTTGTTCTTATTTCGATTGTCTATTTTAATTGTATATTGCATTGAAATTATACAATGGAATTGAAAGCAAAAGTTTCCCCATGATATTCAAACTCTTTAAGAGACAATGTCCTAACTTTTTTTTTCATGGGCGTGCGTAAGAACAAGTAATTACAAGAGATTAGTTAAGCATTGGTGCTTTTCATAGGGTTAATTTTACGCTACACCCTATACTTAGGGGTCAGTTGCACCTAGCACCTCATGGTTCTAATTTTGGCACCCAGTAGCAAAATTTTGAAAATCTTGGGTTTCAACACCAGATGACGGTCAAAATGCCTGTTGACCGGACGTCCGTTAGTTTTTCAGGGGCAAATGCGTCTTTTTTCCTATTAATTCTTTTTCCATATGAAAATGTCAAAATCCCTAATTCCCATCTTCCCCAAACCCATCCCATGACCTGTAACATAACACTCTTGATCCCATCGATCCTCAAATGGTCTTTCCCTCCAACAGCCCCATCTTCTCTCTCGCAAGCCGTTGCCATGGATTCTGACTTCGTGGTTATTGCTCGCTTCTGCTTGCTCATCTGCATCATCGTGGTGGCTCCCTCGGCAACATTGAAACCCAAAGTTGAAGGCTAGAGCTCTGGTGGTGGCAGCACATATTCGGACAGGAAAACAGAGGATGTGTGGCATTCACCCGAACAAAATGATGGTGATGATGTTTAATAAGTTCTACCACCAGCGGTGTGTGAAGTGGTTGTGGTGCGACCGTTGTAGTCTCGTTGCAAACGTCGAGCAGTAGTGGTGGTGATGCGCCGACTGGCACTATTGTCAGTCGCGGTGGTGATGGCACCGATTGGCGCTACGTTAATCGTCGTGGTTGTTCCAATCAAAAGTACTTCTTAATTTGGTTGTTTGAATTACAGAAAAATTGGTATTGGGTTGTTCACCGGCGGTGGTGGGTCAACTGGTGATTGTGGATCTGGCGGCACCACTCCTGTCTATACTTTTCTTCTTTTTTTGTGGCACCGCGGTGGTGAAACTCTATGGCGAACTTTCCATGAGAAATTCACAGGTAGTGGGTGAGAAATTTTCCGCTGTTGTGGGTGAGAAATTTTCGGCTGAGGCAGCAATCATCCAAGGTCGGCGGTTGTGCACGATTGGTGTGTCGATCGGCATTGGTGGCCGCGATTCAATTGGAGGGGTTGCCGTGGCTTTCGGGATTGAAGGTTGTGGGTGGTTGTGGGTGGTCGGTGGTGATGGGGTTGGGAAGATGATAGTCAACGAGAGAAAAAAGGGTGAGGAAATGACGTGGAGGGCCTGATGTTAATTATTGGTGCCATTTGGAGCTGATGTGGAAGAAATATGGATATAACCGGTAAAAAGACAATTTTGCGCTTAAAAAATTAACAGACGTCTGGTCAGAGATCATTTTGACCGTCAATTGGTGCTCGATACCAAGATTTTTAAATTTTTAGTGTTGGGTGCCAATTTTAGAACCATGGGGTGCTGGATGCAACTGACCCCTAAGTATGGGGTATAGCGTAAAATTAACCCCTTTTCATATGAACTTCAATCATTCACTGACTTTCTCCTAGTGGTGATCAAGGGCATAATACCATTACCTCTAAGATTCCCTCTTGCACAAATGACTTTAGAAGGTTGGAACTCAATATTCAATTGACTTATCCAGTGGTAAATGGCTTTGCACACCACTATACTCAAAATCTAGACATGCCATGATACTTCTTATTGAGCAAGTTTTTCAGTGAATTCTACCACTTGTTTGCATACTCTTGTAGTGCTTGGCATATAATTTCTTGAGTTCCAAATCACAGACACGCTCATTCGAGAACTACGTCCACATTTGTATGAACTTTTATGAATTTTTTTCTATTTAACCATTGTAGGTACAAAGATTGTGATGGGCAGTTTTTTGTTTTCCCCTTTGTTTTGTGTATAATAGTGAAACTTTTTCAAGAAACTCCAAACTTAGTCAGACAGCAAATAGTCAGAGTGGGGCTATCTTGGCTGACTATAACAAAGGGGCAATGATATGGATGGATGTAGTTCTTTCTAGTGGTGGTTAAGTTTAGATATCTTACACAAAAACAAAGTGATTAGTGTACTTAGTAGTTATGATTATACATGTATCTATGTTTATCACTGTTCTAGTCTACTAACTAATCTGGATGGACTGCCACACTTCTCTTTATGTGGATGCCAATTGCATAAATGGTAATCTATTTTATGCACCTGGAGTTGAAAAAGGTGATATTTGAAATGCTTGTTTGATATTGTTTTATGACTCTGACCTTGGTTCATGTTCAGTGGACGAATTTCCTGAATTCTGATAACATTAAAGGTTTTTGGCCGTCTCAATGGTTCTTGTTATTGTTGGTAATATGCTCATGATCCCACATGCGCTCTTTATTAGGGATCTAATGTGATATGTTTAATTCCTACCGAACAGTTGAATTTATCCCTCTTTACATAAGACATATAGCCCTTATAAGTGCTAAAAATATCTTTGTTCTTTCAGAACCTCTATTTCTTTGTTTTTTTAGAAGAAGTTAAAAGTGTTTTGTAATTCAAATTATATGGCTAAGGCATTTAATTATATACATGTATTACGTGTTCTGCAAATGTCAATACTCATATATGGTTTATGTAGGGAGAAACAATTAAGAAAAAGGAAATAGACATATATCGACAAATTCTTATAAAAGATTCGACATATTTTTAGCGACGGAAATTTCGTCGCCAAAAGTCTTTTTTATATTTTTTACAAAATCACAAAAAATTAAAATTTTTAAAAAAAAACTTTTACCGACGGATTATTCTGTCGATAAAAGTGTTTATTTCCGTCAGTAAAGGTAAACTTTTTACCGACGGACAACCAATTTCCGTCACCAATCTTTTAGCGACGGCCTTTATCCCAACGAACTTTTAGCGACGAACAGTCCGTCGCTAAAAGTTCCTTTTCTTGTAGTGTAGACGGCTCCTCCGGGATGCTACCTTGACGCGCTGCGAGTGCTCCGACACAAGGACTCACTCGCGGGGATAGGCGACTCCTCCGGAACACTATCTCTGCCAGGAAACTTTTCAACTCCCATTCCGCCAGGTAGACGGTTCATCTGGGATGCTACCTCGGCCCGTCGAGTTGATGGCTCCTCCGGGATGCTACCTTGACGGGCTCTGAGTGCTCCGGCACAAGGACTCACCCGCACGGATAGGCGACTCTTCCGGGACACTATCTCCGCCAGGGAGCTCTAAGTGCTCCGGCACGAAGACTCACTTTCCGCCAGGTAGACAGCTCCTTCGGGATGCTACCTCGACACGCAGAATATGCGACTCCTCCTAGAGATTATCTCCGTCAGGTTGTCTGCGTGACTAGCCTACATGCTCCGCCACTGGGGGCTTCATCAGCACCCCTAGGGACTATGACCCCCCGAGTCACTTCGAGACGGGAGTAGGTCTCCGGAGGGCATCACGCCTAGTCCGCCTGGGTAGTTAGGTGTTGGGTCTTCCCCACCGCTGCCAAGCCTGTGGGACTCTGGAAGGGCTTGGATTGGTGGCTAGATCAAGGGGGTTTTCTGGCCACGTCGACGCTGTGGGAGCCAGTCTTTTCAGACAAACTGAGCAACGCTGTGAGGAGCAGGCCGGTTTAGTATGCGATCCGACAGTCCGTGAAGCACTGAAACTTATGGACCCCTCGGTGACGTGTCACTCCCGGGGGCGCCACGTGTCACTCCCGGGGGCACCACGTGTCGACTGATGACATCATTATCTCAACCTCTATAAATTGAGGTCTTGAGAATTCATTTGGAGGACTTCACATTTTTACTTTCTCACTCTAAAATCCTAGAGAGAGAAACATACAGGACCTTGACTCCAGACCTAAACATCGGACTGTGACTGTCGTCGTGTATTCATCCTGCGCCATCGCCCTCGCAGCACTGCCACCCTCAGGCTCTGTCTGGAAAACACTTGGTCTCTGCCCTTGCTCCACTCTTGTTGTGTCTCACATCAACATACTTGGCATCTGACTCGGACTGCATTTCTTGTGGCACCTCCACGTCGACTGCGAACCCACTTTCCTAGGCATTATTTTGGCGACTCCACTGGGGAGGTGAGCATCGCAGTGTGGTTCATCCCTTGCCTGACACACCCAAGCAACCATGCTTCAGCAACGCATGGCTAACAGGACTACCAGCCAAAGCCTCAACCCAACCATCCAAGAGGAGCTTCACCTCGAGAACCAAGAAGAGACCAGCCACAACCAGCTCCAGCCTCTCCTCGGGATGGATGCACCCAATGTGGCGGCGATCGTCAACGCCACAATCCAACACCTTACTCTTACCATCACTGAACTCCAAGACTCTCAATCTTCTCTCGTGGTTGTCATGTTAGAAATGCAAAAATCGATCCAAGTCTTAACTTCACAATGGCATCTTGGCACAGAGAGGGCAACTTACTCGATGTTACTGGTTTTAACTTCCCTTGTCTCACTTTCAAAACATTGTAATTGTCTCCCTTTGGCTTATTTGGAATAACATAAATATATTAATTTTCCAAAATATAGACCGGAATCCCAATGGCATCTTGGCACAGAGAGGGCAACTTACTCGATGTCATTGGTCAGCTTATCGAAACCCACGTAAGAGTTCTAAAAATCCTAACCAGTTGTTCTCGGAAGCAGGAGGAGATACGAATCTCCACTTCCACCTTAACACAAGCTGAGCGCAATTGCCCAGGACTAGCCACGAATTCAGTCTGCAAAGATCCACCAATTCGGGTTTTACATCTCTGCATATGATACAGCCGGACACCAGATCAATTTTCATGCAAATTCACAGAGACGTGTGCCTCAAAGGACTCCTTATTAGCATTCTTTGGATTAGTAAAATGTGTCTTACACTTCTTCATCTGTACTCATGATAAATACATTTTCCTGTTTAACATAAAGTAATAAAAAAAAAGTCATCCATGAATGTTCTCATGAAAACACAAAGGATCGACACTAATGACAATTTGTACATCATCATCACTCCCCTCATGAAACTTTCGTTTTTGGGACACAAATGAAAATTGTGACATCATCAGAATAGTAACATATTTAGTGTCAATTGCTATCATCACTAGAGACAATTGTGACGAGACACCATATCACTGCATTCCAACCCAAGTCAATTATAAGATTTTTTAATAGAAGTTGTCACTAAAGGTTAAAGAAAAGTGACAACAACTTTGATGTTGTCAAAACAACTTCCAAGTTTGTGAAACTTATTTAAGGTTATTACTTTAAGTCTTTACTAATGGGCTTATAGTGACAACTTTAACAACAAAATTTTGTCACTATAACCTTTGGTGACACTCGTTTTTACTAGTGACTAGTTTTCTTGTATTATGGAATATAATGCAATAGGGAGTGGCATTAAAAGAGTTTTTTTCATTACAGCATGTAATATGTGAACTTAACTAAACTGAATAGTACGTTGACATCAAAAATTCATAAAGAAACATAGCATTACGTGGATATGTGATGGAAAGACACCAATATAACCACGCCATAAGATAGTCCGCAAATACATGATATAATAACAGAGAACAAAAGGGCATCCACCATAAGATAGTCTGCAAATACGTGACATAATAACGACCAAAAGGGCATCCACCATAAGATAGTCTGCAAATACATGACATAATAAGAAGGAACAAAAGGGCATCCACCATAAACAGGTTACTTCAACTAGTAGAGTACTTATACTGGAGGTGGTGCGGCTGCATGACACGTGAATGAGATATGAACTATGCAGCAATAGGGTATCTGCTATTCATCTTCTACCGCCGGCCGGCGAAGATGAAATAAAACATAGCATACGGACCGATTAGAATGACATGTGCACGATAGTAGATCAAACCCCCAATTCCCAAGGCAAAGGCTACTGAGCTGAAGTTGGTGCCACCGAAAATGAACGCAAGAAAGTCCGGTATCACCAATCCTTCAAACAGACGACATGCCACCACGTAAACCAACCAAACAACCCAAGAGAAGGCGGCACCAGTGACAAATTAACGCGGGAAACTTAGGCAAAAGTCATAAGCCGAGACAGAGCAACGGAAAATAGCTGAGGGTCCAGAGGTAGCCAACACCGTGGAGAAAAAGATATAAACTCCACACACAGTCATGAAGGCAAACGCGTAAATGTTTCTGCCAAGTGGATAGGGACCAAGAAAGATTACTCTTTCCTCAGCTAGAGACACTAGAAATCTTACTATGATCTCACGAAGTACATTGATTTCTTCCGCCGTCATAGAAGAGATTTTTAGTGCGAGGGTTTGGGCGCGCTCATATGGGTTAAAAGAGATGTACTTGTATTTCAAGATAAGGAGTAGCACGTATTGCCATCATTCTGATTCTTACCCTGGTCGTGGCAGCTTTCGTGGCACATGTACGCACTTTTCGGGCTTTGCTGGCTCGTATCGCACAGAAAATTCGGATGTGGATTTTGACAAGCTTGACATCGATCATGGCGACTTTCATTCGTGTGTGGAGGCTTTATCATTACAATATGATGCTACGCGCAATCACGCTTGAGGGCATATGGATGTTTTGCCGGTTCATATATCTCTCTTTCAAGCTTCTTATGCTTTTAATGTTGATGGCCCCCACATTAAAGGCACAAGAAGCTTGAGAGAGATATATGAACCGGCAAAACATCCATATGCCCTCAAGCGTGATTGCGCGTAACATCATATTGTAATGATAAAACCCCCACACACGAATGAAAGTCGCCACGATCGATGTCAAGCTTGTCAAAATCCACATCTGAATTTTCTGTGCGATACGAGCCAGCAAAGCCCGAAAAGTGCGTACATGTGCCACGAAAGCTGTCATGACCAGGGTAAGAATCAGAATGATGGCAATACGTGCTACTCCTTATCTTGAAATACAAGTACATCTCTTTTAACCCATATGAGCGCCCAAACCCTCGCACTAAAAATCTCTTCTATGACGGCGGAAGAAATCAATGTACTTCGTGAGATCATAGTAAGATTTCTAGTGTTTCTAGCTGAGGAAAGAGTAATCTTTCTTGGTCCCTATCCACTTGGCAGAAACATTTACGCGTTTGCCTTCATGACTGTGTGTGGAGTTTATATCTTTTTCTCCACGGTGTTGGCTACCTCTGGACCCTCAGCTATTTTCCGTTGCTCTGTCTCGGCTTATGGCTTTTGCCTAAGTTTCCCGCGTTAATTTGTCACTGGTGCCGCCTTCTCTTGGGTTGTTTGGTTGGTTTACGTGGTGAGCCGGAAAAGTGCGTCCATTTGCCATGAAAACAGCCAAGACCAGGGTAAGAATCAGAATGATGACATGAAGGGCCAGCTCATCGTCCTTGTTCCGATGCATGCCTACCAATTGAAAAGAAATTAAAAGTCATTAGCTTCATAGAGATAATAAGAACAAGGGAAGCAAGTTACACTTTACTCAGTGGCAAAATTTGGACTTCTTTCTGCATAAACTCCAACCATATAAAATTGCTACAAAAATTGTGTAATAAAGCACTAACAACCTAAATCGGAGTACTGACGTTTAGAGAGAACCATAGTTGTCAGACACGGCCCGGACAACAACTGGTTGGGAGGGATGGTTCAATGGGTCATTGGTTCAACCAGAAAAGTATATCTTAGTTCGATATAGTATATAAGCGAACGGATGTTTATTTAATATCTACCCCTTCTTTGCCTCCAGGTTGTAAATTGTTGAACGGAACACTACCGGCCTTTACTAAAGAGGCAAAAAAAGATGCTCGAATTCTATCCTAATTCACCAAAAGTCACCGGGGAGAAAAGTCGACAAATGGAAGGAGAATGCATGAGATTGACAAGTATTTCAAACATTTTGTTGTGCCCCCTTTGGACCAAGATGATAGATACTCGTTTATGGGGACTGATTTGCCAGGGCTACACAGAGTCTCCAGAAGTTGTGACAGTTAGTAAGGTAGTAGCTTCATGTGAAATTTTGTGGCGTGGTGCAAAGTTTCTCACATTAAGGCATTTGCTGTCAGCTTGAACTACATAAAACATTAGGAATGTCTTGCTCAAAATTTGAAATATTTGGGCAGCAGTAAGTTTGCGGTTAGCTTCAGGAACCACACGTACAAAGCATTTCTATACAACACTTGTTGTTGCAGTTTATAGAGAAAGAAGACCCCCCAAACTGGCATATTCACGCATAACTCCTCTAAAATGCACAAGTTATTGAGATACGCAGATCGTAAGATCTACAGATACACAAATAGTTAAATACTAACTTGCACGGAATCTTAGATTAGTTAAGCGTAAAAGACATCTGCGAATTCATTTCGGGGGAAAACACACAAGTTTTAACGATCCAGTGGTAATATGATGAGGAGTTCCACAACTAAAACCACAGAAGCACAGTGTTATTGCCATTGAAACTTTCAGAAACAAAAAAGAAGGGTTTCTTAACATAGAAAAGAGTCATTTTAAAGCTTTTAGAATTCCATCACCAAATTTCATATACAAATCTGCTGCAAGAGTTTTGAAAAGGAGACATGGGATATACCTTGATTTGACGGAGAGGGTATTGTCATTGTGAGTGAGAGATTGAGTGAGAGAGGCGCCCTTTGATTTGATTTGAGAGTAATGTCTCTCTTATAAAGCAGCAGTAGGAAGGAAGGAAGAACGCAGAGTAATGCTCTCTTTTATAAAGCAGAGTAATGTTCTAGGAAGGAAGAACGCAAAAGACCACAAAAATGAAGTCCTCCGTACGCTTGGTTGAGGACAGCTGTGGCATATACTCATGACATGCTTTTATGGACGGCCAAGATGATCCGACCGTTGTGGTTCGAAGCACTCCTCCAACTACTAGACAAGCTGGCAGATATCTGTATGCATGAGTGATGTGTGTGAGGATATAGCTCTATGAGCGCAAAGAACTCTGTTTTGACAATATAATTGACTTTTCACCCCAAAAAAAAATTAGTTCAGTGCAAGACCTTCATGATCTTAACGGGCAGTTCACCACCTCTAACCCATTAAGCTCTATTTTTTAACCTAAATTCTTCTAGTGGCATTTGGCAGATACCTTGCCACCTGTTTTTGCCTTCAAGTTTAAAAACAGGCAAAAACAAAAATAGGTAAAAACAGATTTTGGCGTATGCATATGTATAAAGTTTAATGCCACTAAACAGAGAATTGTGTTTACCACTGGAATTTGAACTAGTCTTTAGCAACTCTGACAGAAAGGTGGTTCAAATTGGGGAACACAGAAGGGGGAATGACTTGGGTGGCAAAGGAAAGTGATGACTCGGAAGAAACGCAACTTTCCCAGATTATCTCTTCTCTTGTAGACAAAACCATTTTGAATTGATATTTCACGTCCGTGTCAGACAAATGATACGTTGCTTGCATAACATAGCAAGGACACTATGTTATGCAAGCTATCCTTGAAGCTTGCATAACATAGCAAGGACACTATTTTGAAGCTTTGTCATCAATAACTGTTGGATGCGAACCCAATGTAGATCATGCATGCAATATTTGCTCGTACACACGAAGGCGTGAAACGGTAAGATCCTGCCACAAAAAAGCGTATCACAGTAAAGCTTGAAATGTCTTAAATGGATGGGATCAAAGCCTACAGCGTACTACAGTAGATGCATGGGAGAAGAATTGAATGCATGGGACAAAGCTTCTCTCTCTCTCTCTCTCACTCTCTCTCTCTCCATGTATGCATATCCGGCTACACGTTTAGTGCAGAGAGAGAGAGAGACATTAATGGCGGTGACAGAGACTATGCCCAGGGAGATGGGGGAGGGAGTACGGAGCTGAGCCACACAATAAATGGGGGGCCAACCTTTTCTTGTGAACTGTCTCTTTGGGTGTAGATCAAGGTCTCAAATTTAGGGTTTTCGGAGACTGTGTTGAGTTGGCATTGGTCGTGACGTGACCAAACCATAGCTTGACACGCAGTGTTGGTGAGGTGAACAGTGATCAGGGGAACCAGATTTTTTTTTTGGTTTAAATCAGGGGACAAGATTGATGAGTGCAAATTACAAGGTAAATTTCAAGTGAGAGTCAAACCGAGAGAGAGAGAGAGAGAATGGTAGAAGTAGCTTAGTAGCACAAATATGGAGGTCTGTGATAATGCAGTATATCATGAATGCGGTCAAATGAAAGACCTAGAGCAAGAGACCATCTGGTATGCACTCTACCCGTGAGATCTTTACCGACAATACAAGACTTCTTTTTCGTAGGATCAGTAGAAATGTATATATAGCAAAACACAACTGAAAATAGGAAGCAAAGTCGCACGAATATTTAGTTGGAGTTTTTTTCCTAAATAATACTATTTTAATACTTAATTATCCATTTACTTTATTTTGAAACTTATTTGCCCGCATACCACACTTTTGAAATTCGCTATTTAGAACCACGACTTTAAAGAAGAAAACGTGATTAATCACCACGTTTTCATTTTCTGCATCATTTCTCAAAATTTAAGAAAACTCAAAAAAGAAGAAATTGTTTAAAACGGGATTTGGAACCACATTTTCTTGTTTAAAATCGTGGTTCTAAATCACGATTTTCAAAATATGGTATACGGGTAAATAATTTTCAAAATAGAGTAGATACGTAATGTCGTATATGGTACATACAAACTACAATTTTGTTTTAAAGCACTAAAACTTATTAAGAGGCTTGAAAATGAGCATTCTTAGTTTGTTCTTTTTATCATGTTAATGATTTTTTTTATTTTTGCATGCGTATCACGTGTGTCCACTAGTTATTTTAAGGTAAAAACCGCGAATAATAGCCCCAAATGACCGTCTCTATATATTGGTCATGCACAAATTTTACACAACATACAATCATTCAACGTAGATAGGGAGTAGCGTTAATAATTATACAGTTGAACAAATTCCAAACCCGGCTTCAAGGTGTACTCCGGCTTGAAGATGTTGCCCTATGCACATGTGCAACTCCTAAACAAGTGAAAATCCTCATATCGTGTTGGTGTTTAACCCAAAGGGTGGGAGAATTGGCAAAAGCCATGAAGGATAACTCAAAGTCGTTGGTTCCAATCTCCATACCGACATGCCATATAACCATTGTAGTTTTAACCATGACCCAAAAAAAAATTTTTTTGCTAGTGCTAGGCTTCAATGGCACAAAATGCCTTGTTCTCCTAACTTGAATTCAAGAATATCCGAATTCATTGAATCGTCGTGTGATAAAAATGCAAATAGTGTTTTTCTCAATTTGCAGTTGGAGATTTGAAAATCTAATCTAAATAGGATATTTTTCTAGAACACAAACATGTCGTTGAACCAATTTGACCGTGAACCAATAACTTTGCCGATTTAATTTAGCTTTCGGATCGACATTGCAACTGCGCCGTTGCGGACGAGCTAACTAGGTGGAACTTTGGAGCGAAACATGCTGAAACCGGGCGGGTTGTTGGTTACATCAAGCCCAGCACAGTAAAATCTATCTTATATATATATATAAAGACGAGAATAGCATTGATAAAGTGCTTTTGCAGTGATTACAAGAGTTTGCCAAACGGCATAAAGGTCACGATAATTATGTGACTCTGTGTATACATGACCTCAAAGGTCAGAAATTAACCACCTACCTAGTAAACTTATACACATTATAATTGAACTAAAGAAGAGCAAATCCTACACTTTAACTCAACTCAAAGTAACATGTTCAGTCTAGAGGTTTAGGAAACAAAACATAAAAATAAGACGCAAGCACAATGTGGTAACAATATGGCAGATAACGGGAACCGCACGACCCAAAGGTGAGCACATCGTTAAACAAGGCACAATACACCACCAATATCTTCAACACTGCAAATTTTATCTCCATGTAGTGTCGTATATGGTACATACAAACTACAATTTTGTTTTAAAGCACTAAAACTTATTAAGAGGCTTGAAAATGAGCATTCTTAGTTTGTTCTTTTTATCATGTTAATGAAATTTTTTTATTTTTGCATGCGTATCGCGTGTGTCCACTAGTTATTTTAATTTACTGAATTGCTTGTTCAGTAAATTATTCGACCTGAAATTTTGAAGGTTAAGAAATTACACACGTGAGAGTGCCCACGTAAACTTAACCTTAGTTACAACAAGGTTTTGGTACCTTGCTTTGCACATCAATGTTGATGTACCATCCTTGTTTCAATGTGAGCCTCCCTCCCAAAAAGAGATGAATCAACACATTGACCCTCTAGTTGGTAGTAAATTCGATTACTGAGCTTTTCTGGATGGCTTACAGCTGGAAATGCCTCCACCTTTTATTGATGATGAATTTGACAAAGGCTAGGGTTTCTCCATCCAAAAGATTTTGTGGCAGTCTTTGTAATCAACTATTTTTGTTTCCGCTTGTCCTAAATTCACACTTCCTTTTGTACGTTGTTGTAAACTTGATATTATGGACGGCCAAGATGATCCGACCGTTGTGGTTCGAAGCACTACTCCAACTAATAGACAAGCTGGCAGATGTCTGTATGCAGACAGAGCAAAATTTGAACCCTAGTGGTGTAGGGTTGGGGTCGAAGAGATATATGACACTGTCAGGCTTTGATTGGAGGTACAGTCCACTTCAAAATCAAGGTCGTCTGACACGAGCTCTAGCAAGACCATTATGATCTCAATGGGCAGCTCACCTCCCACCTATTAAGCTCTATTAACAGAAGACTATTCATTGGGTGTAGGGTTGGGGTAGACTTGCATGAGTGATGTGTAAAGAACTCTGTTTTGAAAATATAATTGACTTTTCACCCAAAAAAAAATTAGTTCAGTGCAAGACCTTCATGATCTTAATGGGCAGTTCACCTCTAACCCATTGAGCTCTATTTTTTAACCTAAATTCTTCTAGTGGCATTTGGCAGATACTTTGCCACCTGTTTTTGCCTTCAAGTTTAAAAACAGGCAAAAACAAAAATAGGTAAAAACAGATTTTGGCATATGCATATTTTTTTTGATTAAAAGGAAAGATTACAAACTTAAAAACGTGGGTGTGCCACCCCTATTATATCTGCAAGAAGCAGCGATCGTAACTCCACAGGGGATTGGTCGAGATAAACAAAAGTCCCACCTAGTTCCTATATTAGCAAGCAAATCTGCACAAAGATTGCCTTCTCTAAAAACATGTAAAATATCTAACTTTGTCGCAACGAGCAAAAGGCGACAGTCATTCAAAATATTTGACAGGGGATGAAAAGCTTCATTATCTTTGGCTGTAATCAGTTGTTGCGCCATCATTGAGTCTGTTTCCACCATGGCTCCTTGTAGGTTCTGATCTTTGATCACTTGAAGAGCTTTAAAAATTTCATAGACCTCTGTTTCAAGACTGTCATCAGTATATAGGCTACCAAGGAAGCCTCATTTCCACAATCCTTTATCATCACGTATGACACCTCCATACCCTCTTTTTTTATTTCCCTTTGCACATCCATCCGTGTTGATTTTGAAGGCACCTGCAGGTGGCATCAACCATGTGATCAGTTTAGTGTTTGTAATGGGTGAGGGAGATTTCTTAATTACTAGATATAAGGTCAAGATCATTAGCCAACTCAAGCATTCCTTTCCAAGCAGGCCACGGTTCGAAGGCAGTTCCTTCAATGCTCTCTTTGTTTCGTTCTTTCCAATTCTGCCAAAGACAAGCCAAAAACATAGATTTCCATTTAAAATTCATGAACAGCTTGTTATCTCCCATTTTTAGGTTTGCTTTTATCCAATCAATGACATTCAAGGCCAGCTCCTTTTCAAAAACAGTAGTATCAAACAACTTAGTCCACAATATCTTAGCTTTGGGACATTTCCTAAGAGTATGATCCATATTCTCACTCGCATTTTTGCATCTGCTACAAGTAGAGTTGGGGCTAATATTCCTAATAGCTCTTAACTCATTCGTAAGCAGCCTCCCATGAGTAATGATCCAAAGAAAATATTTGAATTTAGGGGGGATCTTGAGCCTCCAGATCCAAGAAAAAACAGGATCTGGGGTAGGATAAACATCTTCCAAGGACATGGCTAGTTTATAGGCACTAGCAGTAGTAAATTTACCATTTCTCATCACTCCCCAACATGGGGAGTCATCTTCAGGTTGGTTTAAGGGCAAATGGATAGTAGTAATATCCTGAATAATGGAATTAGGAAGATAGCCAGTGAGGGCATGAACATTCTAATTCCCATCATGGCCAATAAACTCCTTCACCTTAATGTCAGGATCAGAATCAAACTCCAGGCTGGGATTAAGGGGGCCAGTTCCAGCCCACCAATCTTTCCAAAAGAAAATGGTTTCACCATTTTGAACACGCCATTTTATACCCATATTCATGATAGGTACAATGGCTCTAATGCTTTTCCAGATGTTAGATCCCCCATTTTTCTTTGGCCAAGTTTTAGGATTGCAAGAATCCGAATATTTGGCCTTCAAAACTTTAACCCACAAGGTCCTCATTAACAATGATTTTCCAACTAATTTTGGAGGTCAAGGCAAGATTATTAAGGTAAGCTTTCCTAATGTTGATCCCACCATTCAATTTAGGTTGGCAGACACTATTCCAGTTGACCAGGTGTATCTTTTTAGAAGAAGCAGTGTCACCCCCACAAAAAATTCCTATTGATTTTATCCATATCATCAGTGACCTTCTTGGGAAGAATTTGGGTTTGCATAACATGGTTAGCCATGGTAGAAGTCACAGATTGAATAAGGGTAGATCTACCAGCCAAAGATAGAAATTTAGTTTTCCAACCAGCAAGTTTGTTTTGTATCTTTTTGATTATGTCATCATATAAACATTTAGACATCCTTTTATGCACCATAGGTATGCCCAGATAAGTCCCCAAATTAGAGGTTAGAGGAATGCCACATCTCAGGCTAAGGTCTTTAGCCCTATGATGGCGAACATTCGGAGAGACATAAAGCTTAGATTTCTTTAAATTCACCTTTTGACCAGACATGCAACAGAAATTACTCAAAATATGCATGAAAGTATCACAATTGGAATCACTATCAGAGCAAAATAACATGAGATCATCAGCATAAAACAAATGAGATATAAAACGACCAGATTTAGAAGCTCTAAAGCCAAGGCAGTTTCTATCCTTGTTTATATGATGAATCATGTGAGATAACTTTTCAATGCACATAGCAAAAATGTACGGGGATAGAGGGTCCCCTTGTCTCAGACCCCTACCAGGATTAAAAGGAGGTAAGGGCTGTCCATTCCAGAGAATAGACATGGAGGCACCCGTAATGCAACTCATAATAATCTTGATCCAGTTTCGAGGGAAATTGAAAGAAATCAGAGTTTGTTCTATAAATTCCCAACTCATTCTATCATAAGCTTTCTCAAGGTCAATCTTAAAGATCAACCCTCCTCTTTTACCTTTAGCATGCTTCAGAGTATGTATAATCTCTTGAGTAATAATAGTATTATCAATAGAAGATCTACCAGGAATAAAACTACATTGGGCAGGGCCTATTATCTTATGCAAGAAAGGTCGCAATCTAGTCACCAAAATTTTGGAAAGGGCTTTGTACGTGACATTAATGAGGCTGATGGGCCTAAATTGGGAGATCTCTTGGGGAATGTCAACTTTAGGGATAAGAGTCACATAAGCCAAATTATTCTCCTTGGGCATAATCCCTTTGTTATAGCACTCCTTGATAAAGTTACAGCAGGACTGACCAACTACATCCCAGTAGTTATGAAAGAAAAAACCATTGAGTCCATCAGGACCAGGAGCTTTAAAAGCTCGAATATTGAGGAAGGCCTTATGGATCTCAGTATCAGACAAAGGGGCCTCCAGCAGTCTGGAGTCAGCTTCATCAATTTTAGGGGAACTAATGTCATGATAGATGTCATTGAGCCTAGTATTATCAGTGTTCTCTTGTCTGAACATGGACTTAAAATAATTAGAGATATGGTCAATAATGTCATCATGTTTGGTTATCCAAGTTCCTTGATCATTCTTAAGGGTTTCAATATTATTCATTTTCCTTCTAATCACAGTGGAAACATGAAAATATCTAGTATTTCGATCTCCCAACTCTAAAGATTTAATCCTAGATTTCTGAAACCAAAGAAATTATTCTTGGAGAAGAGTGTTATGATACTCATTCCTAAGGTCCTTCTCAAGCAGTGGAAGGTTATGAGATGAGTGATTAGATAAAGCTTTCTGAATTCCCAAAAGTCTCGACCACAATCTATTTTTTCGTTGGAAAATATTACCAAAAGTATTTCTATTCCAATTCTGAACACTAGTTTTAAAGTAAGAAATAGTTTGAATAAGGTCATGCAGGTTACTACTATTGCTATTCCAAGCTTCTTGGACTACAGGAAGGAAACCTTCATGAGTTGTCCAGGCCACCTCGAACCTAAAAGGTTTGAACATATTCGAGTAAAGTAAATTACCAGCACAGCAAACAAAAATAGGACAATGATCAGAAGTAGTTCGAGGGAAGTTGTACACCTGATTTTTAGGAAATTTGATGCACCACTCCGAGTTGGCTAGGGCACGATCCAGTCTTTTTTGAATGTTTGCCAAACCTTTCCTCCCATCAGTCCAAGTCAGCTTCGGTCCACAGCATCCAAGATCCACCAAGTTGCATTGGTTAATGTTATCTCGGAATTTTTTGATGCGAGGGCCTTCCAGCTGATCATGATTCCCTTTCCTTTCGCTGAGGTCAGATATATCATTAAAATCCCCTCCAAGCATCCACAGTAAAGAGTTGTGCGCAGCAAAATTCTTGATGTTTTCCCAAAGGGATTTACGTTTGGTCTAGTTAGGACTTGCATAGACTGCTGACAGAATCCAGTCTCCATAAATTGCGTTGGATACCAGTGCATGTATGACTTGGGGATGAGCTTGAAGGATTGAGACAGTAATCTAACTAGAATTCCATAGCAACCAAATACCTCCAGATCTTCCTTCCGGGTCAATGAAGTATGAATCTGAGAAGTTTAGATTGCGGTAGAAATCTCCCAGTTTCTCTAATTTCACAATCGGTTCTAAGATGGCTACCACAGCCGGTTTGAAACGTCTCATCATTTCACGAAAATCTCTTTTGAACTTATTGTTGCCGGCACCATTACAATTCCAAAACAAACAATCCATAAAACAATTTAAAACGTAACAGAAAAGGAAAGGAAAATCAGGCCTCAGATCCAAACACCTGATTCTGGCCATCGCCCTTGGCTACGTTTCTAGTTTCACAATCTGGGTCCACTTGTTTGCGTCTCTGAGCTCTGGTTATCTTTAATTTTAGAGCCTCGTTGGGGTTGTCACCATGTTGATCCAAGAGATTTAGGCTTTCAGACCAGCCTCTCCTTGAGTCCGGTGAGACCGAACGGTGGCGTTGAGATGGGGATCGCTGCCGATCACATTCGGAATCATGAGAGAAGAAGGGGGGTTTAGGTGGTTCTCTAGATTGGGTTCCGATAGGGTGATTGGTGAACGTCTCCATTGTCACAGGCTGATCGGTGTCAAGGGTTTGTACAGGTAATATTTCGGGAGGGCTTGCAATCACCATAAAGGGAGGGTTAGATGTAGTGGTGGAAGGTTGTGCGGCGTGAGGAAACGACATGGATGTGTGATTCGTAATAGGGTTCAGAACAGGATCCTCGCCTGTTGGATTCGTGAAGCTATTTGATGGCCAGACATTCCCATGTATTGGGTTATCTGTTGGTGTTATCTGGGCTTCTAGGCTGAAGCATTCTTGGGCTGTGGTTGTTTGGGCTATGCTGCTCGATTGTGCTGTGACTGGTTCTTGATTCTGACATTTACCAGTAATGGGCTTTAATATAACTGGGGGCTGATGTGCTTCTTTTGGTTCGGGATTGGCTCGTCTCCTTCCTCTAGGATTATTGGATTCATTGCGTATATCCGACTCCTTCTGAAGGGCTTGAAATCTGTTTGTGCTTTGGGCCATATTATTGGGCTTTACGTTGGTTGGCCTTCTTGTTCTTCTCTTGGCTAACATCCAGGGCCCAAACTCTTCATTGACCGTTGTGTTTTGCAAATTAGCTGTTACCTCTTGTAGCCGTTGGAGTTGTTCATCTGTCATCAGCCCTTCTTCCACGCGGCTTGTGACGTCATGTGTTCGTGGTTCTGTCTGGTTTCTCGTAACCGTACTTTCCGGCATCGGAGATTTCTTTTGCGGGCATAGTTCCCGGCGATGTCCCACGCACCCACAGCCGAAACATATATTATTCAGATACTCGTACTCTACCTTATATTCCCTTCCACAGATTGAGAAGGCTGGGATTAATGGTTGGCCAAGATCCATTTCAACACAGATTCGAGCATACCTGCCACGGACTGAAGTAGCTGTGTTTAGGTCAATTTTCAGAGGTTTACCAAACCGTTTCGCAATCTTAACAGGACCTTTTTGTTATAATACTCAATCGGCAATTCCGGGAGTCGAAGCCAAATTGCAGTTCTGGTTTCCTTGGCTTCTGATGGTTTGAAATTTGGTTCCCACTTCCTTACAGTAAGGTAATGGTTCAGGATTATCCAAGGCCCTCCACTTGCTACATGAAGATAATCTTGTGTGTAGTCGAATTTCAGAAGAAAGAATCCCCCATCTAAATCAATAATTTCAAAATCCCCTTGAAGATTCCAGATTGCTCGAAGTCTTGTAGAAATTGCTCGAAATCCGATCATTTTGCCCAGTAATTTGACAATTAGGGTATTCTCCCACTTCTTCCTTATCTTCCTGATAAGGTTTGGTGACAGGGATATATTGGGTTTTAAAGGGTTGTCACTCATCTCAACGATCTGCGGTTCGAGTATGTGGGAATCTTCTTCTCCATCTTCATCTGACGTCGAGTCATCCATGAACCTTTCGAAACATATCTCTCTGCCTTGGGATGTAGAGACAGCATCTCTATAGGACTTGGGTTTCTGGTGTTCCAAAGGTAGGGATTCGGTACTGGGTATTTTCCCTGAACTGGAATCAAACATGGTGGTATCTAACTGCAGCGGATGTAAGGAATTGCGCTCTCTCATGGCCGGATCATCAGCTTCACCAGGTTCTGGCTCCATTAGTTCGTCTGATTGAACTTTAGCCTGCACCCGAGGTCGAAAAATTGCCGGAATTTCAATCTTCCATCCTTCTCCCTCTCTCTCTCTCTCTCTCTCTCTCTCTCTCTCTAGTACGTACTCTTTGGCGTATGCATATGTACAAAGTTTAATGCCACTAAACAGAGAGTCGTGTTTACCACTGGAATTTGAACTAGTCTTTAGCAACTCTGACAGAAAGGTGGTTCAAATTGGGGAGCACAGAAGGGGGAATGACTTGGGTGGCAAAGGAAAGTGATGACTCGGAAGAAACGCAACTTTCCCAGATTATCTCTTCTCTTGTTGACAAAACCATTTTGAATTGATATTTCGTGTCCGTGTCAGACAAAGGATATGTTGCTTGCATAACATAGCATGAGAGTGTGATTCTTGTCTCCTTGCCGTGCTACACCAACAAGGAAACATGGGGAAATGGATAGAAAAAGGGTTCACACTTTACATACATAGAGCAGAGTGAAGGAGGGTCAACAAAAAGAATCAAATTAAACCCTGAAATTTCAAAGAAGGTCTGCTGCACGCAACAGGATGTGGGTAAAAAGTATGATTTCCCCATGAAACGGAGGGTGGAGATTGAAGGAGTATCTGGGTAAAGGTCTGAAACCCTCTGTGTAAACTGCTGATCTGCAATGCCCTAAAAGTATACTAGAATGTCAGATTGAGTTTGACTCACTCTGTAACCACAAGTTTTGAGTTAGCGATTACTGCAGCTAAATAATAGATAACTGAAATTGGCCATTGAAATCCCTTCCTCAATAATTGCCCCGCTCTACCTGGCGTCGTAGCTCGCCGTACCCTCTGTTTCAGCCACCCATGTACAGAAAATCAATACCAATGTTATGGCGGTTTTAACAGCGAGGGAACATTTGAGACACATCTAAAAGTTGGTGCGCTACTGAGAGAGAAGAACTTGGTGAGGTCCCAAATTGAACTGCACCACTTTGCCGTCTCATACTACTGCACCATCTGCATGTTACATGTCCTGTACTAACTGAGACAAAAAGTTGGTATAATATAAGGAATGGATGCGAATAATAAACGATGCTTGTTTATGAGTAAATGCAAGTATACATAGAATGAGTCATCAACCAAAACGATCCAGGCTTCGAATGTCTCTTCTCCATACATTGTTTGCTTCTCTCTTCTTGTTTTCATATATAAGCAAGCAACGTGTGGAGAGGAGAATTTTCGTACGAGGCCTTAATGAGACTAATGTTTCTCATCTTTCTTGTACTTACTCTCTCTTCATTCTCTTCGCTCTTAACCTAAAACTCAAAATACTGTTTCTTGGGTCCTGTTCACAGCACCCGATCAGCTGCCAAAAATCACTATTTTTTTTACCCAAAAGAAAGAACCATACGTTCACAATGTGAAAACCTATTAAAATTAGAAGAAACCAAAAATCCAATCCCTTGCCAACCAAGATGTTTACAATATACAATAAGAAATTGCAACTGCAACTACTCGAAACTCAGAAAAAGTAAATTAAAACTAAAGTAGGAGCTTCACCTGAAAAGAAGCCCAGAATTTCTGAGAAGACGATAGAAATATCTGGAAATGGAACTCAACTCAATTGCAGAAACTAAACTCAGTACTACACCTATCTTCTTTTTTCTCAAGACAATTTTCCTTGTATCATCAAAATGGTTATGCTTCAAGATTTGGAAAGTGAAACGTGCACAATCAGTTCAGTTACT
This sequence comes from Escallonia rubra, assembly GCA_033065855.1. Classification (NCBI taxonomy): domain Eukaryota; kingdom Viridiplantae; phylum Streptophyta; class Magnoliopsida; order Escalloniales; family Escalloniaceae; genus Escallonia; species Escallonia rubra. The sequence continues at coordinate 89,681 of JAVXUO010000194.1, read as the reverse complement.
TTACGAATCTCCCAGGTACAAATACGTGTTGCGGATGTATTTCAACTTTTACCTTGAGGTATTGAGATCTATTTGGCAATTCTGTTGGTAAGAAAAATGAACGAAATTTAGGCATATTAACCACCTGCGGAGAAGGAATAGAGTCGGCATTGCATTATTATGTGCTGGTAAAGGTTATTGCAGAACAAGGGAGACAAGAGGGTACACAAGAGCTGATGTTGAGGGATTGATTGGGCAATATATTACAGGCACATCTCTCCGTCTATCCACTACATTCCCATCTACTTGCGGAAGTATAGACAAGATTATGACATAATCACATACGTACAATGCACTGCCTTAACTAAAAGTTTGACGGGGGAAAAGTATGGGATAAAGAGTTATTATATCTGATTTGCAACACCAATTCTGGAAAAGGTGCATACGATTTAGACTTTATTCCACCAGCAAACATTTGTGCCATTCGATCCTAAGGTAGCAAGGCGCTTTCAAATCCTACCGTAATGATGTTTTAAAGACAAATTGACAACTTCAACCGACAATGCCTTTCTAAGCGAAGGAGTAGAAATTGCTAAAGTGTTCTAAGGAAATACTAGCTAAAATTTGCAGGGAATTTGTGTGGGGGAAAAACAGATAAACGCTGAAGTACTGGTGAGAAGGTCCAGCAACCTATCAGAAACCATGGGCTTGAGAAAAACATAAGGCCTTTAACCATTCTTGATTGCTAGGGAAGCTGGTCTAGACATTTTAAGGATCATAAAAAATTGTTTGCCCAGGCAATCATCTCCTTTTGCAGTCCAATTACGATCTGGTGTATGACATGTGGTGCATGCTTCTCTTCTTTTTTCGTCGACGCCTAGGTCTTGTCAGATATAGAGTAAGAGAAAGGTACAAAATTGGGCACAGCAGTATGTCGTGTGCTTGGTTTGGAAAGAAAGAAATAAGAGGCTTCTGAGAAGATTGAGCTTGTTGTGCGTGATCTTGTTGAGGAATTCACGGTGTATGATCCTAGGCTGCCAAAGTGCATCCATAGTTATAATCTGCCCTTTAGGGAAGAAACTCTGATATTTTCCCCCAAAGGTTCAGATTCCCAAATGGATATTGAAGCTTTGCAACTCGATGTTTTCTTTAAGCAATTCCTATACTTTCAAGAACTTACTAAAAGGAACTGCAGCTAATATTAGACACAAACTAGCCCAAAATTTCGTGCCAAGTACGGGACAGTTTATTAACAATAATTTATCTTAGTAGTCTTGAAATACGTAATAAAATATCTTGCACAATTTTATAATCTTACGGTTATTTTATCAAAGATAGTTACTTTAATTTTGGCTTTAACTTTCTTGTAATAAAAAAAATTAACCTTTCTGGTCAAATATAAATAAGCAATGTCCTTGTGCATATCTGCTAATTCTGATTGGGTAAATATATAGATATACAAAAATTAAAAGCTTATTTAGTAAACAAAAAGGAAAAAGTAAATTCTACTAATAAAAATTTGCGGAAAACATATTGAGATCAATTTACTATTGCATAAGACATTTTTATTATTTTCTACATATCTTTAAAAAAAAAATTGTACCTTTGAATGGGTTGTCCATAACATTAGTTATATATTAGTTTAATTTTGATAGAGAAATTTTGATCCATATATTTGTTTATAATATGTTATAAAAGTTAATCAATACAACTAATAAAGTAAGGATGGTGTGACATTTTTAGAAGCAGAGAAAATAGTAAGTAGTGCATGAAGTAATTATATAAAGTTTAAACAATATGACTATATACGATAGCTCAAAACCTCGTAGTAAGGAAATTGCTGAACAAAATTTAACCAACATTTCACAAAGTATACAATAAGCATGCTTACTAAGTAAGATTTATCTTTAGATATAATAAGGATTTCAATCCAAGTTTTAGTCTACATTCATCACACAATAACTAATATCTTTTTAGATTTTATCTGTAATTCTATTCAAAATTATAAAGTTAACAAAATTAAAATCATAAATAGTATTGCTAATGCAGAATTTAGAATGCTTAATAGTTAATTACTCACAATAAAAATACCACAGAAAAAAATTAGTTCAAAACTTCTTCAACATAAAATTAGTTGAATTTAAGAAAAGTTTACATATTTAAGGTTTTAAATTTACACTATTTTCTTAATGTATCTCATATAGAATCTGTATATTATAGTGTTTTTACATTTAACCAATGCAACTAAATAGGATACCTCAAAGCTTTAGAGTAAGGAAATTATTGACCAAATTTTTTAATCAATATAGTTATCAAGTTAGATTCATATTTGAATTTAGAGAAAACTTAAATATGAATTTGAAATAGAACCTATTTTTTCTTATTAAATCTCTTAAGTAATTTTTAAAGGTTAATATTTCATGTTAGAGAGTTTTTTTGATATATAATATTCCAATAAAGTCATAATATATTACTATATTGGTTAGAAATTTTTAAATATTTTGAATTGGTTTTTGAATTGCATGAGGCTAATTATGTAAATGTCTACTACATTTGTTTATTTAATTAATTACAAAATTAAGTACCCCGTTCAAAATAATGTTTAGAGATCTTTAGTAACTTTAATATGTTTAACATTAGTTTTTATAACTCTTATTATATTAAAAATACAATGCAATATGGTGTCATCATTGCATTTCTCACCTCAATTATTAATTATTATAGCTAAGGATCTCGAGTCAAGCTCGAGTAAGTTAATAAAATATTTTTAAAAGTTACAAAAAGTGTATCAATGAATACCACATCTCAAGAAACAAAAAGAGATTTACATCTTATGGGAAAAAAATCTACTTCTGCTAAAACTATAATTGCAGTTAGTAAGAAATTTTTAATACTTTATTTGTAACAGTTTCAAGTAACTTGTCAATACTATATTATTATTAAGTTATTTTAGTGGCCCAATTTGATTCATTTAAAAACCAAGTCAATTAGCTTGAAAAGTTAGTTTAAGAGTACCCTGCAAAATTATTTAGACATAAAAATTAGGATTCTATCAAATTTTAAATTAATTATTAAATCACATTTTTATTTTATATCTCATAAGTTGTTTTTTGGGTCTATAAATTTTAATTTTCATATTAGAAAACACTTCAAGAACATAATTGTCAAAACAAAGTCTTAATAAAGTAGTATATTGATTAGATAGAGTTTTAGAAGGATTGGAATTGGTTTTTAAATTAATTTTTTTTTCTAAATCGAAAGTATTATTTTCGTTTTTTATATATATGAGTTTTTATATTCATATTAGAGAGTAATTTTGAAGATACAATAGTGAATATTAAGTTGTAATAAGTTAGTATAATGATAAGGTTAAGTTTGAGAATGATTAGAATTAGTTTTTAAATTTTAAGGACATAATTGTCAAAAAGAAGTCTTAATAGATTAATATATTGATTAGGCAGAATTTTAGAAAGATTGGAGTTAGTTTTTAAATTAAATAAGACTTACTAAAATAAAAGATAATTAATCTTAGGAATGGCAATGGGCGGGTCGGATGCGGATTTCATGAGATCCGAACCCGCCCCGGTAGTCAAGATACGCGACTCCGCCCCGCCCCGCCCCGCCATCGGGTCAAGATACACGATTACCATCCCCGATCCGATAGGATATGAAAAAACCCGGTCTGCCCCGCTCTGCCCCGATCTAGAGAGATGCGACTGTTGTGATTTTAGAAGCCGCAACTGAAATCGAAATGGATGACGATGAAGGAGTAGTCGAGAAGCGATGGTGGAGTGATCGAGTTCAGTGACGTTGCAATCTCAGAAGCGCGGTCGAGATGCAACTGTGAAGGAGCGCTGGAGTGATCAGTGGAAGTGGTGACCAGATCTGAAATGCATGGGTGAAAGCAGCGCAGAGATAATGGAAGTGGTGAGGTGGTTTGTGGACACATGGCTGGGTGGAATCTGTGGAAGCTGCAGAGGGAAGAAAAGGAGTGCGGCTGAAAGAAGATGAAAAGAAGGGAAAGAGAAAGTGTGGCTAGGGTTTCTGTTGCAATATTTATAAGGCCAAGATGAACGGCCCAGATTTATCAGATTTAGGGTTATGTAAAAATGCGGGGCGGGTACGGGTCGGATACCGGGGCGGTGTAGACTAATACCATATCCGACCCGTACCCACTGCGGGTTTAAAATTTTATTACCATACCCGCCCCATGACCCACTCAAAGTCAAAAAAATCCGCTCCTATAGGATCGGGGCGGGGCGGATATCCACCGGGTACGGATCAAATTGCCATCCCTAATTAATCTGGTGACGTGTCATATAAAGAAGCGATGATGTGTCGTGCAAAGAAGTTATCAATATATTTCTCGCTTCGCTTATTATATATTAGATTAGAGTTAGTTTTTAAATTAAATAAGACTTCCTAAAATAAAACATAATTAATCTGGCGACGTGTCATATAAAGAAGCGATGATGTGTCGTGCAAAGAAGTTATCAATGTCTTTTTCGCTTCGTTTATTATATATTATATAGATTCGTGGGGTACTAGGGCAAACATACACTTCCATAGGACATAAAAGGGGCTTCGTCCAAGCGTTAATTACACGAAACTGATAGGAACAGATAACACATAACCAAAGCTAAAGGCGTTGTTAATAACATTAACATCCATACCATTGTTGAAGTTGTGTTTCTGGAACCATTCTTCTTCTAGAAAGTCCACGACTGCAATCCAGTCCTTCCCTCAAACTCTCATCGAAAATGGACAGCACTCTAGGGGCCTCAAATAGCGCAATGTAAATCCACCCATCAAGATGAAAATCAGTTGCGTTAGCAAACGATTCAACAAATGATTGATGTCATTTGCGTGGCAAACAAAACATAGACCTAATGGCTCTACAAAATTTTAATAGTAGTCCAACATCGATAGATACTAGAACATGCTTATCCATCACTAAAATTGAACTTGTCACTGCCTCTAATTTTTGTCACAATGCTTATAAAAACTTTTTCTCAGATGCCAACATTTCTTTTTAGATATTTCCCACTGTTTTTTCTGGCTACTTAAACACCAGTCATGCAAAAGCAAGAATTCCTAAGGTCGTAACGGTACAAGACTTCATCAAATACAACTGTATATCCAAAGACACGGAAACAAAAATAGTAAAGCACTTAATCAAATTTGGAAACTGAAAAAATTCTCAAATTCAATCCAAGTTAAGAATTATGTTAAACAATTATAATGTGGAGGGGTACGGGCATAGCTACCTCCCTACCTACACTCTGTGCTTCAAATTGTGCTTTTATGAATGCAGCAGTACCATCCAACGAGGAAATCGTAGTCCGTTTTCTCGGCATTACTTGCAATTCGCCATGAGAGATTCTTCCACGATCTTGAACCTAAAAGTGGAACCAAAAGTTCATCCATTACAGGATATAGGACAAGTGTAGTGAAGCTTAGCATTTCAAGCATCGAAATTAAGTGCTACATAGATCCTTTCCCATGGCTCTATCCCCCCCTCAATCTCCGGAACTGGATGCCTCTCAATGATTTCTTTCATCCTATGGATTCCACTCGCCTGCACCGTAACATTAGCTTAATATCCTTGCACAAAGTAACGTAATACGCCACTAAAGATGCTAGAGCTAACGTAATTACTTATCCAGTACCTCCGCTTCTTTAAGCTCATGTTTTGTTGGAATTTTTCAATTTTGACATTTTGTGAATGATTATCTTAGGAATTTGCAAAAAAATTAAACGGGAAAATTCAACTATTGGTATCTCATTTTGACTTTTTACGAATTTCAAAAGATGACCGATAAACATCAGATTTACTCATTATCTTTTTGCCCTAATTTGGATATTTTATTTTATTAGACATGTCAAGTAGCGAGCGGGAGAGAGAGCGAGAGAGGAAATTGCCTGGCCCAACCAGCACAAAAGTAACCAGGCGCGAGAGAAACACGAAGGCGATCCATCTCGCTGCAGAGAGATAATATCTGCGCGACGTCGTTTTTTATCAAGTAGACTCGGCGAGGGTCGAGGCTCTCGGCATTTAACAATGGTGATGGAGATGGTGATGGCAATGGTGGTGATGTCGCCGGCTGTTCAACTGCAACCAATCGAAGCCTCTACAGGCATAATTTTGTTTTGTGCAGCAGCCCTTGTGCTGACAGTAATGATCTAATAGAGTATTTTTGTGCTCGTCGCCATTTGCAAAGACCTAGAGAAACCCTAAGAGAGAAATAGAAGAATGGTATCGATTGATCGAAAATAAACGGGAGGGGGCATACGCCATTTTACAACGACTATACTTCCATTTATCGACTAATACGCTCTTAATTTTTGTCAAATAAATTGAACTATTTTCCTGCCTCAAAATAATTTTATCAATTGCGGCTAAAATTTCGGTCCTTTGTCATTGTCTTGATTGTCTTACTACTCTATTTTAAACTAATTAGTAGTTATTACGACTAAAAAAGAATTAATCTCATCTTATGTTGTTTTCTTGATGTGATCAAAAAAATTGTTAAGAGTTCACAGTCAAGTTCGATCTCCGTGCCTTTTTTTTCCTTTCGTTTTTTTTGTTTTGTTTTGGGTTATGGGGTGCAGTTTGGCTGAGGCAGTAGTGTAACATCAAGGCGACGCACCAGGAATCAGTAGCAAGTTACCAACAACTTTGTGCTTAAAGAACTAAAAACTATAAAAATAAATAAATAAATTATTGCGTAGCACTCAATTATGATTTCGTTCTCTCTAAAGTTTTCTTGAAGGCCAAACAAAAATGATTCGCAAGGAGACATTAAATATTTAGACTAACAAAGCTTCTCCATATATAAACCGACAGAGTTTCGTCACAGGTATCTTTCATCCCACCACACACGTATCTATTTCAGGATGCCAGACTACCGAACCATGGAACTTACGGCACAACGAAGGGTGAAATATAGGGCCGGTTTTCATATGCACATAACCAACTTTTTCAGCAACGTATATCCTATCTGCAAGTGGTCATTCATATGCCTTCTCCATAATAAACCCCACACTTGACCTGGCATCATAGCTCGCATGCCCGTCCTCTGGTACAAATGTTATGGTTATTTTAATAGCAAGAAAAATTTAAGACACTTTTTAGTTACCGATCTAATGGGAGGTGTGCAGGGGCAGAACCAGAATTTTTTTTTTCAGGGGTGCAAAAATTATATCGAATTCTCAAAAAAAAAAATATTAGTAAAATAATAGTAAATTATTAGCAAGCAAATTAACCAAACATATTTTTTAAATCACTATATAGTCATTGAAATTAAACTAAAATTTTAAAAATTACCTCACAGTTAGTATGTAGAGAAGCAGTACTGAGTACTGAGTAGCCTCAGTCTGTACTTCCAGATCTGATCAAACCGTCGAAGTGAGTCACGGACTCATGGTCGTCGCCTCGTAGGTCAACGTCACGGCGTCTTGGCGGCCGGTGCTCGATGAGGTCGTCTTCGTCCATCAGTCTGTCACCATCGTTAGGCCGTCAAGGTTGCGGTCACTGTCGGAGTGAGTCGGTCGTCGTCACGCCGGTCACGGTCCAGATCTGGTCACAGCCCACAGGCTCACCATCGCGATCGTCAGTCGGAGACTTGGAATGAGTGTTAATCACCGGTCGACGGGGTCACGACCCGAGCCTCAGTCCTCACCGGTCACGGTCTTCACAAGGGGGGGAAAGGCGCATGTCTATGGGGGACGGGGTCTCGTGGACGGCGGTGCAATTCCCCGAAAAATTTAAAAACTAAAAAAAATATAAAAAATTCAAAATTTCAAAGGGTGCACTACCCCCCCCCCCCCAATGTAGGTCCGCCCATGGTGGTCCGATACTCTGAGACCAAAACTTGTCGAGGTCCCAAAAGTGAACCCCATCAATGTCTTGTGATACTAGACAAATAATGACCAATGCTTGTCTGTTGGTATATGTGATAGTACATATATGATGAGGCATCAACTAAAAAGATCCATGTTTCGAATATCTCTTGCACCCATATTAAAATACTTAATTATCCCAGGCCATAAGAACAAAACTTCCTACATCTCGCGGGCTGCTCTTAAAAACACAGCATCCTAAGGGATGATGACCTGCCCATCTGCGCATGCAAAGAGAAACCTACAGATAAAGGGTTGATGACAAGGAAGTGGATTCGCAGTCGACATGGAGGTGCCACAAAGAATGCAGTCTTAGTCAAATGCCCAGTAGGGTGATGTGGGACACAACAAGGATGGAGTAAGGGCAGAGACCAAGGGCTTCCCAGACAGAGCCTGATGATGCGAGGGCGATCGCGAGGGGTGAATACATGACGACAGTCACAGTCCGATGCTTAGATCCAGAGTCAAGGTCATGTATGTTTCTTTCTCTAGAATTATAGAGTGAGAAAGTGAAAGTAAAAAATGAGTTCTAAAAATGTCCAGTCCCAAATGAATTCTCAAGACCCCTATTTATAGAGGTTGAGATGATGATGTCATCAAGCGACACATGGTGCTCCTCGGGAGTGACACGTCACCGAGGGGTCCACAAGTGTCGGTGTTCCACGGACTGTCGGATCGCATATTCACCTAGCCTGCTCCTCATAGGGTCGCTCTGTATGTTTGGAAAGACTGGCTCCAACGGTGCCGGTGTGGCCACAGAACCCCCTTGATCTAGCCACTAGTCCAAAGCCCTTGTAGAGTCTCACATACCTAACAACAGTTGGGGAAGACCCGACGCCCAACTACCAGGCGGACTAGGGGCAATGCCCTCCAGAGACCTGCTCTTGTCTCGGAGTGACCCGGGGGTGATAGTCCCTAGGGGTGCCGATGAAAGCCCCCAGTGCCGGATCACGTAGGCTAGTCACGTAAATACCTTAGCAGAGATAGTGTCCCAAAAGAGTCGCCGATCCCACATGTGAGTCCTTGTGCCGAAGCACTCAGAGCGAGCCAAGGTAGTGTCTCAGAAGATTCGCTTACCCGACGTGCCGAGGTAGCATCCCGGAAGAACCGTATACCTGGCAGAAAGGGAATTGAAACTCCCTGGCAGAGATAGTGTCCCAGAGGAGTCGCATATCGCCGCGGGTGAATCCTTATGACGGGGCACTCAAAGCGCACCAAGGTAGTGTCTTTGAGGAGTCGCCTACTGACGGGCCAAGGTAGCATCCCGGAGGAGCCATCTACCTGGCGAAATGGGAGTTTTCATGTCGGAGCACTTAGAGCTCCCTGGTGGAGATAGTGTCCCGGAGGAGTCGCCTATCCCCGCGGGTAAGTCCTTGTGCCGAAGCACTCGAAGTGTGCCAAGGTAATGTATCGGAGGAATCGCCTACCCGACGGGCTGAGGTAGTATTCCGGAGGAACCGTCTACCTGGCAGAAGAGGAGTCTTCATGCCAGAGCACTTAGAGCTCCCTGGCGGAGATAGTGTCCCGGAGGAGTCGCCTATCCTCGCGGGATGCTGTACACTCCGGGGAGTGGGTCGAAGCATGTTCCACGACCAAGGCAAGGTGCGCATGGTGTGGTGAAAGAATGGACCAACGCGGGGGCGTGGTAGTATGACAAAGTGTCGGAGGGGCTGACTGTATAAGCGGTGCGATGCATGGGGCGCGACGGAATGTGTGAGGTGTCGGCAACATGGTAGTGTGACTGAGAGCCATGGGGCACGACTGTATCAATGGTGTGGCACATGGGCGCGACGGAGTGTGTGAGGTGCCGGCGGCATGGTAGCGTGACAGAGAGTCAGGGGGCGCAACCGTATCAGTGGCACTGCGCATTGGCACGGTGCATGGGCGCGATAGAGTGTGTTATGAGACGGGAGTCGTGCCAAGGGCACGTGACGTAGAGACGGCGCGCAGGTGCATGCGATGAGCGTCACGAAGTCGAGTCACCGACGACCGGGGTTGCGGAGTCGGGGTGCTGACAGTAGGGGTTGCAAAGTTGGCACGCGGGCGACGGGGGTTGCGGAATCGGCGCACGGGCGCATGCGACGGGGACCGAGGGAGAGCATGCATTGAATGAGAGGTATGAGGCACACCGACCCCCTAAGGGGGAAGGCCCGCTCACCCCCTTATTAAGGGGACGGTGGCCGACCCCTTCGAGGGGAAGGCACGCCAAGGTTGTTTCACAAAGAGAAAATGCACGTGACTTGAGCATGCGTCGTTTTGACTGGCTTGAGAGCGTTGAAAAATTGACCGTTGACCATGTTACGTGTCTTGCAAAACAGGCCGTAGACCCTTGGGTGCGACGAAAGTAGGTTAGGAACAAGGGTTCAGGACAATGTTCAACGTACGAGGACTGATACATCAACTTTTCCAAGATAACTAGATTGAATACAATGACGACCAATAATCAGAAATTACATACTATCTAAAAGTTTCCGTTCATACAAAAATTTGGGGATGCAGGATAATATATTGCTAGATTTTTGGCCAGTTTATTGGGATATTTTGTGGCTAATTGAATTTAAGTAAGTTACTCCTGTTTCTACTTTAGGATGGAAAATTTAGGGTTATTCCTGTTACTACTTTAGGATCGATATAAGGGACCATATAAAAGTTTTCTATGGCAACCATAGAAAAGTTTTCTATGGCAACCATAGTTTTCTATGGCCTATGGTCCCTTATATCGATCCCAAAAGTATTGAGCCATTAAGGGTATATATGTAATATTCGATTTAAATTTCAATAACCCTAAATTTTCACTTTCTTCCCCAGTCGTCACCACCACCAACAGTGCACAGCTGTGGCGGTGACGACCACATGGCACATCAACACTAGTGATAGTAGCAAGGCATGTTAACAGCGGCGAGGAAGCGAGATAGCTGGGAACACATTTCCTCATGCCCCCTATTGCCCTAGCATCCTGCCAGGTGTTCGTTAGATCTCGCTGGTGGTTCTTTGCTACGATGGTAGAGGCTCAGATGGTGGAGAATTATGATGGTGGGTTGGGCCAGCCAGTGGGAGCTATCGTGGTGGGTAAGGCGCCTGTAGGGATTGTCGACGTGATAGTACTAATAGTGGGGAATGATGGTGACGGCTGGGGAATGATGGTGAAGGCGGGGAAATGGTGGCGGCGACTGGAGTATGGTGTTGGTGGCCAGGTGAGAAAGAGAAATGAATTAGGGTTACATTAGGGAAAAAGAATCTTTTTACCTTTAATAAATTAACATGTATGGACTTCAAATACGAGGATAACCGTCATTTTTATTAATTGCCATAGAAAAACTTTCTATGGCATAAAAACACAAAAGTCTTTCCTTTATAGGATTTATGTATCGGTTTATAAGGTTAAAGCACGAGTAATGTTAAGTTAGACCTATTGTGAAGTACATTAGAATCCAAGAGTTTTATGTTAAGCGGGGCTAGGATGAAGTGCTTTTTGGATGATTTTAGACTTGCATTGATATCAAAGAGAAAGCTTCATTTGGTACATGCCTACTTATATATTGCATCCCAATAACTGAATATTAAAAGAGGCCATAAATTGCTGAAGCTAAATAGAGAGAGAGCTCTAGATGTTCTAGAACATTGCCAAGGTGAAGTACTGGTCGATTTTGTCCCCTATAATCTTCTCTATAGCGACGACCTTTTCATCCAAACAAGATAGGGTGAGTCTCTTGCCACGATGACAAGCTGATCGGTGTCGTCAAAAGTATCCAAATCCGCTGTGTTGGTGCTATAAAAATCAAAACTAGAGCAAGTACTTGAAATGTATGTTTTATAGAACTAGAATGACCTTCGGAAAGTGGCGGACGACGGTAATTTTTTTTGCAAAGGTACAAAGTTTATTCATCAAAGGGCCTAAGATCCAGAGGTAGCCGATATCACAAAAAATAACTTAAATCACTTATCCATGTTGCAAGTCCTGGAAATTTTTAATAGTAAGCTTTGTGTGTGAGCGAGCAAGGAGTTGCAAAAGGGAAAAGAATTTCATGTTAATTGCTTTTTATTTTTTTCACGTAAGGGCCCAAGAGATTCATTAATGAAAGGGGATATGAAAAAGAAATATAACTTTATTTGGACCCTAGGGCTAAAGATAACTAATAAAAATGTATAGCTTCATTATTCTAACCCTTGGTCCTTACTGAAATCCGATTTAAGGATCGGCCGAAAGAACAGTATAGTCGTAAACAACCACCAAATTAACTACCCCTTGTAATAGTAAAATCTAAGACCATAACCCTACATTAGCAGCCCATAAACAGTAAACACAAACAAAAAGACAAAAATAAAAAACAAACATCAATACCTTATATACTAATCAAGATGAACTAATAATTTTTGAGAGCCTGCACGATCATCTGCAAAATCCCCCAAAACTTTATTTTGTTGAAAGATGCACGACTCGCAAAACTATACAAAACAAACCCAGCACCCAAAGGATTCACCCAAAAACCTTTAACGAATGGGATAGATACCTAACAGTGCATTAAAGCACAGCTATGTGCCAGGCATACCCAAAAGCCAATAGGAGCTTAGAAGACACCCCCCATCCCTCACCCTGGGCGTCCTAAAACCCTCCTAGCGACCTGCCCCATAAGCAAACCTCCACCACTTGAGGCCCCAACCTCCCAACCCCCTTCCACTATGGACATCCAAGGACTCCCAATGACACTAGTTCGATAGACATACTTAACGCAAACAAAAACCTCAAAGGGGCCTAAAGACTTAACCAAACTGCCTAATCTAAGAGAGATTAACTGGGCAAGAATGAGACTACTAACAAGATTTTCCCTAAGGATTTAGAATCAGGAGCTACCCACAGGCCACAACAAGCACAAGAGGGTGTACACCACCCACGCTCCAAGAAGTATCCATTTACAACCCACAACTAGAACAGTAATTCCACGCACAATCCACTAGCCCGACCGGATGTAGTATAAAGCTTCAATACATTGACACTACTTTCAAACCACAATGTACTAAAACTAGTAGAATACTTGGCTCAAACAAATTATTTGTGCCTTTTTTTTTCCTAAAAACAAAAGACAAAACACACTATGAGAAAAACAATGCCCAGTTAGTCTATCTTAGATTAGGCAGTTTGGTTAGGTCTTTAGGCCCCTTTAAGGTTTTTAGAATTAGGAGCTACCCACAGGCCACAACAAGCACATGAGGGTATACACCACCTACTCTCCAAGAAGTATCCATCTACAACCCTCAACAACCCACCACTAGAACAGTAGTTCTACGCACAATCCGCTAGACCGACCGGATGCAGTCTAAAGCTTCAATACATTGACACTACTTTCAAACCACATTGTACTTAAACTAGGAGAATACTTGGCTCAAAAAATTATTTGTTCCTTTTTTTCTAAAAACAAAAGACAAAACACACTATGAGAAAAACAAATAACCTAAATCTGAAACCCTTGAGAAGCTAGAACACTGGCTTAATGGAATCACTGCCAAAAAATAATCAAGGAGCGAAGAAATGCCAAATTACCCCTACCCCTTGCACCACCCAATCAAACCACCACCATCACCCGAGTGTTCAATCTTAAAGGAAGCAGAAGGTCACTGATGGTGTGACCTCTGATGGTAAGTTGCTTGCCTCCAGTCTCGAGTTTTTTGTGGGTTTTGGTGAATGATTCCCGTTGTGATTAAGATGATAGAAGAGGCCCAATACATCGAGACTCTATCCTAAATCAGCCAGATTTGAATTCAGGGTAATCTTAGCTTGTGAGGTCGTTATTGAATCACCACAACAGTTGTAAGCCGATGTATGCAAACCCATATTGGATGATCAAATAATATACGACCCTATATCTACATAACTATCGATTGGAGAAATTGACGTCCTCCCCACGCGCGCCTATGCGTGTGTGGGGGCTATGGTGAAAGGCTTCGCTAAAGTTTTGTTTTGAAATTATTAACAAAATTACCCTCCTTTTAAGTTTGAATATTTGACCATAACAATCCACAATGTTAGAGTCGTCCTATGTATTGTAATTATTAATGAAATTCCTTTTAATATATATTAAAACTTTGACCACATCAATGTGGCCCTCACAAGTCACTAGTCACCGGTCACAAGTATTGCACATGAGGATCGTCTTATCCGTCAAAACACAAACAGCTTCGTGCCTTCGCCACAGATGATTGTCAACCACTTATCCATAGTCTGAAAATCAATGGAGATTTTTAAGCCTAGACAGAAAAAGTACCGTTTATTCGTAAAGGGTAATCAACAATTCACAATAATAGATTTTAGACGAAATTTAACAAAAACAATAACATCGAAAAACTACTCTTTTTTGAAACAATCGTCTGCCCCTTATCTACAAGGATGTTGCTCGTAGAATAAGAACAAATTAGTTAAAGTGGCGGGATGATTTTGAAATATATGTCACCGTATTATACGTCTCAAGTTAGAGGGGGAACTTTATAAGACGAAAGTAAGACTAATAATGCTGCATCGTTTAGAATCTTGCGTAATTATTTATCACAATTAGGTGGATGAACACTCACATGATGAATGACAAAATAAGAAATGAGAAAGCATCCCTAGATGATTTGGGCATATCTAACCCATGATTTTAAATGTTTATATGAAAAGAATGGATTGGTAACAATTTAGTTGGCTAAGACGAGGCATGGATAGACCAAAGCATAACACCAGAAGAAGTGATAAAAGACTTTAGTTCTTCCCCAATAAAAAAATGATTCTTTTAGCCTCTAAGACTAAGCAAACTTTTCTCTGCATCTCTACTTTCAAATATTAAGTTTCAGAGGTTGCTACATCACTTTGCTTCTTTTGGCAATTCGACTTTGGATGAGCAGTGTCACGCCCTCCGATTAGGAGGCATACCTTCACATACTAATCTTTTAAAATATTTCTATTTTACGAGAAATATAACAAAAACGTATTCATAAAAAACTTTACCTCAAAGTGGTACTCAGAACTCTAAAACATAATATAAATCCAACTAAACCTTATAATCTACTACAAACGTTCTTAGTCTCCAAAGCTAAAATAAAATCCTTAAAGTAAGGTAAAAATTTGTTCACAACCTATCCGCCGCACCCCGGGGCCCACTAAAAGACCCCAGTGGCACGACACGTCACCCGCTCGGCAGTCAAATTTGCTCAACATCGTTGCTCGGTCAAAGCGCTCCGATGCTCAACATCGTTGCTCGGTCAATGCGCGCCACGCCGTAAGCATTCAGACGGCGATCAAAAGTGCATTCCCCCCCCCCCCCCGAGGGGTCAGCCACCCCCGTAAGAAGGGGGTCGGCCACCCCCCTGAGAAGGGGGTCGGCCACCCACTTTGTAAAGGGGTCGGCCACTCCCCTGAGAAGGGGGTCGGCCACCCACTTTGTAAGGGGTCGGCCACTCCCTTGAGAAGGGGGTCGGCCACCCACTTTGTAAGGGGGGAAACCTGCTGCACGGCACTGGCTTCTCGCTCCAACAACACACCCCCGCTATCTTCAGTAGCGCGACGCTCATTGTCGCCGGCTCAATCAAACTCGCGACGGGACGGGCTCGCAACCATGAAGCCTTCGACGGCTCAATCAACTGACAGGGCTCCGGCCCTCGCGGCGGGACGGGCTCGCAACCCTAAAGCCCTCGCCGGCTCAATCAACTGACAGGGCTCCGGCCCTCGCGACGGGACGGGCTCGCAACCCTAAAGCCCTCGCCAGCTCAATCAACTGATAGGGCTCCAGCCCTCGCAACGGGACGGGCTCGCGACCATAAAGCCATCGCCGGCTCAATCAACTGACAGGGCTCCGGCCCTCGCGGCGGGATGGGCTCACAACCTTAAAGCCCTCGCCGGCTCAATCAACTGACGGCTCCGGCCCTCGCGGGGGGACGGGCTCGCAACCCTAAAGCCCTCGCCGGCTCAATCAACTGACAGGGCTTCGGCCCTCGCGACGGGACGGGCTCGCAACCCTAAAGCCCTCGCCGGCTCAATCAACAGACAGGGCTCCAGCCCTCGCGGGGCGATGGGCTCATAACCCTAAAGCTCTCACCGGCTCAATCAACTGACAGGGCTCCGGCCCTCGCGGCGGGACGGGCTCGCAACCCTAAAGCCCTCGCCGACTCAATCAACTGACAGGGCTCCGGCCCTCGCGGCGGGACGGGCTCGCAACCCTAAAGCCCTCGCCGGCACAATCAACTGGAGGCTCCGGCCTTCGCCAGCACAATCAACCGACAGGCTCCGGCCCTCGCAGGCACAATCAACCGGAGGCTCCGGCCTTCGCCAGCACAATCAACCGATGGGCTCCGGCCCTCGCGGGCACAATCAACCGGAGGCTCCGGCCTTCGCAACGGGGATGGGCTCACAACCCTAAGGCCATCGCCGACACAATCACCCGATGGGCTTCAGGGGGCTCCGCTCGTAATGCTCCGGCACGAGGACCCCTTGCTACGGACTCTGAGCACTGAGCTGCGACTCTGTACGCTCATGTTACTGTTGATCGTCGACACCCCTAGGGCAATGACCCCCGGGTCACTCCGGGTTGGAAGCAGGTCCTCGAAGGGCATTGCGCCTAGTCCGCCTGGCAGTTAGCTACAGGGGCAACCCTTACCGTTGTCAGGTTCTCTGCGCGTCTCTTAACGTATCTCATGGGATTCAGTAAGGGCTTGGACTGGAGGCTGGGGCAACGGGCTACTCTGACTATGCTATCGCGGTGTGGTTAGTCTCCTCAGAGAGGTAAAGTGACGATGAAAGGGCAGGGCGGCACGAACTCGGAGACCGGCAATTCGACAGACAATAAATACTGTGGGACCCCTTTCGGCGACGTGTCACGCCCGGAGGCCGACAGATGTCGACCGATGACCTGCGCGTATTTGTGCCTATATATAGTGGACTTTGGAGCTTATTCAAGGACTTCTCTCTCATTTGGCATTTTCACTTTCTCTCTCTAAAACCCATTCTCTCTGGAGTTCTAGTGAGAGAAACACATTTGGACCCCTGACATCGGACTCTTGACGCTGCACCCTTGACACGGACTGTCGACCGCTGGCCCTGTTTGTCGTCACCCTGCCTACGCGGCGCTGCCAGCCCTCGCGACCTGTCTGGGGAGCCTTGCTCTCAGCCCTTACTCCATCCTTGTTGTCTCCCACTTTGAATACTTGGAAGCCAACTCAGACTGCATCATTTGTGGCACCTCGACGTGGCAACGAACCATCTTTCTTCGGCAACAAAACTCTAAGCTCTTCCATAGTTATTAACCTCTCTCCAAACCATATCAACTTAATGACTTGAAATCTGAATAAGAAAGGGGAATGTGTACGAAGCTCAGCAAAGATAACACGCACACACACAGAGTACAGTGCAAGTATTCAAGATCATGCAGCTGAGACCAAAAGAACATATCAAATCGAAATCGAAGGTTCCAAGACGATAAATAATCTTAGCACAACAAATATTCTCATTTAGAGACATTGATCCAAAAAAGATCAAATCATAGTCAAGGAACATATTCGAATGGTGAGCTAATAGTCAAATACATACAACCACGTAATAGGTGAGTATAAGGCACATTAACTTATGCACATGAAGATTCTAAGTTCAAAGTTTGCATACTTGTAGCAATTGTCATATCATATCATGGCATCACGTTAACCTAAGCACGTGAATGTTCTAAATATTAGTTCAATTCAAAGGAGTTCAATGGACATCAAAGTATTCCAAAGGCAAAAGAGCCATCAACAACAAAGTATCAAAAATTTTACAAGCAATTCTTATGTTAAGAAGATGCATATTTTAAACGACTTCAAAGTATACTCAATATTGAACTAAAAATGTAGAAGAGAAAAATACAATTCCAGTGCAAGTTGAATTATAAAAAATGGAATTCGTATGAAAAGTGTTGTATTTGAAAGAAGTTGCAATGATAAGAGATGTAGGAAATTCTATTACTAATCCAAAATCAGAGAAACACGATTAATCGAATGAATAATGTTAATGAGGTGGATATGTACACGAGACCTTATCTAAATCACGTAACAATATTCGTAAAGTTGTGAAAGTCTCAAATAAATTCAAAACTTAAAGAACCAAATTAACTCACCTATATATAAGCTTTATAAACAGAGCTTTAAATTGAATCAAATCCTCTTCCTAATCAAACTGGGTTTAAAATTACTTATCAATTATAGGTAGGAATGAAGCTGAAATCCTTGAAGTTTCAAGTTTCTCTTTATTTTATCTTTCTTTAGGACCAAACACCTTTTATCGATAAAAAAACAAACAAACTAATCTTTTTTTTCTTTCTCTAAACTAGATAAAAAAAACTCAATAGACACCTAAAGGTAGGGTTGTAAATGAACCGAATTGCTCATGAACTCTTCATGATTCGTTTCCTAAAGAACTTGTTCAGGTTCGTTTGTATAATATAAGAACGAAACATGAACAAGATTTTAGAGCTTGTTTATTAAACAAGCCGAGCATGAATATTCTAAAATGTTGATGAATGTTTTCGTGAACACGCGTTTGGATAATAACTTAATTATAATATATTCAAAGCCCAAAAGCCATATAACTCAATTATAGATTTAATTAGTTTGAAAACTTGGATGCCTAAAATCAGTTAGGCAATTGGATCAAGTTAGGTTTAATTCTGATTTGAAAATAATTGTTTTGAACGAGAACAAGTTTTTAAGTCCGAGTTCGATTCATATAAATAAATGAATGAATTCGAGCCGAACACGAATTTTGTGAACCAAACGGCGAACGAGTTCAAAGAAAATTTCAGAGATTAAATAAACACAAACACGAGCATACCCTGAAACTAAATAATCGAGTTTGAACATACATATCTTTTGCTCAAACTCAGTTTGTATACAGCCGAACCTAAATGTATATCACTTATATAAAAGTAACCCAAATGTTACTAAATTAATTATAAAAATAACCTAAAATATACACTACGTAATGATAGATTATTTGGAGTATTACAAAAAGCATAGGCCTTACACTTGTAAACTCTTCTCTTAAAGTACTTCCCCTTCCTTACTTGTTTGGTCTTAGTTACCGCCCCGTGGGTCCTTCTTGGTTGGATTGTGGTGTTGCCATTTTTTTAGGATACCTTCCGATTTTAGTCAAAAGTCTTCTCCTTCAATTTTTATAAATTTTTAATTTGCACAATAACTAAACTTTGAGTATAAATTGACTTAGAGCCATTTTGAGATTGATTCTACAAATTAGGTTTTCGATTACATCAAAAATAATTTTTGAAAACAATTTTAATTAAATGTACGCAGAATCAGTAACTATTTGGCAAAAGTTGCAAAAACTGTTGTTAAAAAAGTGAAGCTTGTTTGGTAAAAACCGTTGAGCACAATTTTAAAGTGAGAAAATGGCCAATAAGAGCATCAAAGAGATAAATTTTATTTAACATATCCAATATTCACGGTATATAAGTAAACTATATGTTGTGGTTAATTCTCTTACCCTTTTGTATTATCACATCCTCCATAAATATTTAAGTTTCAAAGAACAATGATTAGTGAAAAAAACTCAACTCACTGACAATTAAGTATGAAAGAAGTGTAAAGAGCCAAAATAAAAATATTTATGAATAACTCTCATTTTCCCGCAAAATTAATGAACTATAAAAAAACTGGTCTTACCAGGACATTCAATGTTCTTTTTGCAAAGAATGTGAGAGTAATCTAGTACTTTTTGTTTGTCATACTTGTTTCGCGGAAGTATCTAAAATCTAGAAATACCAAAAGTGGTGTTTTATCAGTTTTAAACATATTTTGGGTATTTCAAAAACTTTCTTTTTTTGCCAAACAATTACAAAAACTGTTTTAACTGTTTAGAACCGGTTTGACCATTTCAAAATCAAACTCAAATACCTTTTTAGTAGGTTGAGTAGAGATACGATTGAAAAGACTATAAAAATCGATCCCACTTGGCACATAACTACCTAATCGTGGCTTTTTAGTCCCCTAAGACTTGATTCTTGTTTTTCTTTAACCCTATTAATCCACCATTTCTCTTAATGGGGCGCTAGGATCAAGACAACTCTTAAAGTCTGGTGTCTAATTCAAAAGCATGCTCAAGAGGAAGAGAAATCCACCAGGCATAAGAACCAATCTCTAATTAACCCCATGTACAATAGATGTTAGACTTGATACCCACACTCACACAAAGAGTGAAATATTAGGTAATCCCATCGGGCCGAGAGAAATAGCGAGAAAGCGACTTAAATACCATGGTGCGACATGGGTAGGGCATAAACCTAGCTCTGATACTATATTAAAGTTTGATGTCCAAACCAAAAGTATACTCAACAGGAGGAGAAGCAACATCAGGCAAATGAGTAAATAATACTTCATTATATGAGCTGTGGGCCTCTTTCCCCATTGTCAATTGATTTTTAATTGAATGCTTTCACATGGTATTAGTGTTGCTCGATCCGGATTCAGCAGAAAGTTAAAAAATTAACTCATCCACCGCCGCTCAGTCTAATTCTGCATGCAAGAGGCACACTGAAAAGAAGTCAGGCCACACGTGAGGGGGCGTATTGAGAGATATAAATTCTATATCGGGCAAAAAATAAATAATAAACCAATATATGAGCTTTGTGAGCCTCTCCCCTCATTACTAATTGATTTTAAGTTGAATACTTCTACAACATCTATATTCCAGAAAGGAAAGAACCTAACAGTTGCTAGTCATTTTCTGCTTCACCGCTAACTCATTGGCAAAGCAGGCCAATGTAATTACCTAGCCTCATGCAATGAACCTGTTTGCATTCCAAGATATACGCTAAGATATCAAAGATCAAAGGATTAAATGAACATAAAACCCCATACTTTGGGGCCTTTTAAGAAGAACACTTTCGGATTTTATTTTTTGTTTTCACCACCCCCACACTTCCAATTGTGTGCTCCCAACTCCTCCTCTACGTGGAGTCCAGATCCGAGAATAAGCGATGACTCTACCAAAAACCCCACAACAACAAACCGTTACAAAAACACCATGCCTTGTAGGGGTTCTTGCACGCGCACACTATCTGAGATTGACGTTGATGTCGTCGTCGGAGATGAAATGTTGTTGCTTTAATTGTTAGGGTTTCTCCTGAACAAGTCCAACCAAAAGACAACGACCATTTTCAGGGTTTTGTAGGCTGGGGTGGTGATGATCGCGGCGGGCGGGGGATGGGGGGGAGTGGAGGTCGGCGATGATGGCAGTGGCTATGCAAAGATTTGTGATTGTTGGGGTGTGGTGATCAATGTGGGCTGGGATGGTGATGACCGTTGTTCGTTGCGATGGCAATGACAATTTGGAGAGAAAGGGTGATGTGGTGGTCATCGGTGATGAGATTGGTGTGGTGGTTGCGGCAGTGGAGATGGTGCGGCATTAATAAGATTCGGTGGAGGTGGAAAGGTCCTTGATTCAATTTAGGCTTTAGACATGATAACAACCAAAGTGACTATTTTGCTCCTCAAAAGCTAACCGACATTTGGTCAAAAGCGACTTTGACCGTCAAAATGGTGCGTGGAGCACGTTACTGAAAGCGTGAAGTGGTGGGATCCAAGAATTAATTCTTGCGGCGTTCCGTGTAATAGATTCTAAAGTATGAAGTTTTATGTGTATTTAATCTCAAATCAAAGACGCATATTCTCCCTTATTAGCTACGTGAGACTAAGGCTCTGTTTGACAACATATTTTTTTGGTTTTCTGTTTTCAAAAAAAAAAAAATTAAAGAGCAGTTAAATTTTATTTTTTTTTACAAAAACAAGTGAGTGTTTGATAACCCAGTTTTTATTAAAATTTTTTTTGTGATGGTTTGTGGTGGTGGTGATGGGGCGTGGCGGCGGCTGGTCGCTGGGCGGCCGGACGGTGGCCGGAGGTGGCTGCCAGTGGCCGTCGGAGGTGGTCGCCTGAGGTGGCTGCTGGCCGGCGGTGATCGCCGGAGGTTGCTGCCGGCGATGGGAAGGTGGTGGTTGTCTCAATAAAAAAATCAAAAAAAAAACTGGTTTTTGGAGGTTTGTTTTTTCTTTTTCAGTTTAAAAACTGATTTTTTAAACTGAAGAAGAAAAAAAGAAAAATGGTTATCAAACGCAACTTTTTTTTCCAATTTCCAAAACTGATTTTTTTTTTGGAAAAAATGAGTGTCAAACAGGGCCTAAATAAATTTATGAATAGGATCAATATCATGAATAACAATATCTGAGCTATCAAATAAATTCGTCGTCGAGAATTGAATAGTATAACATGGGAAGATCTTTTATCCATATCGAATCCAAAATTGGATTCCTGGCCCAATACAAAATTCCTTGAGTTATCATTCTTTTCTCTTCTTTCTTTTCTATAACCTATTCCATTAGTCACAAACTCCCAATAAATAATAGAACCGAAGTGGAAAAAGAAAGGAGCATCTCTACTTTCGATACCAACTTTCGAAGGCTCTGTTTGACAAAACTTTTAGTTTTCAGTTTTTTTTTGAAAAAAAGTGGAAAGAGTTTTGATTTTTTTTCTACCAGTTTAAAAAATTGGTGGACGTTTGATAGAGTTTATTTTTGAAAAAAAAAAATCCAAGCGTTTGACAAGACAACTTTTTTTTATATATAATTTTCACATAATGAAACATAATTAACATATATTACAATGTCTTACATAAAATTAAACATAATTTTATAAATATGTTATAATGTCTTACAAATAATTAAACATAATTAAACAAATACATTACAATAACTTTTACAATGTCTTACACATAATTAAACAAATATATTACAATGTTTTACATCCCTAGTGCTTCATTCTAGTGGTATTAACCGAATCTCAACAATAAATCAATGTATGCCGTTCCGAATCTTTTGTTGTTGTCTACCGTTCCAAATCCTTGCAAACAGGATTCCAGATTTCGAAAATGGAGGTTTTGTAGAAGACATACCCGACGCAAATAAAGGAGATGGCGGCGGCGGCTCAGCGAGATGGATGCGCTGCAAGATAGAGGCGGTGACCGGTGGCCGATGGAGGCAACGAGCTGGGAGTCGGTAAGTGAATGGTGCGGCCGATCGAGTAAGGTCCAAGAGGCAGCGGCGCTGCGTGATGGATGGGATGCAAGATATAGGCGGTGACCGGTGGAGGCTGTGGAGTCAGTTGGTGAACGGTGCGGTTAGGAGAGCAAGGTGAAAGAGATGAAAGAAACCTATTTTAGGTGGCTTTTATACCAGCAAAGAATATATGTATATGCTGTTGCTAGTGAGGTTCGAACCCTCGACTTCATTAATGTGTTCTCAGCCCCACGGGAATTGGGCTCTTTTAAAGAAAAGAACTTTTTGCTCTGTATAAAAACGGCCCCTCTTTTTAAAGGCCTGGGCCCAAAATAAAAAGGGAAACCCAGCCAAACACCTCAGATTTCTTGAACTTTTGTCAAATTTAAAATTTGGGCCTAAAAAGAGCAAAAATAAAGAGCGTCAAACCCAACCGAAGATTGCTCCTGGTTTAGTCTCGTAAGCTCCTCTTAAAATTCCATTTCCTTCACTGGTTTAGTCTTGGTCACCGTCCCGTGGGTCCCTCCAACCCGACAATTCTGTCTTTCATCCGTTTTCCCGTGCGACCTCAACGAGACGACGACGACCCTGTAATTTGCAGCGGCGACTTCTAACGTTAAAACTACGTAAAGAGACCGACCGTCCGTGCACGTCAGATCAGACTCATACCTCAATTGAACTTCCACATCGACGTCCCAACACAGGTAACCCCTACTCATAAACCCCCTCCCACCTCTCTCTCTCTCTCACACACACACACACACAGTAAATTGGGCTTGCAGGCATGGCGGTAGGAGTGGAGAAAGAATCGGTAGAGATAATCAAGCCTCGAAACGACAAAAGAGAGTACCGAAGGATAGTCCTTCAGAATTCGCTTCAAGCCCTCCTCATCAGCGATCCTGACACCGACAAGGTTCGCCTTAAAAAAAATGTTTCGTTCTTTCTTCCTTGACAAGTACAGTAAACGTTTCTTTCTCTCAGTCAATTTAATCGGAAAATTCACGTTTTGTTCGGCAGTGTGCTGCTTCGATGAACGTGGGTGTTGGTTCTTTTAGCGACCCTGAGGGTCTCGAAGGCCTGGCTCATTTTCTAGGTGACTAAACGTGTTTGCGTTTTACTAACTACGTATTTGTTTATTGGAAGATGCCATATTCACACCTAATATGCAAACCCTCTTGTTTGTCTATAAATTTCATTTAGTACCAAAAAAGAAAAAAGGACGTGGAAAAGCATACAAGGGGTGGAAATAGCATTTTCTTTGTTTGTTTTGCTGGCATCAATGCATATTGGGCCTATGTGGGAATTTAACATTCTTCTTCTTCTTTTTGTTATTATTTTTTTGGCAATTTATTGGATTGGCAGAGCACATGCTGTTTTATGCAAGTGAAAAGTATCCCTTGGAGGATAGTTACTCCAAGTACATTACTGAGGTACTATGGGTTATGCTATTTGGTACCCCTTCATTCGATTGGATTTTGCATTTGACTTTTTGCGAATTGCTAAGTAGATGTGCACATTGAATTGAAAGCAAATAACAATCATAGGCTAAACGAGTAGCGGCAAGTCAAGCTAGGTAAAAGCTATTTGTAAAGTCGACGCTTACATGTAGTAAATCCATTTGTAAAGTCCAAAACTTGCCAAAGCCCCGTTGATCTTGGAACTCCTCCTTAAGCCAAATGAAAAGGAGAAACAAAAGCCTTGAGCAAATGTTGACCACATAAGACACAACCAGCGCTTTTGATCTCCTTGAAACCTTTGCCCCTGTCCAACTCAAGTTACTGAACAAGATTTCCTTAACCTATCTGTCATTCCCCATGCTTCTACAGAAATGGCAAAGAACGAGTTCCAAAAGCTCCTTGTTACATCATTACGAAGAAGCAGATGATCTGTTTACTCTGCATTCCCTTTGCACATTTAACACCAGTTGATAATATTTGAACTTTGAAGTCACCCTAAATATGGTGGTGACTTTTATGTTATATGTTATACTCTGGATGAAATATGTAACAAAGTACGACACTGATAATTGTGATGGCTTATTATAAAGCATGTATAGGTGACACTCACAAATATGTATGTTCGTGTTCGTTATTGATCTATAAAAGTTCTTTAGCCACTTCTTCTCATTCAATATTTGAACTTTTAAGGTGTTTTCCGAAGTAAATACGGCTTTGTTTTGCTACGTGTATAATTCCTTTACTGGGCATTTTGTGACCACCTCCATTGCTTTCCCTTTCAGGTAGAGAATAGCTAGAAGGCTGAGGTTTAGAGAAGCTTTTTTTTAAGTTTGATATTGATTTAGAATTAGTTGCACTGGTACTCGTTTCTTTTTTTTGGGTTGCTGGACAATTAATTGGAGCAAGTTATTATTCGCTTTGGGACTCAGTTTCTAGGGATGGTTTGCAAGTATTTTCGTAATTTAGGATTTATGCTTTTCATACTACAACATCTTTTATAAAGGTTTTAGATGCTCTACTTTGCTATTATCATTGATTTCATAAACCCAAGATCGGGACACTCTGGGTTGGCGACATTAGACTTTGGTATAAGGGCAAATTTTATTCAGTTAAAGTGATTGGAAGGAAATCTTGCTTTTTTTTTTAATAAAAAAAAAGGCATGATTGTTCTACAACTTTTTAGGGGGAAGTATGCTACCTGTTGAGATCCTGTTTTCATTCTTCCTAGACAGCTAGTTCAAGCTCCTCAGTCTCTTAATGTCATTGCCCCTGGCGAGGTAATGGAATTCAGTGCCTGCTGTGTTAAAATCAAGAACCTTTGACTGCTTCCTCTCAACAGGTGCTCCCCTGACTCCTCAATACAAGCTACGAGGACCACTTTCGTGAATAGTTTTGGAGGAATTGCTCTCACAATGGTGGGGTGCAGCCGTTTGACTTTTTCCTTCTGGTCTAATGACTGAACCCTTCCATTTTAGAGAAGAGTCTGATCCTCACATAGACAGTTAGCTATCATTTTGCCAAAGTAACTTCCAGAAAATCTTCTATTTCCATTTTAGGTGTTAAGTATGAAGATGGAGATGCTTCAGCAGCTGGACTAGTTGATAAACCAATGAAATTTGACTCCACTTTCAGAGTATCATATGAATGAAATAGAGGTATAGTTGATGTGGCTTTTTTCTTCCGCCTGAGAGCCTGAAGGAGGAGGTGGATTTGGGATCAACCTCTAAAGAGTCAAGATAGAGTAGCTGTCTTGGGAGGATGCCTTGACTTTGCAGAAAATGAATGAGATGACCAACGGCTTTTGCAAATGAACTTAAACTTGATCTCCATGAATACTATTTTGCAAAGAATAAAAGTTGACTGAGATCTATGTGTGATTTGAAGAACTTGAAAGTCTTGGTCTCAGGTCATTAATACAGTAAAGTGAAAAGCTGTAGAAATTGAGCATCCAAATTTACGGTTCTTGGAGTCTTGCAAATGAACTCAAACTTGATCTTCATGTATATTATTGTGATTAAAAATGTTGAGGACTTTGGAAACTGTTTTTGATTCTTTCTCTATCTTTCCAATCATAAGTTCTGTTTCTCAAATTGTTCCCAATTGTATCTTTAGTCTTCACTCTAAGGTTTGATTCGTCGAATTTGTCCTTACTGGACATCTGTTATTACACTTGACACATCGGTTAGTTGTCCTTAGAATGCATCATTGCAAGCATCCTTTCTTGAGAGTATTGCCATATTGAGATTATTTCCTTCAGCATATAATCGTCGTGGGCCTCTCCACTCTTAGCCAATTTGTTTTTACTTTGATGCCTCACATGATACCAAATCAGGTCGATTTATGCTCAGGAGACAATCTAAATTAAAAATCCACCATTACCCAGTATAATTCATCTACATGTTTGGCGGACTCGAGAAGTCTCGCGACAAGTGAGGGTGTGTGTGAGAATATAATGTCAACGATATAAAATACTGCTTTGTGGGCCTTTCCATGCATTGAGTTTATATGAAGATATTTATTCTTCTGTGTTTGATTTTGAGTTTGATCCGATGATCATTTTGAAATTGCTGCATTGAATAATAACATCTCTTCTCTCTGCTGCTTTAATAATTGAATATTAGCATGGAGGTAGTACAAATGCTTTTACATCTTCGGACCACACGAACTACTACTTCGATGTTAATGCTGATTGTTTTGACGAGGCTCTGGACAGGTAGATTTTGCTCCCCCTTTGGTGTCTCTTTGGTTTTTTGTAAACTTAGTGGCTCATCATCTGGTTTACTGTTCAGATTTGCGCAGTTTTTTATTAAACCATTAATGTCAGCTGATGCTACAACAAGGGAAATCAAAGCTGTGGATTCTGGTTAGCATCGCTAAACAGCAGTTGATAACTTAGTATGAGTTCATTTCTGGTGCATCTTAAATCTTTTAAAATGCCTCTCTCCCTCTTGTCTTATGTAGAGAACCAAAAAAATCTACTGTCTGATGGTTGGAGGATGGACCAGGTACTTAATATCACCTTCACTAACATTAGTTTGGTTGTGATTCTTGACTGATGATCTTAGAATATAAATGCTCTCTCTCTCTCTCTCTCTCTCTCTCCCTCTCTCTCCCCGTCCGTACACTAGGATATGCTTTCAGCTCATCTTGGACCGCATGGACCTACTAAATTCATTTTGTTTTGAATACCAAAAGCCATTTGGTGCAACGTTCACTTTAAGCAAAATACCTCCCTGCAACTTCTATATCTCTTATTGTTTCTTTAGTCTCTCTCTTCTCTCGTCGCTTTATTATTGCCACCACCACTACTGCCACAACAACTACCGAGCTGACCACCATTACCCACCACCATACCGTTGAACCTTCATCACAATTGTCATCATCCGACTACCACAACCACCATTCCCACTTCCACCATCATCACAGATCTGTCAAAGCACCGTTGCCACCACAAAAAAACCCCAAGACCCTGCAACCGGCGCGGTTAAATCTAAATCCCAAAACATTTCGTCGACTCTCTCTCAAATGTTTTGACAAAAGTTTTAATGCAAACCGTCCAAATCCAGAAAGAAAAACCATCGCTGATCTAACATGACCAAGACCGCCGTAAGTTTGACCTTGAAGGAGGTCATCCGAATTTCTTTCTTCATTTTTTGATAAATTGCCCCTGGCTTTGTCCTATGTTATTTAGCCTTTCATGTATTCAGGCTCAAGGACTAGATTGTGGATCTTTAAAATTGGTGGATGAGTTTGTATGGTTATGTCCCTTGCTACTGCCGTGGACTTAAAAGAAAATATTGGTGAGTTGGAAGAAATGGTATATTTTCAAAGGTGGTCACCTTACCCCTTTTAGAGAGAGACTTCTTACGGGAGGGAGCTTTGGAGAAAAATAAATACCACTTGGTTAAATGGGAGGAGATCTGCTTACCGAGTCGCGGCGGGGGTAAAAAACTTGGTTACCTTCAATATGGCACTTTTCGGGGAAAATGGTTATGGAGATGCACACGGGAAAGAAATTCTTCTGGTGAAGGCTTGTCGTGTTGAAGTTTGGACGTGTGTGGATGCATGGTCTCCAAATGTGGTTTATAGATCTCATAGTTGGGCCTATGGGTTGGTATTAGTAAGGGGTGGCAAGCATTAAAGATCATGTCCTTTCGCCATCGGACAGGATAGTCAGGTTCGTTTCTGGTGAGATTTATGGTGTGGTAATGAAGAGCTGTGTAAGTCTTGTGGCAGCGGATAAGGATGCTTGTGTGGCGGACATGGTTTCATATGTAGGCAATGGCGTTGTGGGGAATCCACTTTTTAGAAGGAAATTTAGTGATTGGGAGCTGGTTTGATCTTCTTTTTCCTTGACACTTACAGTCTGCAACTATCTTTCGAGGTGAACTAGACAGGGTGGTAAGGAAATCTGAAAGAAGACAACAGGTACTTCATACTTTCTTCTCGAGTTAACCTTTCTTTTCCATGGAAAAAGATTTAGTGTCTGGCAACCCCCCTTAGGGTGTCTTTTTTTGTTTTGAAGCTGCTAGAAGTTCAGTGTTAACGAGGGATAACTTGAGAAGGAGAAGAAGGATCTACCTGAACCGTTGTTTCATGTGCAAGAAAGTTGGTGAATCGGTGGATCATCTGCCCTTACATTGCCCGATAGCCAGGCTTGTGTGGTATTTGGTGTTTGGTTTGTTGGGGGTTGCATGGACCATTATTGGTTTGTTACTGGTTTGTTACCTGTATAAAAAGAGACGGCGTCCGGAAACAAAGCGCTTGATGTTGATTCTCCATGGGGTTTTTGGTGTTTATGAAAAAAAGTACCAATAGAGCTTTTGAAGGGTTGGTGAGTTATATTGAGAATTTGAAGGCTCTCTTTTCGTCTGCTTTAGCGTTCTGGGCTGCGGAAAATGTCACTTCTAATGAGGCCTTTCTTGATTTTTTGGATTGCTTAACTGCTCGTATAGGTAGCTGATTTGGTACATTGTTTTTGCATATGGGTTCCCCCGCCTCTGGCGTTTTATTGGTTATATATGAAAAAAGTAGTTTACTTAGCTTGGTTGGCCCCTCCATTTGCGTGCTCTGCTTTTCCTTCATCAAATGCTTACGTGGTTTTTTTTTAGCACAATAATACTTTTCCAGAGAGTCAAGGCGAGAAATCAGTTAGTCCTCAATCTACATCTTATGGCGGAGAGGCCAAGAGTGAACAGATGCTTTATTGGTTTCAGACTTGATGGTTGGATGTAAGACTAAAGACTCAGAATGGCTTGAGAGACAGTTAGGCAATCAGGAGGTTATTGTAGCTTTCTTGGATCATGCAGTTGAGATAAGACAGTGCCCCCAGATGGCTTTGCTATGGTGTTCCTTAAGCAGTGCTGACGAGTTATTAGGATGGATGTATGGCAGTTCTTCTGAGGGTTCTTTTAGCACAGGATGTTCCATTCCCTTGTCTTTGAAGAAAGGGGGATCGAGAATACCCAGGACTTCATACCGATCAGCTCGGCGGGAACTGTATAAACTAGGGTATGGCAGTGACAGCAATATTTCTGAGATCTGGAATGCTTTGCATGCAAATTAGACTTGGCAAACGGGTATACCCACCAGGAACGGGTAAAATCCGTTAGGGTTCGGGTAAAAACGGGTCGGGTATATTTTACCCGGATTTTTTCGAATAGACTTTATGAGGATCCGTACCCTACCCTTGCGGGTAGGGTATTACCCGCGGGTAATAAATTAGTTTTTATAATAATTTTTTTTTAAACAAATGTTCCTTCCTTTCTCGAATGTTTTCCTTTCTTACACAAACAAATCCTCAAAATTTCACATAACAATCTCCATTAAGATCCATTACACAACAATCACCACAAGAGATTAAGATCTATTACACAGCAATCACCACAAGACTGATGATCAAGATTCTTGAATAAACAAAATAAAAATAAAGAAATTTCAAGATTGATGGATCTGGTCGGCGACGTTCAACTTTAGATCTGGTTGGCGACGGAGTGGCGAACGGCGATGGAGTGGCGAACGGCGACGGAGTTGCGGTCGGTCAGTCTGTCACTTACTCGAAAGGTGGCTCCGGTGACGGATTGACAATGGGTGGACTAGCGATAGATCCATAAGAGTGAGGGGGAAGACAGAGTGATGAGTGGCGGTAGATCTCTGTGAGAGGGACGGCGGCGGCGCAAAGGCAGAGAAGAAGGGGCGGAGGCGTCGAGGCAGAGAAGAAGGGTCTGAGTAAAGTAGAGAAATGAAAGTGATGGGTTATTGGGTTAGGGAACAATTGTTTGTATACATATCCTTTGGAAAACGGGTAATCCGGGTAACCCGTCACCTGACCCTTGCCAACCCGAAAATTACGGTTCGGTTTGGGTGCGGGTCTATTTTCAACGGGTAGCATATATATGTACCCGTACCCGGGGTTTTTGACCGGGTACGGGCAGAAAATTGCCAGGTCTAATGCAAATGCAGGCTAGGACAATAGGAAGGACATAAAGGGCAATTACAGTAGAAGGTCGTTTCCCCATTTCATCCACTTTCTCCTCAGTCCTCTCCTTTCCCTCGTGGCGATGGAAGCTGTTCGCAAAATGACCACTAGAGCTGTAGCCAAAAGGTTTTAAAACTTGTAATCTCAACAGCCTTTTCTTATATCTCCCTTTTTTTCTCTGCGGATGAAGCGCTTTTTAACGGATCAGGTAAGTGTGAGCTTATCACAGTTGGTATTCTGAATTGCAGACTGGGGCTACCTTAAGTCAGTTGGTCTGAAAAAAAGCGAAGACTGCATTTAGCATTCTGGCACGAAATGACTAGGAAATTGGCTTGATGAGCCTGGCTTTAATACTATGGTATGGGCCAACCATAAAAGCATGGTCGTAAAGCCTTCCAAGTTTTTATGGGAAACAAACTCTACAGTCGTGCGACTTAGTTTGTTTCTCTTCCCAATCCCTGATGTGGTAGAGAGTCTTTGAGAGTGTGTATACGACTCCTACAGGTTGAGTGTGAGAAAAAATGCTCTCTGGCCGAGCTGGGCAGATGGATTGATGTTTATGCTGTCGTGGAGATGTACAAGAGAGGCAGGATTTTGTTGAGAAGGGTGGGAAACAGGAGTTTCAGTATAGTCAGCATGGTAAAGCTCTAGGTTTAAGTGCCTCCCATATCGGGTTGGTCTTTAGAAAGATATTTCTAACAAGTCTGGGTTTCGTTTACACTTGTTCTGTGGATGGATTTCTGCAGTTTGGTAGTTGGTTCTGCTTGTGCTGGTCAATTCTTGGATGAGAGGCTACGTACTGTAGTGTTCCATGCTAAATATTGTTTGGCAAGTGAGGGCCATTCAGGAGGGCAGGGAAATGCATATTAATGTTAATTGGTCTGTCATGTTTAAGAGAGATGAGGAGATGACTAGTAATTTGCTTCTGCATTATCCGCTGGCTAAAATGCTTCAGCTTCTCTTTGGTGGACTCAAGGCTTAGCTATATACATGCTTCGGAATGAGTGTTCTTACCTTGTCAACTTAACTCCGTCTTGGCCATTTGGTGCTAATAGTCAAACTGAGGTCCTTTATACAACTTTTTTAGCCATATAACTGAAGCACAAATCGGATTTCATCAGTAATTATTAACGAGGTAGTAGTACACAGATACAATGTTTCCTGGATTCTACTTAAAAGATCCGAATTGAAAGTTTATTATTGTAGAGATCATGCTATATACTCTTGCTCTTCTAACTTCTTCTTTTGCTTTGTTATGTTTACCGTTATGGCAGCTTCAAAAGCATCTAAGCGCAGAGGGTCATCCATACCATAAATTCAGTACAGGTCTGCATTTTGACGTGTACCTTATGTCGGTTGATTTCGTAGAAGTGTGACATCAGCTGACCTTGCTTCGGAGCTCATGTCATGCATACTGTCTCAGCTTGTCTCGTTCTTGATTCGTGTTTCCACCTTTTCATACTTCCATTCCCTTTATCTTGTAATACCAAGTATTAGGCATGAACTTCCAATGTGGATTAAATTGTCAATATGATGATCCTTCACATGTGGTTATTAGCCTGTTTGTTAAGTTACCATCTGGTCTAAAGTACTACAGAATGTGTAACGTACGTCATGCTTTAACACTCTTCGTGTGCAAGCCCTTGATTGCCCATGGAGAGACAAATCGACAAGAGATAAATTGAGGTGCAAGCAGGAAAGATATGATTACGTGACCTTCAGCCAGTGCTCTGATACCATATTCAGTTACCATCTGCTCCCAAAGCTTAAGCTATTAGAGAATGGGCCCAACACTGTACATCATGCTTTAAAACGGCTTGCAAGGCCCAATTAAAAGCCAGTCGAATAGTTTATGTACTGGGGTGAGGTTTTAAGAAATAAAAAGGGAGATACCAAAAAATTAGCTTGTCTTGT
Source organism: Escallonia rubra (assembly GCA_033065855.1). Taxonomy (NCBI): domain Eukaryota; kingdom Viridiplantae; phylum Streptophyta; class Magnoliopsida; order Escalloniales; family Escalloniaceae; genus Escallonia; species Escallonia rubra. The sequence goes on along the minus strand of JAVXUO010000194.1, from coordinate 56,894 downwards.
TTTGTATAGAACCCAGACAAACAGTTGGATTCAAAAGCCTGTGACAATGACATACATACCTGAGCGTAAAATGTCTAATTATCTTAGTGTCAGTAATTATTTTAGTTAGCAATTTGCCGGCTATTAACTGCATGCACAGGGAACTGGGATACATTGGAGGTTCGTCCAAAGGCAAGAGGGTTAGATACAAGGCAGGAGCTTCTGAAATTTTATGAAGAGAACTATTCAGCAAACCTCATGCACCTAGTTGTGTATGCAAAAGGTAATTAATAAGAATCCCCATATTTATTTGTCCCTGTGACACTGTAGTTCAAGCATAATGACTGCTCTTACCATGTTCAGAGAGCCTTGATAAAATCCAAAGCTGGGTGCAGAACAAATTTCAGGAAATTCGAAATACCGATCGAAGTTATCTTCGGTTTCCCGGTCAGCCTTGCGGAGAAGAACATCTTCAGGTACTCATACAACTGGTGAAGAACTCACATTTTCTCGTTTTTAGGGAAGAGATGAAGGTGGATCCTTTTCCAATCTCGTGACAGGACAATCTATGTTTACTCAAATTTTTTTTTGCCCCAATATCAATCAGAATGCCAATAGTAAATGGTTTGTGGGGGAAAAAGGGCGCAGGAATGTGATTCATTCTAGGTGCTAGAGTTAAGCTTTACAAATACTTTATCAAGGTGAAGTGGCAGTTAATTTTCTTTTTAGAGACTAGAAAGTGGCTAAAATGATTTTTAATGCTGGCTTTCATGCTGAGTGAAAGGTGGAATAAGAGTATAGGATTCTTTTTCTGATCTGATAAAAGTCTAACTAAAATAAAGTGTGCTGCTATGAAAATTCTTTCCAAAGCATAAAGCATTTTGGAGAGAAAATGGATCCCGAGGTGTGAATATTGTATGATAGCCTCGTATAAGGGGGCATGACCACTAGGTTACTTAAGAATTTTTTGGATGAAGTGGCCTCCACCATGACTCGAGTCGTATGCATCCACAGGTCTTAAATGTGGTTGACTGTAATGATGTGCAGTAGCGGAATTCTTGAAAGCTTCTCTTGTATAGCATAATGCTGGGTGTAACAATTCTCACTTTCTTTTTGTTTGTTGAATTGCAATCCAGATTCTTGTCAAAGCTGTCCCAGTGAAACAAGGTCACAAGTTGAGAATTGTATGGCCAACAACTCCAAGCATTTTTCATTACAAGGAAGGGCCGAGCAGGTATCTTGGTCACTTAATTGGCCATGAAGGAGAAGGATCTTTGTTTTACGTTTTGAAAAAGTTGGGTGGGTTTTCAACATTCTTACAAGCTTCTCTCTTTCTCTCTCTTCCCCCCTTGCCCCCCTTGAATGATGTCTGTTGCATATGTGCACAGTCGAAACCTGATTTCCTATGAATTCCGACAGTTGCTAACATGTTTTGTTTTCTAGCCTACCACATTCGTCTGACTTCAAAGAAATTTTGTAGTTTGTGGAGTGAAACAATGATTTTGACCTGCGTTTAGTTTTCTTGTCAAACGCTTTGTATGCCATTCAAGAAAAGATATATCTTTTAGTCCCTTTTCAGGTTATATACTTCCAGTTTTGCCCCTTTATGATATTCTTCACTTCCTTGTGGTATTTAAAGTCTATTTTAAATCTGTAGTGTAGATATGAGAAGTTACTTGTCTTTACGAATCGTTTAGAAGGGGGAGCCTTAACCCTTAGTCAGTGTTATAAAAAGCGCGCCTAGGCGCAAGGCGCAGATAGGCTCACACAGTGCGCCTCACCTAGGCCTAGGCGCAGCACGTTCAAGAAGGCGCGCGCCTCTTCCGCCTAGGCGCCCAGGCGCGCCTAGTGAAGCGGCGGTGGAGGCGCAAGGCTGGGCGCTTCTTGACTGTAGCCGTTCGATTTTCTTCACATGGGGATGGGCCGTTGATTTTCCTTTTCCTTTTTGTCTTTACCAAGTCAAAACCCCCAAATCAGTTCCTGATTCACGAGTCACGACCCAAGACAGCAAGATCCAAGCTCTCAATCTCTCACAGTTACCTCGCGAGTCGCGACCTTCCATCGCCGTTGCATCTCCTATCTCCGCTCGTCGTCGCATCTCCCATCTCCTCCGGCCATCTGCTCCAGTTGCTGGCGCTGCTTCAGCCGCCATTGTTGGTCGGCTGGTCCTCTTTGCAGCTGCTGCTCCGTTGGTCAATTGAAGCAGCTTCTCAGTTGTGGCCGGTTTCTCTCTCTCTCGGGTGAGCTTCCCGCATACAGTGCATATTGAGCATCAGAGTTGAAAACTCAGTGACTTACTGACTACATTCATCAAATGAACTGGAAATTAGACCTTTACGAGGCTTTCCACTTAATGCCCTAGCTATGCCGACATGTGAATCCAGTTAAAATATATGACATTAGAAACTTACCTCCTAATTATAGCTTGCAATTGTGCTCTTCTGACATTATCACCGGAGGGGAATCCACTGTCATTCCACTCCTCTGGTTTGTCATTCTTGCAACCCATAATCAGCTTTCTCAAGCAAATCTCTTCAGTCTTGTCTAACTGTAGTCCTTTTATTTGGTCTTTCATGATTAATAATGGCCCAATAAACCACTGAAACACTTTATCCTTGGCCCAGTTCTTCCTTGTTAATTCGACCTCATCAGCTCGAAATTTTGACAGGGAAATTATACTTGGCACCCAAAGTCTAATAGGTTGTAAGCAAAGAAGAACGTCCAGAAGGAAACTTACAGATAACCAAACCAGAAGAGTCAGACTTCACGGATGCAAAAAGACACTGTAAAATGGACCTTATATGATATATGTGCATTTAAGCTGATTTGGTGATTTGTTATTTTTCAGTGGATTTAAGACTTCTCTTGTGTTGGAAACTTGTTAAATTATGATGTGATGGAATTTGAAACTTTTTCTAGTGTTTGGAAGTTTGTTAATTGTCATGTTCTTATTTTTTTTTACATAATTTATTGTTTTTGTGTATTATTATTATATATTTTTTTATTTGAATATTGCGACTCGCTTCGAAAAGGCGCGAGCCTGCGCCTTGCGCCTAGGCTCTAGGGACCTTTTGCGCCTTAAGTGCGCCTGCGCCTTTGACAACACTGCCCGAAGTGCAACAAACTTTTAAATGTTCTGTTTACTGAATTTGGAAGAAGAAAGTCAAATTAGAGACTATTTGTCTCTCTCCTTGTAGTCTTAAGTTTTCTTTTCTTCCCTCTATTGTATTTATGCGAAAGCCTCAGATACTGTTCTATTTATGGTGTTCACAAAAGATCTCATGACATGGTTTCTTATAGGATGGGCTGCAAGTTTGTCTGCTGGTGAATCAGATTCTGTCTATGAGTTCTCTTTTTTCAAAGTCAATATTGATCTGACTGATGCTGGTCATGGTTAGTGTTTTTAGCCTTCTATTTCTGCTTTTTGTTTAAGGAGAAAAGGGAGGGGGCTGAGTTTCATGTAAATTATTTTAAGGGTAGATACTAGGCTTACACAATTTTTCATCTTTTGTTTGTCGGAAACATTTCATGCACATAATCTTACACTCATTGTTCTGCACTAATTTATCACAGACCATGTAGAAGATATTATGGCACTACTATTCAAATATATTCGCCTCTTGCAGCAGTCCGGTCCATGTGAGTGGATATTTAACGAGGTAAAGACAATGCGAATAATTTTTGGTGTAGCACACTTGATTCCTTGTTTTTGTATGCTGCAATATCGTGCCTATGATTGCACTTTTGCCGTGAATGCATATACTTGCGTACCTGTATAAATTAATGCATCATGAGGTGCTTACTACGCACTGTGCGGTGAATGCATATACTTGCATACCTGTATAAAGTAATGCATCATGAGGTGCTTACTACCACAACTCTTATTGTTTTTCACATTATGTTTCATGTTCGGATTGCCATATGGCCAATTACAGGCCAGAAATTCTTCAGATAAGTTGGATCCAATTGTCTAATTGTATCATTCTTGGTTTGATATGATGTTGCATGCTCTGCTGTTATACATGCATACATCTACACATACATACATACATACATATGTGTGTGTGTGTACACACACACATACATATATATATATGTATGTATTCTCGGGGGTGCATGCGCGAAAGTTTGTGCCTTCACAATATGAGAGCAACACTGACTGGCCACTCTGTTGGACACGCATGGGGCCTTGCTTGATTCTTGGCAACAGGCCCTGGTGGGGCTACAAGAAATGGACCCTTCCCGTCCTACTTGTTGGACTCCTAGTGCTGTTATATGCTGCTTGAACTTGCTCCAAAAGAATTATGGTAACCATTGCCACCTTTGTGGAGAATGAGAAAGATACTAGTGGAGCTAGAGCTCATGATGGAACCATTGTTTATGATAACTTATGCCATATTAATTCATAGAATGTCGAAAACATGTTAAGGTTACGATCTTGAGTGGGCATATAATAGCGGGGTACATATAGCTTGATGGTTGGGATATGGGATGATGCATTATCATAATAGCTTCTCTTTATCCGAATGAAGCAGTCTGTATGGCCTTTGTAAGATTTGTTGTATGATTGCTCTTTCCTTGAGCTTTAGTCTAGGTAGCACGGACACGGACACCGACTTGGACACCGCAATTTTCAAAAAACCATATTTTGGACACCGTAGGACACCGTTGAATTTTTTAATATATATATACACACACACACACACACACATCTCAATTGGAGCAACTAAATTTCGTTCAAAATGGATGAGAAAGAAAGTAACATGAAATAGTCTCAACAGTAACAAGAAAAAAGGTTAGCAACAAGAAAGCAGTTGAATGTCTCGACAATATCAAGATTAGAGTCCCAATAATAACAAGAGAGAAGGAGAAAAGACATGAGACCAAAGGCATGATGGAGAGGTTTTTATATAGTCAGATGGTCTGTAAATGAGGTCGGAGATGTTGACCTGTCTTATTCTAGACGGGCAAGCTTGGATGCTTTGGGCAACAAAAAGAAGGAAAAGACAAAGTGATGAGAGAGAAAGAAGAAGGTACCTTTTGTTGGGTCAATCTAATTAGGGTTTGGCCTAAAAGTTCATTTCTAAAAAATCCCATATTTATTCCTCAAATAAATTTGAAATATTGTATTTTGGTCCTATACGAGTGGACACTTCTTCACAAGGTGTCCGACACTTTTTCAAGAGGTGTCCGACACGGTGTCTGGTAATTAAAATATAAATAAATAAATTCGGACACCGCTGAGAGGTGTCGGACACGTGTCCGGAGGTGTCGGTGAGGTGTCGGACACCATACCTCGTCCTATATGAGGTGTCGGTGCTTCCTAGGCTTTAGTGCTCTTACGTTATGCTTGTATTTCTCTTGCTTCTTAGAGGTTCTAACCTCAACTCTATGTATGAAGCTTTCAGCCATATGTGAGACAGGCTTCCATTATCAGGACAAGGTTCGCCCCATCAATTACGTGGTTAATGTTGCATCAAATATGCAGGTAATTTTCTTCCATATCTTTGTTTTATTTGTATCTTTTGGTTTTGCGCATAGATATATCAATTTGTACTTCTTTATGCAAGTATGCATGACACTACAAAGTACTTAAATTTGTTATGTTTTGCGTATTGACATCTCAATTTGTTATGTTTGTACTTTTTTTTCCATTTGAGTAATAAAGCATTAGATCTCGAGACATTCTTCTTTTGTGTTTTGAAAATTCTGATCTGCTTTTTGTTTTCACCCTATGCGCGAAAGGGCTGTCGATCAGAAGTTTCTTGTGATTTAGCAATGGATAATCCAGCTTTGTGCTCGCAGCTATCAACTAATTATGCTGGAGCAATTGGCGTTACCCAAGATGACCCAATTGACCATTTTTTGTAATGTTTAGCCTCAATGGTTAAATAGAAGTTACATGGGTTGGAGTGAATAAAGTTCTTGAGGTGATGGCATTATATTATACACTTTGTCCAGAATGCATTCTTATAGAATTCTTTCTGTAAGCAATGATCAAATTCTGGAGTTGCCTTTGTAGGTTAGGAGCCTTCCCCGCATCTTGTAGATAAGATATACCCACTTAAACAGTAGGGTTAATTACACTCAGGTCTCTGAGATTATGATGAAATTGAACGCGTGTCCATTAGTTTTGACGAATAATAGCGATATCCGTTGATCAAATGGAATCATGAAATGCATAACAGTTTCAAGAAAATAACTATATTCCCATGACTTAGAAGGTAGTTGTTGAAGTGCCCTTTACCTCTCCTCTTTCTCTTTGAGAACCGGCCACCACCAATGCCGCATCCAAGACCGCTGCTGCCTCCGCATCACAGACCACCCGCCCACGAAGCAGCAAGACGCCCGTTGGACCAGCCACCACCGCACATCACGGTAACCACCAGATCACCATACAAGCACCCACTCATCCCCCACTGCCGCTGCATCCCATATCCCCCACTACCGTATAACAGAGCGACCACCGCCGCATTCCAAAACAATCCAGAACCACCGTAGTGCCTCCATGATATCCACCGTCCTCCCTCTCCCTCCCTCAACCTTCCAAATCCATCCACCAGCAGACCGACAACAACTGTCATCACCACGGAATCACCTTGTCACCAAAACCGACGGCCTCTCCAATCTGCCAACCACCCACGACCCACCTTACTTAAATTGCAGCACCGTTGGCGCCCCAGATTGGCCACCGCTCCAGTGGTCGCCAAACTGCTCCATTTCACGCTGCCACCACCAAGATCTTTTACCCCCGTCGCCAGTTCCCATCGCCGCCACCAAGATCTTCCACTAGGGTGCGTCAGATGTTATGTATATTGGAATGGACATCAGCAATTATATCGTAAACATCATTAGATTCAAATACTTTTGAGTTCCTGACAGGCAGATAGCAGATTACTTTGAAAGTGGTGGAATGCTAATTTGGAAAGGGAGAAACAAATGCTAATTTGGAAATTGGGCTTTATCTTTCCCTAATTTGAAAATAGGGAGAGAATATGGAAAGGGAAAGACAAAACCTAATTTGGAAATTACTAAATACTCTATATACAGTGTATATACTGTTAAAGGATGTATTGGCTTTTTAAAGTACGTATTGATGACATCAGCAGGGAAGTATTTTTTTTTTTCCACGGATCAATGACACAGATGGCCACGACTGACACAGATTTCATGTCTTTGGTCACGTACTGTTACATTTTCAAGCTTTATGTCTTCGACCATAATTTCACCGTAACCTCAGGGACCTGGGTGCTATTTACCTTAAACAATATGCTGCCAAAGACTCATATTTTCCAGAAAGAAAAGATTTTGCAAATTGTTTAATAATTAAGCTAAAACTAAAGAGTATATGTTGTAATTTTTATACTTTTTTGGTTTAAGAGTTCTGAATCATTATGAGCTTACTGGAGGTAGTTTTTTTTGGCTGCCTTCTTAGTAGTTCTTGAACTTTATATTGAGCTCCATCTTCAACCTACTAAAGGAGCAGTTGTCCGTGTTGTCCATTATTTGAAGGTTTATTTGAAATTTTGTTTCAGTTATATCCTCCAAAAGATTGGCTGGTTGGGTCATCCTTGCCCTCAAATTACAGCCCTGGCATTATTCAGTCAGTACTGAATGAGCTCACTCCAAACAATGTCAGGTTAGTTTGTTCCTGGTCACTGAAGCTATAAATTTTCTTGACATATTAACCATCATGAACACGCTAAAGAGGTTTGCATTTAGCACCACACACATGATACGTACGCATATAGAAGATGGCAGGCATCATGGTAATCTGAGAAATAACGTAGAGCTTCCAATTTGTGTGTCAACAGTGATGATGCCGGAACCATATTTTGATTTGCTAGATGCAATTTACAGCATTTCTTGTTTATTTTGCACATTACTCTTGGTTATATATCGAGAAGGCACCTCATAGAACTGATATTGTTTATGGGACTGGACTTCTTTGGTGACTAAGACTTGTACAAGGAACCGAAAACTGTTCAAGGCTACAAGCACTCTGCATTTGTATGGACAGGCCTATATCGAGGAAACGAAAAGACCCACCAAAAGACTAGCAAAAGCCTGTAAATTGCCATGTTAGCATGGACTTCCATGGAAATATCTACCTCCAATTGCGTAGTGGGTAGCTGTTCAATGCTTTAATGAGCGTATGTTGAGGGTGGGTTCAGTGTGTACCCTTCTCGTTTTATTTAGCCAAACAAAGGCGCCCCGGGCGTGTGGGGGGTAGGTGTAAAACCTTGTATTTAGAAGAAAGACACATTAAGGAGGTCATATTAGGGGACCTAACCTGTTGTGATTATAAGTGGGTTACAATCAGTAGGAAACTGTTCGTTACAATTGTAGAGTTCCGCACATCCATTTTCTCTCAACAGATTTGTGAAGCGAATGGATGTGAGGAAATTATACTAGGTTTTGTAGAGTGAGCTCTGAATTTTGTTTCCAGGTACTGAAATTGTGTCCATGACCAGATAATGTCACTGGAACTTGTGGCGATGACCGTAATCTGTCGGCATTTGAGTCTGCAGATTCTATTCATATGCTTTATATCATTTTACTTGTTCCTCTTTTTTTTTGAGTTCATTAATTCATCTTTCATGCTGAGTGAACAGAGTTTTTTGGGAGTCAACAAAGTTTGAGGGACATACCGACAAAACCGAGCCTTGGTATGGAACTGCATATTCGGTCGAGACAATATCTGGGTCCTTAGTTCAGGTTTATTGCTCGAGATCCTCTAGCTTTTGTTCTACCACGATGAGTCCTTGGTGTAAAACACTTTTGAGCAAGAAATCTGACCTAAAAGATATCTGCATTGTCCTTACAGCAATGGATGGAAAGAGCTCCTGATGAACATCTGCATCTACCTACCCCCAATGTGTTTATACCAACTGATTTGTCACTGAAGACTGTCACAAAGAAGGTATAATTAGTTCTACTTCATATATTGTATCTGATTTGCGTTTTCAGTTTCCTGATTTCTCTGACCTTTGGATCAGGCAGACTTCCCACTTCTATTGAGGAAGTCACCGTATTCAAGGTTGTGGTACAAGCCTGATACGACCTTTTCCACTCCTAGAGCGTATGTTAAGATGGATTTTAACTGTCCCTATGCTGGCGACTCTCCTGAAGCAGAAGTTCTTACTGACATTTTTACACGTTTATTGATGGACTACTTGAATGAATATGGTAAGTCGTAGGATATAAGGCTAAGTTTTGGGATTTGCTCTCTCTCTCTCTCTCTTTTAGACTATTGCGTAAAAGCCTTATACTGTCTTGGATGTTTCAGCTTACTACGCTCAGGTTGCTGGTCTTTACTATGGGATAAGTTGCAGTGAAAATGGTTTTCAGGTACGTATATCATTTCTCTTTCTATCCATTAATTGCTGGCTGCTGCCTGCCGGTATTTTCCTAGATTTGTCAAAGCACAATAACTCTCTCATTGTAGGTTGCATATCAGAAGTTTTGGGTGCTGTGGTTATGGGAAGGGGCTAGGAATGAGAAGTTTTCTTTAAATTGCCTAATGAAAGGAGATGTATTCTTAGAACAGAATCAATAGGCAATCTGCCAAGAACCAGAAAATTCGATGTTAGATAACCAAGATGGAAAGAATCTTTCCATCTAGGTAGCATGGACACGGACACCGTGTCCAACACCGATTGGGACGCCGGACACCGCAATATCCAAAAAATCAGAGACACCGCTGAATTTTTTAATATACTTTATTTAATATATATATATATATATATATATATACATATACCTACATATATATGTACATACATATACATACATATGTATGTACATATATATGTAAATATTTATAATAAAAATAAACATAAATTGGAGCAACTGAATTTCGTTCAAAAGTCAAAACAGATGAGACAGAAAGCTAGTAACATGAATAGTCTTACAGTATCAAGAAAGAAGGTCGCAACAAGAAAGCAATTCAATGTCTCGACAGTACCAAGATTAGAGTTTCAATAGTAACGAGAGAGAAGGAAAAAAGACATGGCACCAAAGGCATGAAGGAGAGGTTTTATATAGCCAGATGGGTCTATAAGTAAGGTCGGAGACGTTGACCTTTACTCTGGACTTGCAAACATGGATGCTTTTGGTAACAAAAAGAAGGAAAAGAGAAAGAGATGAGAGAGAAAGAAGAAGGTACCTTTTGCTGAGTCGATCTGATTAGGGTTCGCCCTAAAAGTTAATTTCTAAAAAACCCCAGATTTGTCCTTAAAATAAGTTTGAAATACTGCACTTTGGCCCCATACGTGTGGACACTTCCTGAAGAGGTGTCCGACACGGTGTCCGGTATCTAAAAAATAAATAAATATATTCGGACACCTCTGAGAGGTGTCAGACACGTGTCCGGAGGTGTCGGACACCATACCTCGACCTATATAAGGTATCGGTGCTTTCTAGCTTTCCATTAAAGAACCATGCCAATCTCAAGATTATTTTCTTGCAATAATACACGCAGGCCCATTACAGTTCTAGAGACGCATAGAAAGGAAACAGATTCAAGAAATTCACTTCTAGAGTATAATTACAGACAGCAGAATGCAGATATATAGTGTCTCGTGCTCTACCAAAGCTTCAACCTCTATCTCTACTGGTTCATTTGAAAGTTTTGATGCTCTCTGCCTTCAAGAACCATAACTTTGCCAACCTGCAAAAGCCACGAATTTGATCAATATGCTGTGACCTTAATTCTAAAAACCTAGCAGGGAGAGGACATCTTTTTCGGACGAACAACGGTGTGGCCAGAATACATCAGCTTATCATCGAACCGAGGGCAACATATGTATACTTGTGAAATTCAGCGAAAGCTTTTGGCTCAATGTTAGCAGGATGACCCTTTACATCCTTCAAACATATAAGCAATTTGACTCTCTCCTAGACATGCCAACACAGACAGCGTTGATACCTAAAGTTTTATACCACCACAGCTATTTCCTACTCCATTTGGAAGTGAAGAGATGCAACATGATTGGGATCGGCGCGGGTAGGACAGAAACCACACCGTTTGTTGCACTAAGAATGCATAAGCAGAATTGACAGATTTGATTAAGGAAATCACTCGTTGCCAAATTGACATTGTTTGGCACAAGTCCAACTAGACTCCTCCAACAGCTTGTTTTACATTTGGGATGTTTTTAGGGTCCAAAGTTTGCTACGGAAACTACGCAGGGAACGGGTTCTTAAAAGGCAGAGCTAACAGCGAATTTTTCACAGAGAAAGGTCACATCCTTTTAATTTTTTCCGCAAGTTCTTAGTTATTTGCAGCGAATTTAAAGAGACATGCCATCACCTGCCTTCCACCTCGAAATGTGATTGGGAGTATCATGAGTTGCAGACGTTGACTGGCAGAAATTGAAGTCCTTTTTTGACATTTTTTGTTTCTTGTGGTCATATCTAGCAGGAAGTAGTTTGACTAAGATCTGTTTTGTCAATGCGTCCTCTTTGAAAATTTCCACTGCTCATGGTAATATCAAGTACTTAGCAACTTAATTACGATTCATCTTGTAAAGGCATCCTCTTTAATTTCATTGTCATATTATGCAGGAAGTAGTTTGACTAAGATACCTCTTGTGAAAGCGTCCAGATCTAATGCTTAAGCTGAAAACATTTTTGTGAAGGTGGCAAAAAGTGCGCATACATTACATATATATAGAGAAAGAGAGGGATAGAGTAACGAACTGTACTTGCGATACTTTAAAGACAACAGACTGCTCAATATCCAGAATCTGGAATGTGTGTAGAAATTTATTAGATGAAGCAAGTAGTTCAGCAGTAGGCTGCTTTGGAAGTAAGTGTATCATGTATGTTCAAATTTGTACAGCAAGAAATGTTGCCCATGGGTGTTGCCTACAATTCTGGATTGACTAGTTAATGACTGCAAATTCCATCTACATATACTGCAAAACAGAAAAAGTAGTTGTTAATGGAGTCATCTTCCAACTGAAACGGAAGATTACTGCACCTTTTTTTCACTTTGGGCAGACCATTCTTTCCAGGATCTAAATGATTTTGCTAGTTAGGAGAGAGAGCCCTATGTGACTTTAGCAATCTTTCTGCTAGAAATTATATCATTCATTAGGAATTTCTCTAACAAAGTACTGTCTATTCTTGCTCACATTGCGCTCCGTAGTACTCCCCTTTAACAGCACTATTATTTTATTCCTTACTGATCCTATTTTTGCAGAATCTATGTTACCTATTTTCATGTGTGCAATGCTATGAAGTTGTGCGCTTAATATTCCAATGCAATTTTTCGTCAATAGGTGACTGTTGTTGGATATAATCACAAGTTGAGGGTCTTGCTTGAGACAGTTGTGGAGAAAATTGCAAAATTTGAAGTAAAGCCTGAGAGATTCTCCGTTATCAAGGTAAGCATCAGCTATTGTTTTGTCAATTTACATTATCGTGGATCACATATAATGACACGAGACGAGGTCAAATACCATCCGTTGTAGCCATTAGCTTGGTTATACTTTGACTCTCATATAATTTAGATCAACGAGTCTCTTGCTGTGGTAACGTCTTTATTTGTTTATGTATACCTGAACACCCTCAGATTCACTGGAGTCTTAAGGCTATTCAATTGATCACATTAGTTTTGTGCATTACGTATCCTAGAATTGACCCTGGACTGGATCAGGAAAGCTAATGGAGACTTAACTAAAAGCTGGAAATTTACTGAGGACTAAGTCCAAAATAAACTCAGCACGAAGCCCTCGTAGCACATAAGTTTTGGAAGGAAGTTACACGCTATATCATAAGCACAACATACAGGGGGTTGTATATACTAGTAAAAAAGGTTGCTAGGAGTAAAAGAAATTTTCCTTATGTTGTGGTGAAATAGAGCCATAAACTGCTTTAATGCGTAAACTTTGGGATGGACCTATATTCAAGGGAGTGACATGGTGGATTCCAAGCTTCTTTTGTGTCACCAAAGCACCAATTTGAAGAAAAAAACTTTTCAGTTCCTCCCTTGCCTTTTTACCGTTTACTTAGATGCTTCTCAAAGGAACTTAAGATTCGCCATCACCAATTTGATATGTTTATGCTTTTGTTCTATGGTGCTGCTTGCTTTGATGATTAAGTGATACTAGTTTTTTTTGTGTGTGGGTGGGGGGGGCAACGATGTCAGTGGTTGGAGCGTGTTACTCTGAATCGTTATCTTGTTGAGACTTCAGTACTTCCATCTATTGCTCATTTGTTCTTGAAAGTGCTAAAAGATTAAGCCCCCTTCGTCATGCTGGAATAGAACTTTGAAACTAAAGCCTCGGTAACCTGTTCATTATGACAAAAACTTGAGAAAGTTGTCGAGTACTTTTGACTTAGGTTGTGACGATTGGTAGGGAAGAAAATGTGCTGGATGCCCATCTTTTTAGTAAGAATCTAGGAGTCCTATGATGTTGGACGTATATATTCCTTACTTCTGTTTAAGGAAATGGTGTAATCATGAAATTCCAAATTATTTGCAGATGCTTTATTGATGATAACTATCAGTTGTCTGTGGCAATGAACTAATTGTATGTCTGTATTTTCTTTTCCCTTCCAATAGGAGTTGGTCATAAAAGAGCTTCAGAATTACAAGTTCCAACAGCCATATCAGCAGGCCATGTACAACTGCTCATTGATACTACAGGACCGAACATGGCCTTGGAGTGATGAGCTTGAAGTTCTTCCTTATCTTGAAGCTGATGATCTTTCTAGATTTTACCCTTTGATGCTCGCAAGGGTCTTTGTAGAGTGCTACGTAGCAGGTTCATATATTCCAGTGGCTGTTCAAGTATGGTTCGGAGTCGTTAGCATCTTGTCCCCGTCAAAATTAAATTCTCTGGTACTTTATTTCAGGGAACATTGAACCGAATGAAGCAGAATCAATCATCCAGCACGTTGAAGATGCTTTCTATGAGGGTGCCCAGCCCATATCTAAAGCTCTATTTCCATGTCAGCATTTGACAAATAGAGTTACTAAGCTTGACAGAGGCGTGAATTACTCCTATAGCACAGAAGGGCTGAATCCAAGTGACGAGAATTCTTCCCTTGTCCACTATATTCAGGTACATATATGTCCATTGTGTTAAGTACATCATGATTCTCCCTCAAGTTAAGATTGAAGGAGCTTAGATAGAGGAGAAGAACTGTATAAGAGAGTACAATGAGAGACTGCAAAACCAGTTTTTGTTATCGCTTTTGGTTCTGGTATTTTTGACATCACATTCTGATCTCATAAGCTTCTATTACATGATTGTCTTCTCATCTTTAGGTACATCAAGACGATTATATGCTGAATGTTAAACTCCAGCTTTTTGCTCTGATCGCGAAGCAACCAGCTTTCCACCAACTTAGATCAGTTGAGCAACTTGGTTACATTACAGTACTTATGCAAAGGTATAAAGTCGTTTGTAGATTCTTAACATCTTACTACGTATCAAGTTCTGTCAAAAGATTGTTTCCTTCTGAATTTTCTTTGGAAAAAAATTCAATGCAGGAACGATTCTGGAGTTCGTGGAGTGCAATTTATCATCCAATCGTCTGTGAAGGTAAAAGAATTGCTTCCATTTTCTTGATAATATTTATAGGTTGACATATTCTTTGTTGGGTTCAACAGGATCCTAGACATATTGACTTGAGAGTTGAGGCATTTCTCAAGATGTTTGAAAGCAAACTTTACGAGATGTCTGACGACGACTTTAAGGTAAAATTTGGAATGATGCTTTCCATGATTTGCACCATGTTTGTCCCAGGATGGTAGAATGTATCCCGTGTCTTTCTTTTCCTTATTTCAGTTACAATCTATTGTCCTCCATATTTCTGGCTAAACCTCCAATTTGTGAATGACCAAGTTCATCATTGTCGCTTTTGTGAAACAACTGGTCCTGTCACAAACATGTAATTCCTTATATGTTTTTCATACAGAGCAATGTCAATGCACTAGTTGATATGAAGCTTGAGAAGCACAAGAATTTAAGGGAAGAATCTGGATTCTACTGGCGGGAAATTTCTGATGGGACCCTCAAGTTTGACAGAAGGGAATGCGAGGTATGAAGATTTATGATATATGCAACTAATACCCACGAGTGTGTTGGTCAAACTTTATCAATCAAAAAAATTAACACATTCAGAACTGCAGTACGGGCAGCATGGTCGATTATCATGATGACATATGCTAACTGTCAACAATGTTGCAGGTCACAGCACTGAAGCAGCTGACGAAAAGGGAATTGATTGATTTCTTTGACGAGAATATCAAAGTCGGTGCACCGCGAAGGAAGTCATTAAGTGTGCAAGTGTGTAGTAGCTTACATTCTTCGGAGTTCAAAGCGAACCCAAGTCCACCAGTTGAACCCAACTCTGTTCAAATAGAGGATATCTTCAGCTTTAGGAGATCTCAGCCTCTTTATGGTTCGTTCAAGGGAGGCTTCGGCCATATGAAGTTGTGAGAGATGAATAGTCCGACAATGCTAGTATGATAAACTGAAGGCCTTCAACGAAGATCCCGATCGAAAAGTCGTCAAGAATGCGTGGACCATCTGAAAGGTTTATCGAGGATACAAAGAAAGTCATCGTTTACCATACAAATCATAATTTGTAAGAACGAAGGTCGACGGCTTGTGTTGGTGCTGTTAATAGACTTATATTTCCCGTTTTAATCATTTAACCTGTCTGAAATTTTTATGTCGTTCATCTGATCATAATTTCTATAATTCATGACAAATACCAACTTTTGGTTTTCTCTTGTTGGTTCAAAAAAAGTTCATAATAGCTGGCATATCGTTCGCATATCTAGGCACTGATTTTGGTACACAACTTTTCCATATCTAGCTATCGACTTTGGTACATGTTTGATTTGAGTTTGGCGCATTTGCTATCTAGCAATCTGAGGCACTTTCCAAGAAAAACCTTACAGTGATTTAACTTCCAGCTAAATTTTGAGATTCAATATTTCCTTTTAACTGTGAAATACATGAGTAAGTGAAAGTTCTAAAGTCCTGTAGTAATTTGAGAATCAATTCAAGGATTTTGAGAAAATATTGCAATGCCTTCTAGTATCCAAAGAATTGTGCCAAACATTGTTTGACTTGGATTAGATCACGGAATTGGCGTTGAAATTAGGAATTGTAACTTTGCCATTTGGATGAATTCTTATCAATTTCACGGACCTAAAACCGAGTCCTACCGGCTACCACCTTATGTAACTGTCGTGCTACTGGCCAACGCCTCATGTTTTGGATCAAGATCCTCTGCTGTACAACAGGTGTTGTACAATATTTAATGACAAAAGATTGTCATTAAAAGTGTTTTGTCGTCGTTACTAAAATTTATAGTGATAATTTTTTGTCGCTAAAAAATATTTAGCGGCATTTTGTGGGTACATCACATATGCTGTACAGTAGAAAATCTTGATCCCTCCTGTGCCATGCCTGCTGTTGCCGGCCGTCGTTGCCCACCGGCCACGACTGTCTTCGGACCACCTCCGGCCATCTCTGACGGCGAAGTTGCAAAAATAATTTGTGATCAAATTTTATCTCATTTTTAAATTTTGTGACGTATCTAAACAAGAATTGGAATTGAAATATAATTACAATTCTCAATTCCAGTTTCGCAATCCATTTGGAGCCTTATACATGTTGGGAGGACATTTTGGTGTAGGAAGGCCTGTTAAAAATAAGTTATGTTTAGAGATCTAAACTAGCGCTAAAAAGTTTTAATAATTTTTTTTTTGTGTGTGGTGAAAAGTCCTTTTATTCTATATATACAAAACTCTCTTTTCCAGAATCTTCCGGTCAATCCCCCAAGCTTTACATAAGCCTGTTTTGAGGAAATGTCTGCTATATTCTCCCAGCTCAGTATCTTATACTGTATCCTTTTTTGCATCATATAAAAGCAACTCTCTGGAGATGCTTGCTTCTGCTCAAATATTCTAGCATTCCTTTCTTTTCCATAGACCACACACTGCTACTGTGAATGCCAGTTTGCTGAGTTTAGCCCTGAAGTTCTTACCTCTGTATTCTCTTGAAACTTTTTATAGGCAGTGAATCCATCCATGAGACGGTACATCAATTCCAACTTTGTCGCATACCAACCTCCATATATCTTGTGAGTACTGACACTGAATGAAAAGATGATCACTTGTCTGCTCGTGTATGGAACATAAACAACAGGTATCATCCTGAACCAAGTTCCATTTCTGCAATCTATCCTTAGTTCTCATAAAATTCCAGACACTGTTGACAGTGAATTTGCCACTTGAATGCAGATCCAAAGCTTTCATAAATTTAGAATGTCTCCGCTAAATATTCATAAATGATGTTTTTCGGCGATCTCAAATTTCCAACGAAAGACGCAGTTCCATAACAATGCATACCACTAGGCTGGTTAAGATTAAACTTTATACTTTGCTATACTTATCCATGTTTTATCTTGTCGCTCAAGCCTCAAACATAAGGGAGGCATGAAAAAGGATAGGGGTGTGTTTTTAGGCAGTTGCTTGCTACCACAGTTTTAAACCATGACCGTCGTTGACTAGCCAAATACAAGTTCTGATCATATGTTTGCCATTTAGCTTTCAGTTCCAGTTCCATTTGAGATGCATACCAACATGAGTAAAGTATGAATACGAAGTTGGCACTAATGATCGGATGCATTTCGAATAATGTGACAATATCGTGATTGCTCATTCCTCTATGCTTTTCATTGATTATAAAGTGCTTAGCCACTTGTCTTGAACCACTGCAAAGTTATCCTCGCATCCTTGTTTTCTTATATTATACTGGACAAAAATGAGATTCGAGAAACGGAGATTGAGATATTGGGGGAAACTAAAAATGTTGAATGCTAGATCGGGACGTTCTCACATGTTGGATTCAGAATGCTAGATCAATTTGCAAGAGTGACATTCTATTAGACTTGATTATCCATCCGGGGATGTTCTCACATGTTGGGGGAAACTAAGATTGAGATATTGGGGGAAACTAAAAATGTTGAACGCTAGATCGGGACGTTCTCACATGTTGGATTCAGAATGCTAGATCAATTTGCAAGAGTGACATTCTATTAGACTTGAAAACCTCCACCTTTGTCTGTTGCAATAGGGGAGAACAAAGCGGTGGACCAACCACAATATCCAAACCACGTTGGAGATTGCGGTATATGTCCAAAGGAGGATTACATTGTCTCAATGCGAGGAAAAATTTAGGCATGAGCTCATATATCCTGCCCAAAATGGGGGAATCTTAATGTGCCAGTACGTGGTTTTAATCTTTACAACTATATGGAGGAAGTACATTCCTTTGGGATCAAATGTCTAGATTGTCATTAATATTTGTCATTCCGTACGAGTTTTCCAATTTGGATTTGCTAAGCTTTAGCTATGGTGTACGAGGAATTTTCGAATGGTTGGTGTTGGAGGCAGTAGTGGTAATCAAGTCATTGGCCGTGCTAGTGGCTCAAATTGGTGGCGGTGCTGGACATGGCTCCGGTCTGTGGCAATGGTAGTGGCCTGCAATTACTGTAGGCGGGCGACGATGATGGTAGTGGTGTTCGAAATTGGAGAAAAGAGAACAAATTTGGTGGTAGGAAAAAAGAAAAAGAAAAAAGGGAAGAGTGTGAAAATAGGTTAATCATATATTCACTCGGGGAAGGTATGAAGTTATACTTTGCTTTCTACTCTAAATTGGAAAAGAAATCACTTAATTGAGACATCTTTAAATGGTAAGAAGCTCGCTCACTAAGGAAGGAGAGAGTCTGTGTTCAGTTGTTATGTTTGCGTATCAGCTGTTTATCAATTTTTATTCTTTAGTTATCGTTTGTTACTTAAAGTAATAGATTAGCCGCTGCAAAACTTAAGCACGTAAATGGTTGCGATAGATGGTCAGAGATTCTAGGTTAGTCGTGGATGTGCTTGTCAAATAAATCCACAAGACAACGGATATGAAAGAGAATGTAAATTAGAAAAAAAACACTCCAAAAATTACATTTGAAATATCCGCTCTTTCTCCGAGGGTTCATGCTTCAATACCTACTAACTATATCTTAAAGTTTCTGTATAGGTAGATACCCGCAGTAACTATATATTTGCTTACCATTCTTAGTCAAATTAAATGTCTAGTTGACGGGTGAAACTCTAACATCATCCAAGACAGGGCCACAAAGGTGACCATAGTCATTAAACTTGGTGTGGTAGTATGCACTATAGAATGTTAGTCTTGTTCTAGCTGAAATTGCTTGGAACTTGAGACTCGCACTTCTAACACCTCCCTTTCCCTGAGATGCAAAGGGAACCTTGACAGTCCCCTTGGCCGCGAAAGCTTCGACCATCATCGATCCATGGCAACCGTTCTTTGCGTCTCCGATAGCAAATGTGAGGTTGTAGAACTTGTTAGGCACGGTCCTTATGATTTGTGCAATGGCACCTTCTCTCCCTCCTACTAATTCAATCGCGGCGAGTCCTGAGGGGACGATGAAGTGCCTAGAATCTATGTACTTAACGGGTTTGAGGGACTCGATTATCCATCCGGGGAGTGGCGAAATCAGGTCTTGTTTCTTGGGAAGGAGGAGGACCCCCGTTGAGAAGTTCTTGAAAACACGAGGACCTATTTCAAAGCCACCATTTTTCACCAAATTACCTGCATGTATGGATAGAAACAACATAGTTAAATGCGGCCAGAGGAACTGTTGCATCTGTAAAGTAAAATCTCGTCTGCCTGATTCCTAGCCATTTGAAAATAACCCTACAAGATAGTATTGTTTGATTTACTAGGAAACATTTTGGCACTGCATCAGATGGAACTACTGGGGGTCTAATTCTTGAGCATGGTCATCTTAAGAAAAGTAAAAAGAGCAAATAACTATGTGAAGTTAATTCCCTTCCATCAAAGACGTTGAACTGTGAGCTGAAACTTATAGAAAAGAAAATGAGCGAGCTCAAGAGTCACAACTACAAAATGCAAATTCATTACAAAATGGTTTGTCTTACTTCTATTAAGTGTAGGTTTGGTAGCCCATGACTTCACTAGGATGCAGATCTAGAATATAAAGAGCAGCTGTACTTAATTGTCCTTTAATTTCTTTGTCGTGCAAGTATCTTATGGTCAAAGTGAGTAGGGAGACGTGCATTTGTCTTCCCCCATGTCATAAGGGGTCCAATTTTTATTTATATATTTATTCTTTTACCACAACGATAACATCTAACTTACCACATTAAAAGATAACAACAAAAAAAAGAAAAAAAAGTTGCTGCTGAATGACTAATGGCAGTTCAAACCTCTGGCTAGGGGAGTGGGACATTTTATCCCTAGACCACTCCTTTGACAAAATAATTTAGCGTGATAAAGGATCTAAAGAGATTGAAAGCCCTCCTTTAGTACTTTGAGAGAATAATTTTCTTGTAAGTTGTGATGAGAAATTACCTTTGCTGTACTTGAGAGGGAGCATCTCTTTGATTGAAATAGCATCCAAGAGGGGTCCACAGGTTGGGTCCTCTTGAACACCAGGGTTATGAAATGTGACCTTGACACTGGTAGAATTGGCCTTGAAAGCCAACCCATAAGTGTCACCTCCATTGCTGCTATACAAAGTCTGGATTGGGAGGTCAGTCGACTGGCCGGGGATCGAGAGCCTTAGCACCTCATCTTGAGCACAGGTCCTGGTGGCCGCAAATATGAGGGAATAGGTTGAGCCTGCCTTGACTGCAACAGCTTGAGATATGGAGGCCTCGTTTCCGAGCCTCACCGCGTGGGACCCACGTGGGATCGCGAAGAAGAAGCCGCCCGGCTGGGGCCCCCCTGAGACAAACTCGACAAGGCCATCGATTTCCCATTTGGGCAAGGAGTACTTTCCTACGATGACTGTTTTCTTCAGATTTGATGGCTTCGGGCTTTCCTCGAAGTTGCCGTTTCCGAGCAGACCTGCAGGAAGATAGTGAAGCTGAAGCATTTACTAGGGAAAAAAATGGCGATATATTTGGTAAGAAATTATTCAGTTAGAACAAAACAAACATGAGGATCAGTTGGCATGCATGAGCTGCTGCTACATGTGACTTTCTATGGCTAATGTGGTAACACAAATTAGTCACAAACATCTACTCTGAAAGCAAAATCTTAGCAACAAAAACAATGTATTGTGGCTGAAGTTCTCCTAGGGATCGACTAGAGGATCCGCGCGTGTCTGGCAAACATATGAAACCAATGGGCATTGGCCATGCGACACTGCTGCAATCACTGTGTTAGGGAAGTCTCACTAGATAGAGTGTCTATCCCAGACAAATAATGAGTTTCAAAGGGTGCTATAGACCGGTGTGACGAACTCCTATTTGGTTTATAAGTTTTTCTTCCTTCTACTATTGGTCATCACGATTCGGGAGGCGATCCTGTTATGCAGACAATATGCATGAAAGAAAGTACTGCTAGACTTGGCAGTGATGACTGCGCGCTTACCATCAAAAGGTGGAGGAATTGCTAGAGCAGTAAAGCCGTTGGAGAGGGAGAAGATGAACAGAAGGCAAAGAGAGACAAGCAAAGCCATTGCTGTCCAATTATCAAAAGAAAAAAGAAGATCTCAAAGTGGAGAATAAAGGGTATACTCGTAGACCATATCTATATATAAGAAACTTCCACTTTAATGTTGGAAAAAACAAAAGAAAAGGAAGATAAGGCCATGGTAAAGTACCGCCAAATTAGCCGCGAAATGTGTCCGTCGGTCTCATTCTTTTGAGTTTTCTACACAAATCTTTGCCCACATGACTTCAAGTCTTCATGGGTGACCGTGATTTGCTCCATCTCTCCAATTCTTTAAACGAAGCTTCCGCCCAAACAAGAAAGAGGAAGCAGCTCCTGTCCCCCCCTGGTCACGTGCAGTGCACGCGTATCAATATCAGACATCGCCTCTTGCTGCTATAACAAATGCCAAATGGGCTGTAGAGACATAATAATGCAATCAGTTGCAACAACAACGTACGTCTTGCACGGAAGGTTCAAAGAGAGCTCTGAAAATTGAAGCACGAATCTTTTGAAAACCATGCAAAAACGAAGAAGAGGTTAAGTTGAAAGCTTGATGCATGTGATCCGCTTATCAAGTGCTCTGCCCCTTTCTAACCTAACTTTAGAAAAAATCAACGGCAGGCCACATGGGGCACATGCACGCGGCGGTGGCATGATGATGACGCTATGCTATAGGGGAGAAGAGAAAGAAAACCAGCGGATTAAAGTGATATATTGTTGGTCAGTTATTTAATGAGAAACGCGTTATATTTGACGAACAAATAACAAGTATTTTAAAGTCAAAAATTAAATACTTTCATTCGTAAGTTTACCTTCAAATTTGCTTGCTTGAACTTGTACAATTTGTATAGAACTCAGAATTCAATATTAGATAGATTAGAAAAGTCACATGAGTTTTGAAGTTGTTAGGCATATTAGGCTTCATAACAAGCTAATAAAGGTAGCCGATCTTAGGCCCAAGTCATTTCAGAACCAATTCTAGAAATTCACCGGAAAATGAGCACCGACGTATCATCTCTGAGGGGCGAAATTAAACTACTTTTAAGCATAGTTGTCAATACCATACTCGTACCGGCCGATACGTACCGTTTCTGCCTTCTACCGGTACTGTACCTCTTACATTTTGTACCGGTTAAAATATCACTCTGTACCGGCCGGCCGAGATATTCTGTTTTGTACCGGTTCCTTAAAAATGTAAAAGTAACACATTTTTATTAGAAATTTTGTAAATTGACCATATTATAAAGACTAAATAAAAAACACTATAAGTTCTTATTATATTAATCAACGCCTCTGTACCTTCTTGCTCATAATATTCACGTAAGCTTTGATCATATTCTTTTATTTATATGATGTATTGCTTTACACACATGTGCGCGATCACACGCACACAAACAAAAACAGCTTATTCTTAAATCCGAAGACGTTATTATTGAACAAACAGTTAACAGTTTATTCTTACATAAGAACCTGCGAATGAGATCGTTGAAAAGGGAGATAATCCTAAAAAAGATAATTCAATTGAATACGTTACTTAGTTTATTTGAAAATTAACGTAATTCAAGCTCTATAGGATATATAATTTATTTTAGAGGAGTTGTTAGTAAAAAAATATTTGTATATTTTGTTATTTAGCCAATGAGTGAATATTACAAATGTATATTATTGATGAAAATTTTGAGACGGTACCGGTACGCACCATTTTATGGAAGAAACGGTATGCACTCGGGTACGGTATTCATAACTATGCTTTTAAGCGCTTGCTCAATCTTTCTATTTTTTTCGTGATTTAGATAATAGTTTCCCATTTTTCCAACAACACGAACTGATTTCTTCGAGCCATTTTGGACCATTGAAACTGTTTAAATCTATTTAATCGGTCAAAATGGATGGTTCGGCCTAATCTATTCATAAGAAAGCTATGAGCCTGCATGGAATTGATCGTGTGATGATTATACTTGACATAATTTGATATAAATTAGGTTTATTACTGTTTGGCAATCATACACACCTGATTCAATTAACTTCAAAAGCTAAAAAAACTGATTATAACATAATCTAAGAAAATAAGAAATATAGATTAATCACTTTTTCATAAACAAGTCTAATCACGTAAAGCACTAGAATATCCTCGTTGAATACAAGGACCTTTAGCACCTTTTATTTAAACACTGATTTTTTGTGTGGATTTGCCGCATTGAAATTGCTTTAAGTATTTACCAAAGTACCAATTATAGCTTAAAGCTAATTTTACTAAAAATAGCTTAAAATTAATTTTAAAAGTTGATTAAGATTTAATTGAAATTTCCTTTCGAGAATTAATCCTAAAGTGATTTGAAATTTGTTTATATGTTTGGATGAGAATCAAGAAAATGAGAAGTTAAAAATACTTGATAAAAGAGATGAAGATAAAGACCGCTTTTGATTTGAAGGATCTCTTATGATCCTTCTTTTCGGTCATATAGTCATATATATTTAGGAAATATAGATTTTGTTAGTGATTTAGATGGAAGATGCATCTCATTTTACTAAGCCGGCCATCCTTAACGATGCATATTTCCTCAATAACCCATATATCATATATCTTTTGGACATGCCCTACATAAGGCAAAAAAGCCTAGCAGAAGGTCCAACAGAATAATATAGGCCCAATAAGGTCCATTAAAGTGACTACCGGTTCTAATTGAACAATCAGTTAAGACCAATCAATATAATTGCTCAGAGTGAACTGTTGAACTTTGTATTGATTATGTTTACTTCAAATCAAATGAACCAAAACAAGTCGTGTTCATCCCTTACAGTGACTCAGTCCACAGTCCCAGTATAGGGTAATACTTTTCTTAAAAGGGTTAGTCAAGTATGTATTTCCAAGATCATAGGTGAGGTCTTATGAAGGCAATTTAATACTATCTCGCATTCGATGTGGGATATTACACTCCTAATCCTAATAACAACGGTGATTATTTGGCAATGCCATGAAATACATAGAATTGATTGTGACACTTTCAAAATTGTCACAGTAAGCAATTTTGCCATGGCTTTCCAAATTATGCCTCTATTTTCATATGGAGATTCTTGGCAACTTGTTGGCATCCACGGAGATCACCAAGTTACATGTGCAATTTAAGGATCCGGCCTGATTTATTTTAAAGCATCCATAAACCTATTGGGAAAAGGTAACTGATGGGTGAGTTAGGACAATGTTACGACTATGGCACAATGCATCGATGATCCTCTTTACAAGGTGGCAAGGGTTCCACATGTCAAGATATGATTTATCGGAGATACAAACACAATAGTGCATAAGCCCGTGTGATCCCACGAAGGGTTAAAAACTAAGTTCGAGCTAAGGCTAGCAGGGTGGGACATTTATAGGGCATGGCTCGAGGTTGATCCTTCTTTATGTATGCTCTGTGTGTGCGTTTTGTTAAATCTTAAAATGACTATTAAGTTTCGCAAAGTTTATAACTCTTCTCCGCTTATCTAAACACAAAGTAAGGAATTTGTAGTACTAAAGAGAGAGGTCACGTGAGGGGGTTCACATGCCCTTGTTAGTAATTCGGTTTTTTTTTTTCTTCACATCAATCAATGCTAACAATGCTGCATTAATGTGTTTGATAGACCTAACTTTTACTTTCCTCATTGAATTCAAGAAAAGCACTCTGCTTAAAACCATAACAACTTGTAAGCACCGTTTCCCCATTCTTCCTCGACTAATGACCGCACATACATCAGTCCCTTGAAACGAGGCTCCCTGGAGAGGATGCTAAACATCGAAGATGTAAATGAAGGGTTTACCCTATATTGATGGGTAAGATGCTAGTCTCTCTAGCCAACAATCAGATTTTGACTTCTTGCCTAACCAGGGGAAGATGAAGGCAACCGTGACGATGCTAAATTAATCTCTAGACTAGATAGACGAAGCTAACAGCCGATAAATTGACTTAGACCAGGTGTTTTACTTTTACAAGAGTTAACAGATTATGAGAGCGGGCTACGCCTATTCCAGTCAAAAGCCGTGGTATTAACAGTCGACCAGTCGTCCACTGCAAAGACTCCATCCGTTCCCAATGACCCATTTGTCTCTAATAAAAATCCAATCTCTATTCAAACACTAATTGTTTTGGATCCCAAAGTGTTTTGTATTCCTCATATCTTAATGGGTGTCCTTTCTCCCGTGAGAAATCTAATCTTTATGTGTTCACAGTTCGCTTTTCTCCCGAATTCGTTTCAAATTATCTTCCCCATATCTCATTTTTTTTCTTTTTCTATGCATAGACATTATGCCTCATGGCCCAAATTCGTGTCAATTATCTCCCTCAAGTTCCCGTTTTTCACTTATATATAAGCATTTGCTTAGAATTGCGACAAATAAGATTTTGAAAGATCTATATTTACACCACATCAGCTTTTTTGGAGTCTTCTTCATGTGCCAAATCAGCTACAACTTTCATCTGAGAGACCCCCAGTTTGCTTGGACTCGTCTTTTATCAACTAAGAGATCAAATTAATAGCAGAACTAGGACATTTTTTTTATGTGTAGCTTTAATTTAATGTCCTACTCAATGATAAAAACCTCATAAATTGATCTTTATCAACTACCAAAACAATGTCTCCATCCGTTCCCAATGACCCACAAATGCCGGCATCAAGCATCTCATTAATAGGTGCACATCCAAGCATACGCATCACAGCCGCCGGGCAATGAGATACCTTAACCCCGACCCTTGAAAGAAAACCAATACGAGAGGAGATAGCGGTTAGATACAAAACACTGCATCAGAAAACAAATTATTGACTAAAGTTTCAGAATACAATGGTTAGCAACCGCCCAAGATGAAGTCCATCTTCAAAATACAGAAGACAAAGAAATGGATTGCAGTAAAACAGTTTTTCCTGTGTTTGTCCATGTATGTGCGCGTATGTTTTAATTTCAATTAGGTAAAGATAATTTGTTTTCCAATTAGTCGTAATCATAGTTACCATCTAAGAAGATGTGTAAGTTTTAAAATTCGAGAAACATCCACCACGACCAGGGGCGGAACCCGAATTTTTTTTTCAGGAGGTGCAAAAATTCTATCGAATGCACCCAATTTTTTTTTTTATGGTAAAATAATATTATATAGAGATTTTTTAAAATCTCTATATAATCACTGAATTAAACGAAATTTAAGAACTTTACTAAATCTCTATATAATTACTGAAATTAAACTATACCAATGTTTCGATACTCAAAATTTTAGAATTAAACTCTAGGTTTATGATACTTTTAATATACAAATATATTTGTATTGACATCTATATACATGCAAAATAACTCAAGTCTGTAGCATAAGCATCGACATACAAATATAAAATAAACAATAACAATAAATTAACGATAATTTACCAAAGCAGTGGGCCACTCCGTCAAGCACTCAAGTCTCAAGTAGACAACACTCAACAGGCAACAGACAAATTCACCATGGCTGGATGCAGCTCCACCACGAATTGGGATGAAGCAACATACAACAGATAAATTCCCAGCAGCAAATCCCAGTAATCGTCCGTGCAGCAGCTCGCGGTTGCCGGCAGCTGGATTGGGTGAGGCACTCAATCAAGCAGATCTGGTCGCGTGGCCGGACGGCGTCAAGCAGTGGCACTCTGTCAAGCAGATTTGGTGACAGGTTGCAAGGTCGGACGCCGAACAAAGACTCGGAGATCTGGTCACCGGCGGAGTTCCGTTTCTTCAAGATCTGGTCGCCGGTCGGAGATCTACAAGGTGGGTTCAGACCGTTCAGTCGCGTGGTGTCGCCGGCAATATGCCAGATCTAGTCACCGGTCGTTACGTCCACTATCCACCGGTGAGAGAGAGAGAGAGAGAGAGAGAGAGAGAGAGAGAGAGAGAGAAAGAGAGCGTCGAGTTGTGGTTTAGAGGAATGGGGTATCGGGGATGGGGGAACGACGTCTCGGGAACGGGGTGGTGCGATTCCCGAAAACCAAATTTTTTTTAAAAAAATGAGGGGGTGCTTCAGCCCCCCCTTGCCACAACATAGGTCCGCCCCTGACCACGACTCAAAGTGAAAAAATATGATAAACTTCTCCTGGTTTGTCAAAAAAAAAAAAAAAAGTGCAAAAATATGCGTATAAGATAGAAAAGGGTATCAGAAAGTATTAAGTTTGAAATTTTCTTTTGCAAAAAAACAAATTCCGAAATTTTCTTATAAACAATTCCGAAATTTTGGTTGGTAAAGAAAAATCTTCACTATTACATCTGTGTTACCAAACGAGAATGAGAATGAACCTGGAGACTTACCTCATTCTCATTGACCCAAACTGTATGAGCTGCGAGCAAATTGCTTTGCAAGAACTTGATTTTCTCCAGGTGTGTAACGATTCCACGATCATGTGATTGCATATGAACATGTGGTCAATATTAATATGATTTTTGTTACAAGCCAATTACGTATCAAATTGAAGCGGTTAAGATGAGATTTACAAGATGGAAAGGAGTTTGATTTAAGACAGCCTTTTCGAGCATTTACCATTAGAAAAAATTCACCAAACTATGAAAGTACATTTTAATGAAGTGATTTTAAAGACTTATAAAATATTTGTAAGTTATATATTTAAAGTGTTTAATAATTTTCACTGCCTGCTTTCATGGATTAATTTTAGTGGATTAACAAATATGCTGGGTTCGCAAAACACACTAATATGGATTGCTTAAAGGAAAGAGAAACATAAACTCCATTGATCAAAAGAAACGGGAAGGTAGACTGAACGCTTGAGTGATTGTATCAAATGTTTGTAACATTTTTTAAAAGTAGGCCTATCGACACCTTGATTGAACACTCTACCCTCGGTTCATAATGTCAATTACGTTCTAACTAATTTTTGAAAGAATATAATGTTAAAGTATTTTATGAACATAATCAAGTTTTTCAAAACTCCGGATACTATTAATCAATTGTACTTTGTGGGTCGTCGTGTCATTAACTATTGATTTATTGCTATATATCTAATTGCAGTTTCCGTCGTATATTTCATTCCAAAATAGTGAAAAAGGGCTTAGAAACTTCAAGAGATTTAAAATAGAGTAGCAATTGCTCTATTAAGATTGCTAAAAGTAACTTTGGACAAAATTATATGCTTTCGTAACCTTTTTCGTAAGTTTGTCGTGTCATGCACATATCTTTTAACTCTAACATCTTAAACTTGAATTAGAACTGTTCATTTCTTAAATTAAATTAAAAGAAGTAATTGAATTTGATTGGGGGATAAGTAGCTTAAATCTAAATATTTTTGGAGAATAGAAAGAATGTAAGGTAATTGAGATCTAAGACAAATTTTAATTCCATTACAAAGACTACAACTTTTAATGCCAGCAAAAAATGGAGGTAGACGTGGCATCGCCAGTAAAGTTTCAACTGATGTTGCATGTGTATGATATTATATTTTTGGCAATAGTGGTTGTTGCTGCTTGAGGTAGTGGTGATTCACTACGATAGTGTAACATGTACATGCAAGTAGGAATATAACGAAATTGGTGGTAGTAGTAGTTGTAGTATCGATCACTGTAAAGTTGGTAGGAACGATAATGGTTTGCGATGATAATGGAGGTTAGGGTAGCAAAAATAGTAGCACTAAGGTGTTGGTGTGTTACTATTAGATAGTGGAACAATAAATGTTGAGAGCATTGATTAGACTAACGGTCAATTATATTAACTAATGAAGATTCTAGGTTTAGTTATTTGACAAAACTTGCACATCATATAAAAGCTATCCTGGGACTAGGAACTTTTACTGTTTTCACTAGAGGAGCTTCTCTCCCGACCATGTTTTGGTACCCATGTACAATTATCCAAAAGTTATCTTTGCTCAAGAGGTTGTTTTTGAGGTTTGAACAATTTGTTAATGGTATGAAATGATCTAAAAAGCACATGTAATACCGTATTTCTCATGAAAGAATATATCAGGCATGACTAGACATATGTGGGTTTGTCAATATTTTACACAAAAGAAAGAGAAAGTGAAAGTGAAAGTAAATCAACACCCCCGGCTCATACCTTTTTGTTACTAAAAGAGATTATTAGACCTATCATTATATACAATGTGCAAATATTATTTACTAGATTCTCGTTCACAAGACGGTTAATGAGGATAAAAGGACTCGGAAACATAATTTTGACAAAAATTTTCATACATCTTTTCCCTTAATAGTAGTTTTAGATGATAAAATGGTCAATAATCAAAGTTTGTACTTAAATGTTCTCTATGTTTTTCTATGATTCTTATATATTAGGCATTTGACTAATTTATTGAAAAAACTTAGATACCTGAGTGATGTCAAGTATTACGTTTAAGATGTATAAATAAAATAGTTCATCAGTCTTTAAAATTAATTATCTTTCTTTGTCTTTTGGAAGTTTGAATTGAATATGTTATGTTAAAGTAAGCGATTGGTACTAAATCAAATTGCATCATGCCCCCTGCATTTGCACAAGCACATTAGCTAGTTTTCATAAAGATTCAACTTTCTTTCATTCCAACTTGCCCAAGTCTTCGAATAATACGCTTCAGATCTCAAACTTTTCTTTTTTCTAATACGCTTCACAGCATGTTTTTGGTTACCTTGAAGATTCATCATTCTTTTATGAATTTTCCTGTTTCCGATGAAATTCGAGCCCTTATTTCATTTGTTCTCTTTTCTTCTCCAGCTTCAATCCTCCTTGTAAAGAGTTTCTCTTGATTATGCATCTCATGTTTATCCTCGTCCAAGGCGACCGGGGACGGGATCTGCTGTTGGGATGGTCCAGTTCAATGTCATAGGGATGCTTGGGAATCGCGTTCTCACCAGGTGGGCTCATATAGTGGACCCCCGTGTGCACTCACCGTGTTGACACACTACCCACTTCAACGCTGGCAGTGGAGTTATGCATTTGCTTTAGTTTTACCCTGTTCTTTAAAAGTTATCTCGCCCTTTACGGTCTTGCTTGTTATTTTTACAAATGAATTCTGGAATTCCACTCCAAATGCAAGTGGAACAATCAAGTACTTGGGGGTGCGGTTACTGGCCACATCCATTTCAGACGTGGCAACAACATTTCCCGCATTTACTTAAATTTGTGAAATGCCCTTTTTACTGCTAAAGTTGTTTTCTGTGTACGTGCTCCAAGTTGCAGTAGTACAAATTCTCTATTTTCTTTTAATTTTAAGTCGGATTGCCCTCAAAAGACCTAACCCTCAAAGCTCAAGAATATTGCCACTATGAGAGAAACAACATAATATAAAGGTGACGAAAATTAGGGTCTGGAAAACATAGTGATTCTCTTCCTAGAGGCCATCTTTTCTTCATCGTTCACTTCCAGGTGTAATGTTGTAAATGCAAATTTCCATATTTGCTGCTTCTTCCCAAACCTGGTTCAAATGTTTTGGAAATTGAAAACGTTAAAGAATGAGCTTTAGGCAGTGGCATGTTAGATTTGTTTACTTTATTTTCAAACTTGCAGTGGATATTTTTATCAGCTTTGTAATATATACCGTTAAGTTCGAAAATAACAGCAGGTGCTGTTTGTCTGTCTGTACGAGGTATTTAGCGAAAATGGGCAAGAATTTGTTGCTATAAAGTTATTCGTTGGTTTTTATCAAACTTCGCTTTAAGTACTCTGCACAGGCTGTGTTGTTGCAGGGATTTGGCTTTAGGCCATATATAAACATGTATATGTAGATACATATTTAGGTTTACTTGTACAGATTAGTTAATTTTTTTTGGTCTGAGTATTAGATATTGTATGACCATTAGACTCGCGGACGTGAGTTGGATTTATTGTAATTTAATGTTGATTGGAGTAGGTTTTGCTCCATTACTTTGCGGTAATTCTAGGTTAACAAGACGCCATAATGCCTCCGTGGTAGTATTAAAAGCCCTAATTAGTACTCCTGCTATTTGTTCCCAAAGTAGTAAGTCCAGATATTCTGAGTGAATGGAAGGTGGGAACCCTTTTCTTTTTCTAAAACGGCTTTAAGCTGTAGAAGTTTGGGCTCGTTGATGTTTGGAATTTCCAGCTGTTAAGATTTCAGCCTTGTACTACTCCACTTTTAATCTGAGCATGAGATTTGTAGAAAATGGATCCCCTTGTCAATGGATGCTATTTAGCGACAAAAGAGGCAACATTTTGTTGCTATTAAGTTCTTCTTCACTTTTATCTAGCGACAATTCTCGATTTCTTGGTGCTAGGTACCCTCTGCCAACATTTTTTTTTTAATGGTACCCTTGCAGTAACAGTCGATCTGGATCAAATTTTGTATGACGCACTAGATTACAGCTGAATGTATTATGTGATACACTTTTTTAAAAGCTCCCTTCCCTGCTCCCTCGGCAGCACGTCCTTTTTAATGAAATCTTTACCGCCACGAAATGGGTTTAGGCTGTGAAGACTTGTTGTTTTTTTTTTTGGTTTTGGTTTTGCTTTGTTTGGGAATTGTACTTTTGGATAATTTCTTCTTGGAATTTGCGGTGGTTTTCTATTCAGGTTTGTATTGGTTGATTAGTTAGTTTTTGGTTTGAGCATGAGAGTCATTTGACGCATTAGAGTATTTGATGTAGCTGGTTCTACTGTAATTTGATATTGGTTAGAGAAGTGTTTTGTCACGAACCGATTAAGGAGGAGGCTATTTTTGCAGGTTACGCCATGCAGGCGCTTAATAGGCGCTTACGAGATGCTTAGTGGACGCTTACTTGGCAATGAATGGGTAAGACTTTTGGAAGGTTTCACACTTCTCTACACACTGTCTTGTAAATACGTGAATATTCTAGAATACTGGAGGACAACTCTAGAATTGTAGAAGATTATTTTCGGAATAGTATAGAATGGTAGGAAAATGCATGGAGTCTTGTAAATAGTGTAGAGTGTTCTAAAGGGTAGATGTGAACCATAGGATGTGATGTATCTCTACCGTCTGTTGAGGAGGTAGAGTATTATATAAAGCCAATGCCTCACTTGGCCAAGGCATCTATAGAGTGATCCTAGACATCCAAGACATTCAAGAGTGATCATCTAGAGGGTCATTTAGAGTGTGTATCCTTGTACTAAGCTTTCTCCAAGTAATATAGTGGGATTCATTTCCTTCCAAACTCTTGTGTTCTCTTGTAAACACTGTTTGTTTACTTCTAAAATCGCCAAGCTCGAGGGTTAGGCTGACTTAGCGCGTAAGCAAGGGCTTGATAGCTAAGTGCCGCACGATCCGACTTAGGGAAGTCGTTAGTTCCGTGACAGTTTGCTGTATAACTTCATGGTAATCTTGGGTAAAATAGGCTTTAAATGTCTGTGCGATAGATTCAGATTAAAATAGGTTCTCCATGGCTAAAAAGATAGTTGGTGCACGCAAACCCGTAAGGTTAATACCTTTAGATTCAAGGGCATTTATTTATATTAATTTTAACTAATATAAACATGTCACCACGTGCTTACATCCTTGAGGATGTTACTACTGTTTACATGAGCCGTGACAGTAGAGGACTTCTAATCGTAGAAATGAGGTGGTACGTTTTTAAGATGTTCTGGTGCCAGTCTGTTTTGTCTTCACACTTCAGTAATTTTTACTGTCACCTCTCGAGTTATTAAATTTCCAAGTCCGAGAGGATGGATGGCGTGTTATGTAATGGTTTTTTGGGTTTCTATATTTTCTATCCTTCTGATCTCTGTCCTCTACTAGGCTGGCATAAGAGGTACTTGCAATCTTTGCATCATTCGTTGGATGTCCTTATGGGCAATCACAGATTTCTTCAAGTACCAACCAACGAAAGATTGTATAAGCTATTATTCTCTTACCTGATGTCACGTACGCTGACTTCTTGAAAACGGACTCCTAGCTCATACCCGGAATTCAAGAAAGCAATACACCACATCTTATGTTTTGTGCAAAATATATGGAAGACTTGAGCAGTATCATGGTTATTATGAAGGGTGTATATGTTGCGCTTTCTCCAATCTTGAGAGGGTGTTTTAGATTTATTTTGAGATGGTCAAACCTAATTTAATCCAAAATTAAATCAGGTATGTTAGTATTTGACAAAAAAAGATTAAAAGATTTAATATGCACTATAATTCTAAAAAGTGAGGTTTATGAAATAATTGATTTTCTTATAATCAGGTTTAACCTTTTAGTTTACTATACTATTCTCGTATTTCTCAAGAGAGGACATCCAGTAGCCTTCAACTAATTTGAAAAAGTTATTGTACTATAAGCATTAAGTGGGTCAAACTAACTTTTCTATAATTTATTTTTATATTATAGTTATTTAGAAATGAAAGTTATGTTAACATCACGTTTCCAAATGGATAGAAATTTATTTGTTAAGTGTCATCTATGGTCATTTTGTCTAAGTGGAGCTGATTTGAACTTTGTTTATCTAAATATTTTTCATCTTTAAACTAGATTACAAATTGTCAAACATCAAATTGATTATACTTGAAATATATTAAATGTGGTTTCGAAAATTGATCTCAAAACTGTACCCGTAAGTTTGTACACTTTTAGTACCCAAGTTTGAAGGTGCGTCAAAGAAGTACTCAACTTTGAAATAGCGTACCACATCAGTACCTCGACTGATGGACGACGGATACTGTTAAAAAGTCAGAGGGGTAGGACTGTCAATATGAAAAAGGGCATAAAGTAAATCCTAAACACGCTACGACGCAACATAATGACTTATTTTAATTTATTACTATTCAGTTGGCGTACTGAGGAGAACTTTGTATCGATGAGAGGGTTCTCGATTCTAGTGAATTTGTTGCAGGAGCTTGACAAAGTCCGTTTGATAAAGTCTGGCGCTCGAGATAAGACGAAGAAGGAAGTTTGTAGTTACTTTTTCCAATTGGACATTAAAGCTATGGCTCGAGTTCCAAAGCTTTTATCTAAATGTGGGGCTTTGATGTTGATGATTTGAAAACTGATGCCAAAGAAGTGGGTTCGCAGTAGATGTGGATGTGCCATAAGGACTACAGTCCGAGTTAGATGCTAAATATGCTGGTGTGGGACACAACAATGAAGGTCGAGGGCATAGACAAAGGGCTTCCACGCCAAAGCCTGAGGAGTGGCAGTGCTGCAAGGGCGAAGGTTTAGGATTAATACACGACGACGGTCATAGTTCAATGCTTATGTCCAAAGTAAGGGTCCAAAATCGGGATTCTGCGTTAGGGTTCTATATGTTTCGATCTCTAGATTCTAGAGCTTCGTTTTCAACTAATGCTTTTTCCAAACATTTTCTTTCCACCATTAGGATTTTAGACGAAATGCTAAGGTTAAAATCGCATAGAGATGATAGGCGCTTATCGTGGAGCTCGGTAGTAAGTATGCCCAGAAATGAATGTTCTGATATGGTCTTTCCCAAATCCTAGTTATCAAGTTAGCGCACCATTGAGGTCAGATATTTGCTTGCCGCTGAGAGTGGATTCTAGAAAGCCTCTTGATCAATGGCTTGGGGGTGAAGTCAGCTTCATTGGTTGGTTCTGTGCTGAGGGGATGAGACCTATTAGAATAGCCTCGCTTCCTACGCTGATAAATGCCTCTCAAAATTCTCTAGCTCTAGAATTTAGAGAGAGAAAGTAAATGTGAGATTGCATGACTAATCTATGTGTTCCGGCATTGGGGGCTCCTCATCGGCACCCACTAAGGACTATGGCCCCCTGGTCATTTTAAGAAGGGAGCAGGCCTCCGGAAGGCATCGCGCCTAGTCTGCCTAGTAGTTGGGCGTCAGGCCTTCCCCACCGATGCTAGATTCTCTGTATCTCTCGAGGCGCCGTGGGCCTATGCAACGGCTCTGGACTGGTGGTTAGACACATTAGTGCTATGTGGGACAGTCTTTCTAGACAGACAAAATGACTGTGTATGGGGCATGCCGCATGAATATGCGATCTGACAATTTATAGAGAACCGGTATTTGTGGCCCCTCGGTAAGGTGTCACTACCTGGAAATACCACATGCTACATGATGACATCATCATCTCAATCCCTATAAATAGGGGGCTTGAGAATTCATTTGGAGGACTTTTTCAGAATTTCATAACAGAATGCTACCTTGACGCGCTCCGAGTGCTCCAGCACAAGGACTCACCCGCGGTGATAGGCGACTCCTCCGGGACACTATCTCTGCCAGGGAGCTTTTCAACTCCCCTTCCGCCAGGTAGACGGCTCCTCCAGGATGTTACCTCGGCCTGTCGGGTAGACGACTCCTTCAGGATACTACCTTGACACGCTCCGAGTGCTCTGACATAAAGACTCATCCGGGGGATAGGCAACTCCTTCGGGACATTATCTTTGCCAGGGAGCTCTAAGTGCTTCGGCACAAAGACTCTCATTTTGCCAGGTAGACGGCTCCTCTGGGATGCTACCTCGGCCCACGGAATAGACGACTCTTCCAGGACACCATCTCCGCCAGGTTGTCTCTGTGACTGGCCTACATGCTCCGGCACTGGGGGCTTCATCAGCACCCCTAGGGACTATGACCCCCGGGTCACTCCGAGACGGGAACATGTCTTCAGAGGGCATCGTGCCTAATTTGCCTGGCAGTTGGGCGTTGGGTCTTCGCCACCGCTGCCAGGCCTGTGGGACTCTGCAAGGGCCTTGGATTGGTGGCTAGATCAAAGGGGTTCTCTGGCCACACCGACGCTGTGGGAGCCAGTCTTTCCAGACAGACAGACCAAGCTGTGCAGGGCAAGCCGAGTGAATATGCGGTTTGACAGTCCGTGGAGCACCGACAGCTGTTGATCCCTCGGTGATGTGTCACTCCCGGGGAGCGCCACGTGTCGGTTGATGACATCATCATCTCAACCTCTATAAATAGGGGTCTTGAGAATTCATTCGGGACTTTTGAACATTTTTCAGTACTTGAACATTTTTCACTTTCTCACTCTAAAATTCTAGAGAGAGAAACATACATGACCTTGACTCTGGACCTAAGCATCGGACTGTGACTGTCGTTGAGTATTCACTATGTGTCATCGCCCTCGCAGCACTGCCACCCTCAGATTCTGTCTGGGAAGCCCTTGGTCTCTGCCTTTTCTCCACCCTTGCTGTGTCCCACGTCAACACACTTAGCATCCGACTCGGACTGCATTCCTTGTGGCACCTCCATGTCGACTGCGAACCCACTTTCCTTGGCATCATTTTAGTGACTCCACTGGGGGGGTGAGCATTGCAGTGCAGTTCGTTCCTTGCCTGACACACCCAAGCAACCACACCTCAGCAACGTAGGACTACTAGGACTACCAGCCAAGGCCTCAACCCAGCCATCAAAGATGAGCATCACCTCGAGGACCAAGAAGAGACCAGCCACAACCAACTCCAGGCTTCCCCCAAGATGGATGCACCCAATGTAGCCGTGTTCGTCAATGCCACAATCCAAGACCTTACTACTACCATTACTAAACTCCAAGACTCTCAATCTTCTCTCATGGCTGTCATCTTAGAAATGCAAAAATCAATCCAAGTCTTGACTTCACAATCGTTGACTTTTTAAGGCCTCAGAGCTCCCTACCATGTGCCCGTTACTCACCCCGTGTTATCCTAAGCTCTAGGGTTGGCCCCTCCTGCTCAGATCCAGCCTTCAGGGCTTGGGCTAGTTTTGGACACTACCCAGGTCCCAGTGTCACGACCACCGCTGCCTTGGTCCTCCGGACCCTCTACAGTAGGACTCACGACACCTCAACCCACAGCGCCATGCCTTACCCTTGCTCGAAGCACTTCAGAGACTCACGACTCAATTGAGATGGAGCCCAACCCTAACATAACCAACTGAAACCTAAACACAAGCCATTCCCCCGGCTTGCTCTAATCGACCCTTCCTGCCGGCCGGCCTCCAGCCGCTGACACTAACCATAACATACCCCAACAAGTTTCTCCCCACCACTAACCTCTATCTACCATTTTCATCTCCTCAATGCCTTAGGTCACCCCATCTAGGGGCTCTAGTGCCAGGATCATCCTGACAGGGCACAAACCCTCCCATGCTTTGTATGTCACCAATCATGACCTTGACGCCATCCTCCACCGTCTCAAGTAGTCATCCTTACCACACTCCCCCTCTAAGCTGTCTGGCTATGCTCCCTACTCTGACAGCCTCGCTACCAAGCCCTACTTTGTCAAGTATAAATACCAGCCTTCACCCTGTTCAACGGCAAAGAAGGCAATGCCCGTGAGCACCTGACCCATTTTGGTGGCTCCCTGGAGCACTACAGGGAGGACGACACTTTGAAGCTTAGGGAATTTCACAGGTCCCTAACTGACCTCGCTTACTCTTGGACTGGAGAGTCATGGGCCCAGAACTCCTGCACAATCCGTTCGGCACATAGGCAAACCAAGTTAATGGTCACCTAAGTCAGTCTTTCATCCCAAACTTGCATGTCTCGTTGGTAAGCACCTCACTAACACTTGTTGCCTCTCCTCTTTGGTGTGTAGCTCAGTAGTCTCCACGACTCACACTCAAACACACACACACACACACAAGACAAAGTTGGCTTAAAGAGGATTTTATTACAAGAAAAGGTTTTACAAGAGGGCTTGATTTACCCGATCACTCACATATTTTTGAATCCTTAGGTTCCCCATCGCTTCTAGGATGAACTCTTGGACGATATGTACAAATGACTCTACACATGTCTACACATTTCTACTAAATCCTGGACTCTTTTCGACACACAATCATTTCATGCAGCTAAGACTATGTCCGATCATTGCCTGCAGGGCAGTCCAGTCGACGCTTGTGTTACAAAATAGGCTGTCACGATATCAGAATGTGGCACTAAAGAAACTAACTTAAAAAAGTGTTTGGTATATTACAAAGGACAACAAGAATGAAAGCTAGCTTCTCGTTGCCGTGCAGCCAATTTTACTTAAACCAACTTAAGTCACACCGACCTTTAGAGATTTGCTACAACAATTTTAATTGATGAGGCAGAAGTAAGAAACAAAAGTATCAGTTTTTTGGTCAAAGGTTAGTTGACTCTAACTTTTGCAACCTTCTACATCTTTTTCTATTGATTTGGTTGCATCCACCTATTAGATGCTAGTATATGTCGACAGTTTAGAGTGTTAAGATTGTTTTGGATTATAGTGGTTAATATCCACCGATGATAGTTGTAGTTATTTGGCAGAGTTTTTTCTGTGTCTTTTTGGTGTAGGTGGCGATGTCTGCTATTTGTTTTAGTATTTTTGAAGTATGCATTTGACTGGATATGTTGAACTCAATTTTCTTAACAATAGAATAAGAAAAGGCTGCACTACTTACGTCTACAATTTAGTACATTATCTTTGGTGCTTGCTGTTGGCAAGAATTACATGTGCTTAATTTGATGTTGGATTTTGAATGTTAATTAAGAAAACTGAAGTTTGGACAGGCCATAGACAAGACTTGTTAAGGATCAATGAATAATGTGAATGAGGTTACTTCAAAAAGTCTCGCAGTCAGAAGGAGAACTTGATAGAAACAATCAACTGTTTTATCCTTAGTCACGATAAAGATATTCCTTTGAGTGCAGGAAAGAGGGGTTAAAGGAAGAGTATAATCCTCAATTTTTTAAATTCCTTTTCCATTATCTTGCCAACCTAAGTCATCTATCCGTAATCTTTAAAATTCTGCATCCAGGAAATGAATCGACTTCACTAGTCCGTACATGTATACATGACACTGATAAAGTTTTTGCACAACCTGTGGGACTACTGAGCTTTGTTAATGCATTATTAATATATTAGTTGCAGTCTTTGGTGTGGTTGCAAGGTAATATCACCTATGCGCATGTCATTCTGCTAAAGAAAGAAGGGACTCTTTGAAACAAATCACTTCACATGACATTTCATGCTAGAACTATATGACTACCAACAAAAAACACGATGGCATTGGATTTGTTTATAAGCTTTCCGGTTTTCATTCACGGACTTAATCCTTTTGAGCGGCAATGGGTATGGCTCTTGGTTTTCCATGTCTAGATTTTCTTGGCGTCATGCAATCCTGATAATTAGAAAGAAATACACATTGAGAAAGCTAATAGGAGGTTGAAGCCCAAACCTCCAATCTTTTGTATATTTTTTCAAAGCAGCGATCTAACACAAAATGTGCTGAATGTTGTCTCCTAAATTAACAACTTTTTCCTGCTCTAAACATGGATCACATGAGATATTTTATTATTGTAATTTCTCGTCCATGCTATTGTACTGTCGGTTCTTGCATGGAACCTTTGGGTTCCCTCGAATCTGTGTATTTTAAGGGGGACAAAAGAAACGAGTGGACGCTCGAAAGTGAATAGGGGTGAAGGCTCGAACTTTAGATCTTTTCCATGTGTGATTAAAACCTACAGTTACTAATTGCTAATCGAACTTTGAGACTTATGATTAACATGTGACTTGTTGCAGTGGTTGACGTATGGTTCCAGCTTTCTTCATCAAAATGTGTTTTTAGTACCCTGCCCTTAAAATATCAATTGGTGAGTTTATTAGCCGACTTCTTAAAATGCATGGCGACCTTCTTTCAGTAGTGCATTTCATATCCACCACTAGCGAATTAGGAGTCTTTCAACGCTTTTTTTTATTTATAAAAAGAGCTCACATATTCAGCAAGCTTCTTTAAAGTTGGGTAGTGAGTGGGTGAGCAGTGGGCTGACTGTCATGGTACGGAACCACATTTGTGGGTTTGATGGGATGGTTGCTGAGGTGGTGGTTTGATGGTGTCTGGTTTTGGTAATGCATGGTGGTTAGGCGGTGGGCTAGCACTGATAGTAGGGAACTGTGGTTGTGGGTCTGATGGGGAGGTTGACGTTGTTGTGGTTTCATGGTAAGGTGGCGGTGTTATTAAGGGGTGGTGGGTGTGGAGGCCGTGAGCTAGCTCTAGTGACGGGGAACGGTGGTTATGGGTTTGATAGGGTAAACAATGGTGGTGATGTTATTAATAAGTAGTGGGTAGGTGGGCCATGGGTTGGTTGTGGTGGCGGGGAACTGTAGTTGTGGATTTGATGGGGTTGTTGCATAGGTGATAGTTTGATGGTGTGGTGGTGTTGATAGTGGGTGGGCGGTGAGCTAGTTGCAGTGGTGGGGAATAGTGATTGTGGGTTTGATTGGGTGGTTTTTGTGCATGGTGGTGTTTGGGGGGGCCGTGGGATGGCTGGGAATAGTGATGGGATGGTTGTTGTGGTGGTAGTGGTGGTTTAAAACCACATCGGAGGTGGTAGTGGTGGTAGGAAGTATGCTGTAACTGGTGATGGTGGGTGGAATTGTTGAAGGGGAGAAAAAGGAAGGAGAATACAAAGAGAAGAATAAAATTAAGGAACATTATCATGAACATTGATTTGTCAGTTTTACCCCTCATTTTGGGGCATCAAACTACCATTTTCTAACCCTGGCTAACGGAAGGACCTGGTGGATAAACGTATGATAATTTAAGGACGAATATAGCTAAAATAATAGTTTAGGGACAATGCCGGCTAAACGCTGATAGTTCATGGACATTTTTGGTAAGTGTCCCTTAAAAGAATTATTCCTTGAGGGGTAACAATCCAGAGGCCTGTCATGAACCTCGGCTAGGCCTCCTCACTTTCCTATGCCAACCCTGCCAGGATCAGTGCTATTGGTTTTGACTCCTCGAATGCGAGTCTCCATAAAACATTGGAAACAAGTGGTAAAGTGGCTGGAACCAAGTCTCACAGTGGTCAATTCTGAAGTTAATCACACCAGGATACATGATGAAGCCCCCAACTATTGCCTATACAAGCGATGATACGTAGTATCCCCTCACGAATCAAAGGGGTAGTGACTCAATGTCCATATCTCAGGACCGTTATACATCTAATGCCCCTTAGCTGGAATATACAAAGCTTGCCTCAACTTGTCCTTCTTGTCAGTTTTAGTTAATTATGATAAAGTAGAGACATCGAGCGCTTGCGATATTATCACCATTCAACTGGTGAATTTGACCTTTTAAACTTTGTCAAAAGGAGAAACAGAAAGCAACAAGGCTGACAGAACCATTATGGTGAAAACTGTCAAACCTCATAGATGCGTTGACTGCAGTAAGCGAGGCTTAGGGTCACAAGGAAGATAATACTTGACATAATTATTTAAAGGAGTTAATCTTGGAGAGGTAATAGCCCTTAGCCCAACATGATCCTCGAGCCCCGACTTGTCACTTTTTTAGGCTCACCTCTAAGAGACCAGGACAAGACCTCATGAGAGCATGATGCAAGGTCATCTTCAACCCCTTGAAGGTTAAACACCGCATTGTCCAAGAAGATTGACAACAAGGCGGCTAGAAGTAGGAATTGTCAAAGTTATCAAACTCCATCTGAACTGTGCTAAGATGTAGGTCGAAACCCTACCTACCCACCATATGCTAGCCATCTTTCTCATGACAAGTGGTATTCCCTTAAGAATCAAAGGGGCCATAACCCCTTTGGTTTGTCTTTAATAGGGACCAATGTACATCTCACACCCCTTTGCCTTAGCTCGTTCTTCCTCCATGTCCAACATACTTTAACTATGATAAAATAGAGACATTAGGGTACAACTCTATTGTTACTATTCACTAGGGGCGTGCAACATCTCATTTTAACTCCCGTCTCACTAGTAGTACAAATAACTCTTTATAGCATGAGAGAAACTAGATTAAATATATTTGTGATAGTACCCAAATTACCCAATCGTTCGTGCAACTAGACTTGGAGATATAATCTCCCAACCCTATATACAAACCCCTTAGCCTCCAGCCGTGACCCGTCACCTTTTGTCCTCATGGTCATGACTTGGACTTGGTTTCCATTCTTTCCTCCTAGCTCACTGGGGTCGTACATACTTGTGTGGCA
The DNA here is from genome assembly GCA_033065855.1 of Escallonia rubra. Classification (NCBI taxonomy): domain Eukaryota; kingdom Viridiplantae; phylum Streptophyta; class Magnoliopsida; order Escalloniales; family Escalloniaceae; genus Escallonia; species Escallonia rubra. Next base: position 14,572 of record JAVXUO010000194.1, on the reverse strand, counting down.
GGCGTCCCGCCAACCTCGAGCTCATTTGTAGAACATTTCCATGTCAACATTAGGATCCTTAACATTTTGGCAACTTTGCTAGGCCTGTGTAGTGCTCGGAGGTATTCCGCCTGAAATGCGAAAGAGGAAGATGATTTTGTAACTAATATATCTATACTACTTATTAAGCCAAAATTTTGTTTGGTATAACACCTTTTTAGTGTTATATAACACCATCCTACAATGATGATAAGTGACATTTCAAGAAATTTTTAAAAAATAACACAAAATAAAAATCTTAATTGGTAAGTAATTACCTACAAAAATATGTTTAGTTTTCACAAGTTAAAATTTATCGGAAAATATAGCTAAAAATAATTTAAAGGCTTGATACGATAATAATATTTTGGTAACTTATTTTTGGACACGTATGGCTGACTTGTTTTTCTGTTATTTAAGATTCATTTTACTGAATATGACAAAATTTTACATGATGTTTGAATTTTTATTTTTTTTAACAAAATTGGTACTATTAAATTATTCTACCACACGAATCGCGTGTTACGGTCACTTGTAATAATAGTAAACCAATCTAAGGCCCTTGTAGAGCACCACACCGATCCGTCTATGATTGGAAGTCCCAAACAAAGAAGATCATGCCAAGAAAGTTCTAATTCTTTGTGGTAATCAAATGCTCCTTATCAGTACCATGGTCGTGATTACGTTACATGTGCTTAGATGACGAGGGAACTTTATGCTAAGTTTTTTTTCTGTTGGAAATGAGGCTAACCTTGTTTTTTTTTTATAGTATAAAGTAGAATGTCATAGATATGAAAAGAGTGTAGCACCTCATGGTGATTACAGACAATGATACATAAAGCTACACTTCCCTGATCAATATTACAAGGATTTTCCAACAGAGCTAGGATACATACAAAGCAAAAGACACGAGCATACAATACGAAAATTAGAAATCTCGTTGCGGCAAAAAGTCATGCACCCAGTCTTGAAAGAAGGTAACACGTGCATGGCAGGCAAAAGCGGCTAAAGATCTGGATTCCTTGATCTGAGACGGCGTGGCTCTGTCAAAGCTGATATGATGGAAGTCTGCTAGCATATAGCAAAAGTCATACATAATAGGAGCGGTGGTATCAGGGATCTCCACCATATCCGAGAGCTGGTGATATAGTGGCAGTGCAAAAACCATCGAGTTTCCTCTTTTTTCCAGATGGTTCTTCAAGAATATCCTTAGACTTCATGCCTTCCCGTTTGATCCCGGAATGAAGTATAGAATTGTCATATGCCGCTTGAAGTGCCGGAACTCCATAAGTGTCCATCTCGCCGTCAGATATGTCATCGAAATCAGGTGCGGTGAAAATAGTGCCTCCTTTGTCCTTCTGGTGTGATGGTGGGTTGAACAGTGTCAACGTTTGATTGGCGGTGACAGTAGGACGGCATTTATATTCCAAATTGTCTTCATAGTTCCTGGAAGAGGAGGCAGTTGATGTATGTTGAGAGTAATGTCTTGCTTGAGTTTGAGAAGAAGATAATGTTCATGGTGCTGAGATAACTCTGGAGCAAGTGGTGCCTGTGGAACTTGGAGGGGAGCTACGGCCAGGAGAGAGTAATTACCAGAATTGGTTGCTGATGGATTAAGAGGGCTGAGGCTTATGCGCCTGTTAAGGCTTGAGCTAGAGTCTGGGCTGGCGACTATTGGGCTGGAGAAGTGTTGGTGGGCCGCGGCCGAGTCTGGGGAGATATTAAAGTACTTAACGGGCTGTGGAAATCCTTCTTGGCCCAAGGTTTCGGTGGGAGTGCATTTATAAGAGATAAGAGGATTAGCCCCAGAAAAAAATCTGTGGGCCAAGAGATTAAGTCCAGTTTCGGACAGGCCCAATATAAACTGGGCCAGCTTGCATTTTAGAGAAGGCTGGCTTACTGAAAGAACCAAAGAAAAGTCTTAAAGATTACATTTCAAGGTTTCGAAGTTGAGCAATGGATAACTACAAGCCTCGTTAATAGCCAATCTCGAACTTTTGAGAGTCGGATCTGATACCATATGAAACAACTTGGTTCATGACCCTAACACAACACAATGCGTCCCTTAAAAGGACTTGTCGATTAGATATTTATGAGTTCATAGATAAAGTCTTTTATATCCAATCTCATACCATCCTAAAATTAGTGCGGTATATCCATCACGAGCCTTCCTTGTCCAGATTAGTTGACTATGATAAATTAGAGAAATCAGGCCCAACCCCTATTTTCACTTCACCAAAGGCATGTGACTTCTCACGTGATCCTCCATCTCACTAGCACATTTATACCTCATTCTAGCATGAAATAAGCAAGAAAAAAAATATTACGGTGATACCCAAACTCTGTCGAATTCTCTGCACAACACATACTTCGACACTGTCCCTCAACCCATATGCAAAAGTCTTGTGCAGTTTTCACCAATTCCTCTAATCTCATTTGGGTGGTACATTCTTGTGTGCCATGAGTTCAGCCAATCACAGGCTCACACGAGAAACCTTGCCACCTCGTCAAAAGCACCCTGTAGAGGCCATATTACCATTCACAACCTCGGTGCACCAGCAGGTCACATGCATGTAGAGATTTCTTTGACTATTCGTTTTCCAGAGGCAGGTCAAGTTGTTGATAGAAGAGAGAAAAGAGAGGAATTCGCAAAATAATGAAGACATATAAGATGGATTTTAAGAGGATTATGGAAGACAGATGCGCGTTTTGGAGCTTTTAGCTCGTGGATATCCGTATCATTTCACAAAAAATGTTAATAAAGTATGTGTACCATTTAGTCAAGCGACATAAGTGTAATTATGTCAATTTGCGAAATTATGAACGGAATCACTAGTGGCTATGTCACTCTTAATGTTGCATTATGCATACTGTGAATTTTGAAACAGCACAGGAGCAGAACCAGGAATTCTTTGTAGGGTTCAAAGCAAATGGGTAAAATAGTTACAAAAAATTGATAATCACGCGACTTAAAGTGAACACAGGCTGTACTAGAAGGGAAAAAACTTAACATAATACTCATCCTGGTACGATTTTCTTGAGGTTATAATATCACAACGGGTAACTTGAAATTGCTTCATACAGTTAAGAATATAGGTATAATAAACTGTGCATTCTGATATCAAGAAAATTGTACCAGGATGAGTATTGTGATGTAGTTAGTCCACATAACCGCAAAATAAACCAAACAAGTAGCGGTTTCACATGCCAAGGTCAACCCAAGCACTCTATCCATATGAAAAAATGCCAGAGGTAAGACAGTGTCTCTGACCCTCAACCAAGTCATCAACGACAATATCAAGCACCTTAGTTCTCATGTTCTTGCTTTTGCTTTACACCTTGAGGCCTCCAGGAACATTTGCGCAGATATGAGGATGCCGGAGTTAAGGAACCAGCTCCTACCCATCCATTCTTCCTTTTCCAACTTTATCCACCCTAACTCAAGCGGATCCAACTTGTAAAACTTATACTCCAATTTGCCTACATCACGGGAACAACAGAGATTCGGTATCTCTTTCCCATCTTGGCTGGGCATGAAAAACAAACGACCTCCATAACAATCTGGCGATTCAGCTTCCTGGAGTGTACCATGGTCATGCTATTACCTGACAACTCAATAGTAAACATCCTACTGGAAGGCGTGTGGAACAAGCGGATTTTCCCACCACAAAATACCAGTTTTGAAGGGCTATTTAGATAATCAAACTCGTACGTAAATGAGGTCCACTTTAACCATCCAGGGCGCCACATAGCAACTTTTAAACCCCACTTTAGTCCACTCACAGTTATCACACATCCAGGAGAAACAGTTTCATCACTAAAAGAAATGGTAAAGGCACCATGATTGGGTCTTCCACAAGATGGGAGTTGAATTATCAGATTGCTGCAAGGGTTCCGCAATGAGAGGTCGACCCTCGTCGTTACTTTAGGATGTGCACCTGCAATCAACAACCAACAACGAACCTCCTCTTGAATAGAGGCAAACCCCATATGATACAACAGGGTTGGCAATCTCAAACTTCTCAGGTGCCAAACAACTAAAAAATTGGTACGCCATTCCAGTCCTTGTAGTAGTCATCAGTCAAGGAGATGCACCAGAAACAGATGGAGGAATGATGATATTCCAGAGAGAACCAGGAATAAATGGACACCAAGAGGGTGAAACAGTTGAAAGAAATTTGTCATTCCTGATAAGTAGATCACCACATCCAGCATAAGATTCCCCTAGATCCATCTTCATGTCCACTGAAAAGAGAAGAAGGCATTAGCAACAGTTGCGTCCTTCATAACTAAGAACAACCAACAAATGATATGAATATATGACCAATTTCTTGTGAAATAATTACTAGATGCATCACCATTATCCTGATGATGCTTGCAACTCCTTTTGCAAATACTTTCACTTTCAGCACAACATTGCTTACTGCTATCACCCTCTAGTGAACTTTTCCAGCAGACACTCGATGAAGACGACTGCCAATTGCTCACCATGTAACTGACAAAAGAAACGGCAGATACTACCAATGGTCATGTTCATATTAGAGAAAGAGAGAAAGAGAACTTGCAGATTCCCCACCTAGTATTTACATCCAGATAACATAAAATGGCAGACCTAAAAATGGATTTCTAAGGCATTCCAACAAAATGAGATTAGGTAAAACCATACTACACAAGCTAGAACAGTCTTATTCTGCATGCTCAATTTGAGATACTCAAAGAACTTAAACCTCTGTTTCAATGTTACCAGAATACAAGCTCACAAGAAGAAAACCATTTGGATGGTCGAGCGGCTCACAAATTTGTTCTTTTCGTGGGAGGCTGTAAAGAATGTTATTCTTACTGACGAGAATGTGAGGAATAGAGGAATAATGTATTTTCATTGGTGTTATATGTGTAGAGCCAATAATGAGTCGGTAGACCACCTTCTTCTTCATTATTCGGTTACCAGAGGACTTTGGTAAATGGAATTCAATTTTTTGGGCTTAAATTGGGTAATGCCTCACACGGTGGTGGAGCTTTTGAGGTGTTCGTCACTTTTCAAGTGGAAAAGAAAGGGTTTTAGGCTGTTGAGTTTGATTCCTCCAAGCCTTATTTGGTGTACCTGGACGGAGAGGAGAGCTATTGAGGACATAGAGCCCTGTAGTCATTTTGGACAGCTTCTGGCTGTGTTTTCACACCTGAGTTTGTATCTACTATTGATTTCATCCCCTTAGGTGCAATTTGAATCATCAAAAGAAATAACAAAAGAAGTATTGGACATCTAGTACTACACTGAATATTCGGAACTATGACGAAAAACAAAAACGATTCTTGCCTGACACACTGAAGTTCAACCTCAACCTTGTCCTTCATCTCCATCTCCCTCTCCCCATTGCATCTTGAACAATTAGAGTTGAAACGAATCAACAGACCGCAAAAGAAAAGGAACTCCAAAGTTGAAAGTCCGTTTGCGCCACATAGATATACATGCATCATTAGGTTTACTCAACTACATCTAAATTAGCAAGAATTTATATGTGACTTAAGAAAGTCTAAGTAATCCATATGTAACTGCAAAAGATACATAGGAGTAATTTCCTTTACAACTTTATCAACAGCGAGAGGAGAAAGCCCTAAATCGTAAGAAGTTGAACAAGCAAGAATTTCCATTTGCAATTGAACAAATGCAAACTAAAGAGTGATATATGTACAAACACATGTATACGTACCCAAACAACTCATCACTGAACCGTAACATAATCAGTAAGATATTAAGTAAAAAGAAAACTGGAAAACAAAAAAGGGTGCTCACCCGACAATGATGTCTAGGTCGATTCAACGATTAGGAAAGTGAAACCCTAAGGAACTACATATATTTTTTTCAGTAGTAAGAATTACGCGGCACCACTTTTTGTCCTTATCATTTCTCAGCACAAAGAATTGAACAGGCAGGAGATTTGAATCCAACAACGTAAAATCCATACAAGCACAAATTCATACAGGAAGACGCTCGTAATTGAATTAAATCGATTGCACAATTTAAGCCAACGATGAATCAAAAGAAAACCAGGATTCTCACCTGACACACCGAACCTCCTCGTGCTTGCTCTCCACATCTCTATCGACCGATCGATCGAAGTGGTATGAATCAAAACCCTAACTATGTTGAATTGTTGTTCTGGACACGTTGTGAGATTTGACAAATATTGGTTTTGCATTTTGGTCAAATGCAAAGATCTAAATTGTAGCATAATCAGTGCCAGATTGGCAATCCCCATGTTCCCGGAGAAAATTGAGCATGTTACGTGAGTCGCGTTATAGGCAAATCAGGATCGACACCAATGTTTGTTACAACAAGTGTTTCGGTTAGTCCTCGTCCTCCTTGGCCCTGACAGAGCCTTCTAATTTACGTACTATTTTTCATACGGTGCAAAATAAAGTTTAGAGACCAAATTGACAATTAAGAGAGATTGCTGGAGAAACATTACGATGATGCTTTGCAAGTGTGCTCATTTAGAAACAGATGATGGGCTCAATGCAATCACAACTAGGTTCCTCAAGCGGTCCCATCGCTAACTTAGGCGGCAAGCATTTCGTTGGTTTCTCCAATGAGGATCTATTCGGGATTCACTCCTTAAAAATTACTATCTTTTGCTAGTTTGGATGTGTCTTTATTACGGTCGTTTGTAATTGATTCTTAAAAGTAGATTTGATTAAATCAGAGTAAGTTTCTAGAGCCAATTTTCATCCATTTCATGTTTATCTTATACCATTTGAACGAAAATGAGAACTTAGGTAACCTTTGACAACGTTTTTTTTTTCCTAGTTTTTTCTTTAGTTTTGTAAACTAAAGGAAAAAAAAACCCGTTTGACAGGTAGTTTTTTTTTCTTCTTTCTTCCCTTCAGTTTTGAAAACTAGTTCTTAGAATATGGCTGTTTTTTAAAACTTTTATTTTGGAGTTTTGAGTTTTGAGCTTTTTAAAACTACCGCCGTCACCACCACCGCCCCACCTCCCTTCTTGCCCCCGTCCCCATCACCCTACTTCCCCCCTCCCCAACACCTACCACCGCCATCACTAGAGAAAAAACTCAAAATACCATCACAATTTCATAAAATCGCACAATTTTCCCAATCTAAATCAATTATATGAAAAAGATTTAGCTCAGCTGTTCTATTCGATCCGAGTAGGAGAAGAACCCGACCCTTATTAAAAAAATAGAGGAAGAATGACCAAGTTAAGATGACATATTATAAAAGGTGGGTTTCGTGGATAAAGATAAAATTATTTTAAAACTTTTAAAAATCAATTTTATTCGTGTTTGCTAAAACAATATTCTTTTTGCTTTTTGATATTTATACCGGATTCATTAATAAATGAAAACGAATCAACCAATTGGTGGGTCTATATTTTTTAGACTGCGTTTAATGGATATCTGTAGATCATGGCTTTGGGCATAGGCCTCCCCAAAGGTAATGGAGGTGTGCAAAGGTTTTCTCCCCCGGACGGAGATTGGCCTTGGAGTGTGAAGGCATAAGGGAGCTTGACTGCAAGACCCACTCGTCGAGCATGGAAGAAAGTTGGCCTTAGTGATCCAACGGGGCTGAGTGGAAGGGCCATCGCTCTGATCTTTCCCAAGAGCTTGCGTCGAGGGAACATTTGGCACCTCGATGTCGGCTATTCACCAATTGTAGCTATAATATGTTCTAAGAGTCTGGTTGTACGCCCATTAAAGTGATACGTGAGCTAGGTTCAGAACATTGCCAGACAGTTTGGTCCATATCCATTGTGGGCATTAGAGCATTGATATATAGATATATACATATAGGTCTGTATACATATATGCACATATGTGTATACCTACATGTGTGTATATGTAAATATCTTATAGACTTTTTCTTTAGTTCTAAACCTTCTCGACGATCGTTGCAATCTTTTAAAATTCCATCCAAATTAGTTTCATTTTTTTGTGACCTTACATATAAGATTTGTTCTAGTGGTTGTGATCTTTCTCCAAATGGCTTCTTTATACCCTTCACTCCATATAAATAAGAGTAGAGGGAAAATCATAGAGAGGTGTGAGAGACAGTGTAGAGATACTAGGAAATCAAATCACTCATGTCACTCAAGAGTTTTCTATATCATATATGAAGCAATATGATTTGATGGGCTTCAAAGTTTTCTACATCAAATTAAAAACCTCGAACAACAATGGGAGGTAGCTTGATAAATAGCAGCCCGATTTCTCACAAGTGCTAGCAGAATAGGCTCAAGTAAAAACCACAAGAAATAGGAGTTGGAGTAGAGTATCAACTGGTGCTGAGACCGACTTCCCCAATTGATTATGGCAACCAGCTGTGAATGCCTCCCATGCTACATTGCCTTATAAAAGCTTGAATTCGACGATAAAGAGTTGAAAACTAAGCTTATAGAAAATGGCTAAGCTTATAGAAAATGACAACTGGATTTTCCTCGGAGCAAGAAAAACAACACCCGATAGCAACACTAGTGAACCCTTGATCCAAAGTTGGTAAATCCAACGCCCCTCCGGTTTTCAGATTCAAGAGTGAGAAGTCATAGTTGTCACATCCTACAAGAAGCCAACCGTTTGATGCCGCCATTATCTTACTCTCGTTGCCAATTTCTTCGCGCAACTGCGACTCGGGAGCAAATCCTTTCACGGCATCCAATGAAGTCTCTGTAGGTCGTACAAACCGTACAAACCGGTCGATGTCCATGACCTATACTGCACAAGTAGACGCATATCCCTCTATCCCTTTATCTTTAAAATTAAGTTGAAACCCTAACCCTAAAACTAGCAAACTGCAAGAAAAGGTATGAAGAGCTTTGTATGGTACAAGTGCTATATTATTTCTCGGTACTAGAACTAAGTGCCTAAATTGCTAAGGTCCATGCCAATTTTACAAAGACAAAAAGTTTTGACAATACTAAAAACATACACTAGTTTTGAAAGTACATCAATCCTTTTGATTTTATTCTGTTACTTGTACCTGCAAAGTAATTTTACAAAATTTTAAGCTCATGCATTGCATACATAATTATTGCATATCAATTACAAAAATGGTCATTAAAGGGCACATAATATATCTACAATAATAACAACGACCAAAATGCTTGTTTCAACTGAAAGGTTGTTATTTGAAAAGAGCTAAGTTTCTAGAACACTCCAAATCAAGCCTATAAAAGCTAATAATAGCAGGGACAAGAAACATACGCTCAGCAATTTCTTGTGCATGAAGTTTTAATAGTAAGAAAGTAACAACAAGAGTGACAACGTCAAGTTAACCTCCCAGAAATGGTGGATCAGGTTATAATTAACTCTTACAATGTACAACAAATTAGTAAATATTTTTCTATCAATGAAAAAGATTGCTTAAGTACGGTGTAACATCATACCATCATATAATCTGGTTAAAAAATTATTTAAATTAATTAAGGAGATGCACATAGTGAATGTATCAAACAAAATAAAAATCGGGTACCTTAGGGTACATGAACCATGTGTCGAGAGAAAACATATCTAGAAACAATACTAAATGCAACAACTAATTAAACAAAATGGGTGCTGTGGAACGTAAAAATTGACCAAAAAATCTTATTTTGAGTTGCAAAACAAAAACCGAGTATCTATGTTGGAAGAAAAGACAAAATTTAAACTAATAATGTAAGGATGTTTATATCCTATTGAAAACCAAAGAGAAAGAAAAGATTAATGACTACTATATACCTTTGGTGTATTTGCAAAAGCTTCAGAACGCCTGAATTTGTTAAAAGATATCAATAAACCAACAACAACCGCTTTAGATAGAAAAAAAATGCAGCTGTATAACAAATTTACCAAGTGAGAGCAATAAGACGACCAATCAACACATGCTCACACAAAAGTGTTTTTTCTTTTGCAAAATAATTACAAAAATAAACAAGAAACTAAAGAGCGTCAATGATAGTTGCAATATAGCTTACATGGTGATGTCCATAAGAAAAACAACAGGCTAAAAACTATGGGTTGGGAAGAGATGGTCCTGATATTTTTTAGACTGAGAGAAGCATAACAAGTATCCAAAAGTGGGGCAGGGTTCCTTATAAGGAGTGATTTTTGGGTAGAACATGTGACATCTTTTAGGGAAATTTTGATTTTGATTCTTAGAAACAAATGAGAACTAAGCATGTGCTTTATTATGGAGACAATTGTGCAATAAGAAAGATAATTTGGATCTTCTTAAGTGGAATTTTCCAATTATGGCTGATTGCGAAAATTAAGGAACTTCTGAATAGCTTTGATTTTTGGGTTGAAGATAGCTTTATTTTCCATTTAGCGGAATACCTAAAAATTGATAGTATTTACTTGCAATCCTTTAATTGAGGGACAATAAGGATTTGGTTGGTGTATGGGGTTTAGGTTACCGGAATTTTGGGTTGGGAGTTGGGAGTTGGGAGTTGGGGGGGGGGATGTTGGCGGCCGAAAGAGAGAATAAATTCAAACATGAAGTAATGTGATTAATTCAAACTAGATTATGTTCTACAAATTTAGATATGAGAAATTGCATAATAGAATCCAATTTCCTAAGAAAGTGTATATGATCACTTCACCATGGTTGGGTTTCGTTTTCAAGATTTGACTATTTTGGCCGTCGCGAACAAATTGTATTTTGGAATTAAGAAACTAGCTGTTATAACCAAGCGAATATAATTCAAGAAAACTTCCTTTTCTTTGTCCTAATTCTCTCGCTCACTTCTTCCTCCATCCAACACAGTACACCAATGACAATTCATCACATCCCATGGGGTTAAATTTGTAGAACATTGTCCGTAGTCAATGAGGCCGACGGGTCACAAGAAGAATATACACTTGGAAAATAATTCAAAGGACTTATTCCTCAAGGGTAGGGCTGAACACGGCTTGATTCGGTTAAGTTTGGGAGTCATACCGCAAACCAAATAGTTACCCCTCTATATGAAAAATTGTGAACTGAGCCGCCGAACTAAACCCCATTGATTTGGACGATTGGATTCAGTTTAAACCGGTTTGCGCTCATTTAAAGACATTATTCCTTTGCAAACTTCTAGTGAATCTAAATATAATTAAAAGTTGAAGTTATATTTTCTTTAAAAGTGAACATAATCTTGTTATATTCGGTATATAGGTGCTTGTCATATAATAACACATATGTTATTTCAGTTCTATTCAAAAGTAAACACGCAAGCTCATGTATAAGAAAAAATGAGTAATTAAAGAAGAGATACTAGTCACTAAACTTTTGTATTGTAACTGCTCTTATTTTTTTTTTTTAATATTTCAAGATTTTATTTATCTGGATTTGCTTAGTACCATATATGTGATAATTATCAATTAATGTCACTAAAAATAAATTGACGTATCATAGGTTGATTAGGTTCCGTTTGCGATCGGTTTTAAAACGTAAATCGTCAAGTGAACATAACCTAGGTTGGTTTGAGAAATGTGAAATCAAACCGTTAAGATTTTCTGACAGTTCAGATTGGATCAATTCAAGCAGTTCGGATCGGTTTGAACGGTTTGGTACTAACCGCTACTCAAGATCCCAGAGGCTAATCATGAACCTTAAGTTCGGCCTCCTTACTTGTTTTGACCAACCCCAAAAGGGTTATTTTGATTGTCTCTGACCCCTTGAATGTGAAGCTTAAAGAACCCTAAGACATATATGGTAAGGTGGCCAAAACCAGGAGGTATCATAGTGGTTAAACCATAAATATTAACCATGCAGAGGTACGGGATAAAACCCGTAAACTATTAACTATCCCCATGATGCACGAGTGGTGAAAGCATGCCGCCTTTCTCCAACTAAAGAGTCACCATCTAATATCCACAAAATAAGGGAAATTTGGAAATACCCAAATTTAACATGTGAACTCAAATGGCTAATCTGACATACTGAAACCTAGACTTAGACTCAAATTAAATTACGTAACGAGAAAGTATTAGGGATCCTATCACACCCTCATGGTTTAGTATTCCTTAACTAGCTTATTATCATGCTTTTTTGAAAAGTGGACAAAATACGTAAGTACCATATGATAAGATAACACAATGCAATTCAATAAGAGACATAAAAGTTTGGATTCAAATAACTCGAGAAGGAGTCTAGACCGCCTACGTATTTAATGGACGATCAAAAAGATCCAACCTAGTTCGACATGACCCATGAGGGCTAGCAGTTTAAGTTTAATTTGTTCATATATTAAATATCAAGAAACCTTAGGGTTTAGCAAAAAAATTGATTTTTTATTAGAGAGAATTGACCTATGGAAAGGAAAGAGATTTGATTAGTAGCCTTTTAAAAAACAAGGGTTCCTAAAACCGAGTCACAAGCACAATACCAAAATCCCGGTGAAGGGAATTTGAGCAAGTATAATCAATTCATCATCAAGTATGATAGTACTCACATAACTTTTTTTTTTTTGGGGGAATAATCAAAATTGTAATTTATATGGCCCGTGGATATGAAGAGCCGGATTCAGAACTTTGAGGTTATTCCTGAAAACTCTTTGCCACTCTACCATCCCTTCAGGTTCGCATAGCATGCTCGACAATAATGAATAAGGGAAAACCTAGATCATGTTAACTGTCACAAATTATATGAATTCAAAGCAAGTTGATGGGCAATAATCAACAATAAATCTTAGATTATGCAAGTAGCCTGGTTAGTTATTAGCCTTAGCGCAGAATTTTCTATTACCATGATGCAAAAATCGATCGGTGTCAAAAGGCAAAAAGGAGATTCTGGCAGATTTGAAAAACTCCTTTTGGCCCTAACAATGATCTTTAATTTTGTCTTTATTTTTTCTCCTAAAATTTGCACCCTTGGAAAGATATACGATTTAAGCTTTTGATATGCCTAAATGGATCATTCTATTCATACAACTACTTCCATGGAACAATCCCAGCTGCTTTTGGAAATTTATCCGAGCTTGAATTTCTTGATTTGTCTTCAAAAAATGTTTCGAAACTCAATTCCTGTAGAGTTGACGAGGCTCAGGAATCTTAGATCATTGAACCTTACAAATAATCTACTCACAGGAGCAATACCTGCTCAGCTTAAGGCTCTAGACAAGTTACAAGATTTTCATGTTCAATAGATTGAATGGTAGTATCCCCATTTGGGTGGGCAGTTCGACAAATCTACGGGTCTTCACTGCCTATGAGAATGAATTTGCAGGAGGTAAAATCCCGGATAATTTGGGGTCGGTTTCAGAACTGAAGTTGTTGAACATTCATTCCAACCACCTTAATTAAAGGGTTGATACTTAACAGCATTTTTGCTTTTGGGAAACTAGAAGTATTTGTGATGAACACGTCATATTTTCAGGGCATTTGACATATTTCTGAGCTTATGTTTATCTGTGATGAACATGCTTTTAAAAAGACTCTATCTTATCAATAGTCCTTGTGTGTATGACATGGCATATGCGTTATGCACTAGCAGTCAATTTTTTTCATTTTAATTATTCTTCCTTTTTTCTCTCTCTATGGGCTCGGTTTTTAATTTTTTTTCCTTATTTTTTGTAATTTTGCCCAATGAAATGTAGATAATGAAACAAATAACTTAACTAGAAGCCATATGTAGAACTACCGATTTAAGTCGCATGGTTGATGACTCAGTCTCTTTCCCGAAGAACTTTAGGCCATGTCTTTTGTGGATATATAAATAATTCGAGACACATCTTTACATGAATATTTAATAGGATACTAAAACGGATGACTGAAACAGTTGAGGGGACACCACGTGCAAATGTTCAAGTGGTAAGATCCTTTGTACATTCCTCTTCTGTAACACTAATGTATCACTAAATGTATCTAAATAATACGAAATTGTTATTATAAATTTTTATAACACCTCAATTGCGATACAATATTTTTTAATGACCGCCTGGAATTGTTATTCGGGCTTTGTAAACTTTCAATGGGCTTCAAGGGAAACCCTTTTGCTTCTCAGGCTCTTGGTATGCCATCCATGGCCTGTTTCACCTGATGTCTGTACTCCCTCAACAGTTCATTCGGGCCTCTCAGTCTCTTTCTATTTTATATACTTTGATAGAACCCAACTTTTCCCTTCCGTTCAACACCTCAGAATTTTTTTTGGTTACGATTATGAAGCCTCAATGATGTATGATATTTGCCTTACGGTAGATCTTTTCACAACTTTCGGATATCAGTAGAAAGTAAATAGCTGTTCACTGAAGCAGTTGGACTTCTTATTTTTACTTACAAGGCGAGATCGAAAGTCTCTATAATATGGCACCATGAACTAGATGCTTTATGATCTAATCATGTAAATAAGAACAACGCTTAACGTCCATTACTGTTAAATGTCTGTAAAATATTTTAATACGTATATATTGCAGTATAACTTTTGTATAGCCGGGATGACTTGTAATATATAATATATTTTTCCTCTTAAAAAAAAAAAAAAAAAGTTCTCTCAAAGGTAAAGTCACAACCTTTTTTCAATATTTTACTCCGTAATTTATGCTTTTTGAAGTATATTTTCTTTGCATATTTGGTTACAGTAATGGAG
>JAVXUO010000057.1:0-141863 GCA_033065855.1 Escallonia rubra | reverse complement strand
TTTTTTGTTAGGGTCCCGGAGTATATTTTTAGCAGCAACACAACTCAATCTTATAGTTATATATTCAAATTAATACAACGTTTCCACACACACACACTCCCATATGGAGGATGAAGAAGGAAGCAGTAAACCCAATTTCGACAAAATTACCTTTGATCAACATGAAACTAAATCCCAAACTCAATGTAAATCACATATTCAAACTTCAATTATGCGCATACAGAAAGAGAATATTGAAGGGCAAGATTCGGAAATATAGAGAGAAAATTACCTTTTTTTTTAAATGAAAAAGCGACATTATTTATTGAAATTTGATACATCTCTTAATAGGAGGGACGTCACAAATGACGGTGCCTCCACCAATCATTTAATTTAAATGAATAAAGTTAACATTGCTAGCGAACTCGTGTGTTACCTTGTTCCCGGTCCTCCTTTAACAAAGAGTCTGGTCTACACATATCTTTTGTTGCTTCTAATATGATTACCACTCAACGAGCCGTCTTCTTCTTCCATCTTCAAAGCAACAAACCCGACTACGTTTGCCGAATCTCCTCCCAACTGAACATTTATATACCCAAGATCTAGCGCAAACTGAATTGCCTCAGCAGTCGCAATGATACCCACCTTGACAACAAGTACATCTAAGATTCTGTTGAACATACTACTGGAACTTTTCACTATGGACGAGCATTAATGTCTGGGCATTCACAAATTGGTTAAGGCCGTCTTCTCAAGCCGATTAAAGAATACACTATTTCTGTGACACCATACTGCCCAGGATGATGTTACAAATAGAACAAAGTTTGAACCCTTCAACTGATATGCTGATCTCACATATTCTTGATAATCAGACTATTTGTACTACCCAGATTGTACCCTTCCTTTTTTTTTTTTTTTTGCAAATTTTACAAAATCATACTGCATTTCTCTCTCTCTCTCTCTCTCTCTCTCTCTATATATATATATATATATATATATATATGGTACATACTGTACTTATTTGCTTAATACCATAAATGATTGACTAGTACTGAACTATGGCTTAGAATTGCCAATTTGCTTAGTAGTTAGTACTTACAATATCCACGGTATGCGATCTGCCAGCATCTACATCTCATTTCTTCTCTACCAGTACTACAAAAATCCCATCACAAGTTCATAACCAAAGTCTCTTAGCCTCATTAGGTATTCATAAGAGGATACTTTCGGTGCAAAGGTTGTACCTGCGGTCCTTACAAGCAACCGACTGGACCCATATTTTTAAGTTAATGTCCGCTGCCTATAATTGTCACATTGAAATCTTTTCTTGTTTTCTAATCCTCTCAGTCTTATTTTCTTTCGTAGTACATTAGAACTTCATTTTAATAGAACGAGTTGAACTAGTAGTGATAGCGACTCTTTCCCTCGATAGTAGGGAAGGATCGCCCTTTGTACAAGACTTATATAATCCCCCCCCCCCCCCCCCTTTTTAAAAGCACATTTAAGGACCACGTAGCAAATTTTTTATGCCCTCTCCTCCCACTTTTTAAGTTTTTTGAGTAGTCAAGACATGCTTTCTTGATAAGAGAATAAATTGAAAAATGAAAATGGGGTGGCCCTCTTGGCACTTCTTAGAGGCTAATGGCACTGCCTGCAATGTTTTTCATGGTTGCATATTAACTAATTATGTGCATAAAACAGTAGTAATAGCCATTTAGGGAATATTAATGGTGCTAGTAAAAGAAAAACTCACATCCAAAGACCCGTTGCAAAACTTTTTTGGGTTTTTCTTTTTTCATGGAACGAGACTATGTTTTACGTTGGCCGTCAACATATAGCAGTCTTTCTTCTTTATTCGGGTTTCAGACCGACTATTAAAAAAAGCTATATAAAAATGTACTATTATCTTAGAGTCGACTTGGTTTCATGCCTGGAGATCAACTATGAAAGCTATTTTCTTGACGAGGAGATTTAAAAAGAAGAGAAATGATCTTTGTAGATTTTAAGAAGCATGTGATAAGATACTAAGACAAGTTATGTGGTGATTTTTAAGGATGAAACAAGTGTGATCCATGCATGTTGATGTGAGTAAAATATGAACGACGGGGATGTTGCCCGTACAATGAGAGCATGTTACCTAAGGTGGAGGTCTGCTTCTAGGGTGGTGTCTGATCGTATCTTTCCTCTCAAACTTGAAGAGGAAACAATGAGAAGAGAAAATTTTATAAGTCGACAGTGAGGCAAGCAATGTTAATATGACTCAGGATGTTGGGCAACTAAAAAGTACCATATACATCATGTTAATGTAGCCAAAATGTAAATAATTATATGGAAGCACGACCGGTGGAGTGGGGACTAATAATGAATTGAAAAAGAAGAGCGAGAAGAATCAATAGCCCAAAAAATTGTCAAAAATTATAAAAAGAAAAGAATTCATGCATCCGATTCAAGTTAATTTACGGTACGATGATAATGACAGCATCGAAAGAATCAACACGAAGATCGAATTTGATTCGCAAGCAATTAAGGGCAGTTGGCAGCCTAATTTGGCCATTACTACTTTACCAATTTATACATAATATTATGTCATAGTCATTGTTCCCTTGGGTCTTCTTCTTAGTTTAAAAGGAAGATAAAAGAAAGTTAAAATTCCCTTTCAACCCAGAGCACCGAAAGGTGAAGTGGGTTTGATGCAACCTTTTCCAGCTTTTTGTACTTCCAATACCTTTTCCTTTTTCCTGCTTTGTTAGCCACCTCATATGCCATTACAAAGGATTGGCTGCAACTTGTTACAAGTTTAAACTAATCAGTACCAAGAGAATATTTGAGATTATTTTTGGAGAGGTCAAATTTATTTTGTACCGATTACGTTGAGTGTTTAGTAAAAAAAAAAAAAAAAAAAGTGTTTAAATGCCCCTCGAAACCAGAAGAGTGCTTAAACTAAGGCCCTGTTTGACGCTTCTTTTTTTTCCAATTTTTTTTTTCAGTTTTGGAAACTGGGAAAAAAAATTGCGTTTGGTAACCATTTTTCTTTTTTTCTTCTTCAGTTTAAAAAATCAGTTTTTAAACTGAAGAAGAAAAAACTCCAAAAATACTTTTGGAGAAACTTTTGGTGTTTTTTTCTTCTTCAGTTTAAAAAACCACTTTTGGTGTTTTTTGTTCTAAATACTTTTAGAGAAACTTGTTCGGCTAAGAAACATACTAGATTACGTTCACACCATTTACAAAAAGACAGTAGGCTAAGAGCCAGGCATTCATACCCAATTTCTATTTGACTCTTTCCACTTCTTTCAAACTTCATTGTTGGTGAATTAAAATTTTCACTACTTCTTTCTTATGGGAGATGTGATGATAAAAAGGGTAAAAAAAATAACCAGAATCTGTAGTTCGCCTATAAAATAGAGAATCTCATGTGTTAGACAATCGCACATTTATCTTTTTGATGCTGTTGTTGGTAATTTTCTCACATTCAAACTGTTTTCAACCGTTTTACCCTAACACTTTTCACAGTTTGGCAAGAAATTTTGTAACTTTTGCCAAATAATTGATGATTCCACTTAAATTGATCAAAACTGTTTTTGAAAACTATTTTTGTTTTAACCTAAAAGTTACTTTTTAGATTCAATAGTTTTTCGAATCAGTCTAAAACAGGCTTTAAATATAGCTAGCAATATTTGACTAGTAAAGTTAAAAAAAAGGATCGTTTTTTGCTGATACCCTGATTAAAAAAAAGGATTGTTTTTGCTGATACCCTGATTGTAGAAAGATAACTACAACCCCTTACGACTTGAATAGCTGTCAAATTTTTCCTTAACAAGAGGGTTGCAATCAAAATCTCGAATATCTTATGAAAAAAGAGAGAGACTAAGGAGTTTTGTTGAGACGAAGAATATCAGTAATTAGCATAAGTATCATCAACATCTCTTAGAAAGAAAGATTCATTATTCCTAGGCAACAAAACCTAAATTAAAGCTTTAATAGAACCTAATTAAAGGCCTTTGCTCCCATCCACATCCCAAATCCAACTTTTTGGGGTTTGGAATCCACCACAGCACATCTTCCCATTCCTTCTTGATAATCAACACCAATTCCAATGCAAGAAAATGACTAGTAGTTTGAAATAAAAACCACTAGGGAAAAAAGTATATTCTAAATAAAAGGACAGAGTATGGGAAGAATATATGAATATATATATATATTAAAGTGATAGGAATACCACCACTGCAGTACATTCCCTTTCTTCTTCTCATCACATTGTTACATCAGTGATCATAATCCTGCCATCTTCCTTTCTTCCCCACTTTCTGGCACTTGCTATTCCAGAGGCCATGCTGCATCATTATTAAATAGCCACTTCTCCACATAACCATATGCAGCTAAATACATGACCATTCCAAAATCTTATAAATGGAAGGGAAAAAAGAGAGTCAAATTTAAGGAGTTCATAATTATTGGTAATGCCAAGAATATCATCTAAACTGGGGTTCCATTTCTTATATTCCCAGTTATTTTCTAATCAATCTCTAAGTCATGTCTTGAAAATAACTCATGGCAAAACATAATTTGCCATGAAAATCTTTCCCTTGCCTTCCTCCTTTGCTAGTTGCTACTTATCTTTGCCTTGTTGACTTGTTTCCCATCAAGTCATCAACCAGCAAGAAAAACCCAAAACTGAACAAGGAAAAGATATGCTATTTACCAGAAAGGCTCAGCGTAAACTGGTTTCAGTTCTGCTGAGCCACAAGCTGATCAAGTTGCATTTGCTCAATCAATGCACCTAGAACCGATTGATCGATTTGCTCAATCTGCGAGTTCATATTTGAGCCCTCACCAGAATATGAAGCAGCAGTATCTAAGCCATGACTTGCCATGTTTTCCTTCATTTCTTGTGGAGAGTCTTTAACAAGTGACTGAACCCAAGATAAATCAGGCTCCTCTCCATTTTTCCCAATTTCAAATGATGATGACCTCCGAAGCCTACCAAATTCCTCACCATTAACAGCCCAGTCTGGCTTCCCATCAAAGGAACCCCAAGAGTCATTAGGGGAACAAACCGTAGCCACAGAATTGGAACCAAGATTGCGTGAACTAAGACTTCGTAATTGTTCTTGTTGCTGCTTCTCACGCTGAGAAAACATGGAGACTCTAGTGCTCATTGGAGAGAGAGGTTCCAAACTTCGGGGAGACATCATCCCTGAATTTGGAACACCAAAAGAGGCCTGCAAGAGAGAATGCTCAACATTTTTGGGTGAGAAATTTGTGTTGACAGGCATGCTTTGAGGCTGCTGAAATTGATTAAGAACAGCCGAATTGTTCCTAGGGGAGAAAACAGCTGAACCCAAAGCTTGATCATTGTACCGCGGGGATAAGCTCTCTGCTGTAGAGAAAAGATCCTCAAGATTTGAAGGGGTTAGGGATTTCGGACGAGCAGAACGGTTCAAAGAATTAGTAATGATGTTCGGCTGAGCAAGGAGGGATAGTTCATTTAGGAGCCGGTGCTGTTGCAAGTCAAAATCTGGAAGCATACTCAAGTCTTCAGTAGGAATGTCTCTCGCACTAATAGATGATCTCAAGCGACTGGACTGGAGATTGTTTCCTGGCATATGCAACATTGGGACATGTGGTTGCGGCCAACCCATGTTTGGGATGACACTGGCAGATGGAGACATGGGTGGAGTGAAAGATGAAGGAGAGCCCTGAAGGAGGCTCATGGCCGCAGCAAAATCCATGGCATTAAGGGCTGATGTGCTTGATCGAGGTGAGGGAACGGCAGAACCCGTAGAGGCATACAAGGGTCGGAGTTCTTCTTGTTTGTGCGCGAAGAAGCAGACTCTTCTGTTGCAGTTTGTACCATCTTTACAAAGGCGAGTCCTATATTGGGCTGGGTGTAGCCAACACTCGAAAACCCCATGAGCATATTCACACATATCCCCCCTTCGACAAGCCCCCTTTCGAAATTCAGGACAAGGCACACAGCTGTAGTGGTACTTCCTTGGATCCCTTCTTCGAGCATTCTCACCTGGATGTACAAACGGGCATTCAGTCCAATCATGTGAATAGGCACGAGAACAAGGCCGCACTTTGAATGAGAACATTCGGAACTCATCAGTTGAATAGATGCTATTCTTGATATCGGGCAAGGACGGATCAATAGGGTATTCTCTCTTCTCGGTTGCAGAAGACAATGGGACATCACTGAACTTTGAAGCTTCTGGAGAAGTTGTTGACTCCGAAGCAGATGACGGGGATCTATTTTCTGGCGAAAGTGAAAGCGGTGGAGAATTTGAATTTGTGTTTGACCTGGCAGTTAATACCCTTAGGTTGCAGTCACCAGCTGGACCATTTGTTAAAAGCAGCTCTTCTAGGGTTACTTTCATTTCTTGGAATTTCGGGGAGACAACAATAACGTCAACAGGACGATGGCCATTGGCATCGATCAAATTTGGATCAGCACCGGCTGCTAAAAGCTTTTTTACAACATCAATAGCATTAACTGAACCACCAGAAGCGGCACAGTGAAGAGCAGTGATATTCTCAATACCACACGAGCGGTTGATATCAGCTTCTGATAGGGAAAGAATTTGATTCAGAACGTCAATACTGCCATACATCGCAGCAACCATTAAAGGGGTTCGATGCTCAAGAACCATTTGCTTTGAGCCCTTTTGGCGTCCATACCACATTCCGACCTCATCAATGGCAGATGGGTCGCGCTCGATCGATCGTCTAAAACCCTCAATGTCATTATTAGCCGCGAGTTCTAGCAAACTCGCAAAAGCATCTTCGGTTTCAACAGTCAAGCGATTCATTTTAGTAGTTCCGCTACAGTCAGTAGAAGAATGGGAGAGTGGACTCAGAGGCGATACGTGATTTAATCGCTCTGATCCACAGCACATGCTTTCATTTGCTGGCGATCCAACTGAAAATAGAAACAAGAATTTGAAATCAAACTCTAACACATATCACCGAAAATTTATACATGTATAGGAGTAAATTGCAAGCCATGAGACAACATTAATCTCCAAGCACAAAGAGCTATGATAGAATGAAGGCATAAATATGCATAAGAGTATTGACAAATATATCTCAAACTTTACATGAAAACATAGGCCAACGTACCGGAAAAAAAAAAGGTCAAAATGAAGTTACCTTGATATTGGTAACAATTGGAGAACCAAAGCAAACATCAAGATAAGATAAGCAATCTATAAATACTGACCAAAAACAATATTAATCTCCTAGCACAAATAGCTATGTGCAAACAAACCCCAGCAGGGTATCTAACAGATGTTGGTAATTCCGTCCTGAAGTTTACGGTGAGCGTATAGATGTAAATAAGGTAAAACTAAAATAGGTTAGCAATTTACATAAATTGATGTGGTTGTTAATGGTGAGCATATAAAAGGAAAGAAATCAACTTCTTACATATGCTTGGAAATATTTTATATTGTTAGATAGATTGGACCAGTGAGATGTCATAAATCATGACCAAATCTAGACAATGCAATCCCTCTTTGAATCTACTCCCTGCAATTTCGGAGGGTTCTGTCGGAATCACTGAAGCCAATCCCCAAAACTATTTAGAAAAAAAAAATAACAAGGAAAATCCCAAAAATCAAACGGATTTAAAGGGCCCAGTTTGGTTGGTGAGAGAATTGCTTGATAAAGGGAGAACTAGAAATCTTGGAGCTTGGATGTTTCAAAAGAAATGAAAAAAAAAAAAAAAAACATTTTAGCTGTCCTAATGCAATTACCGGAGATTTTAACAAAAAGGGTAAAACCAAAAATTAAATACACAAGAAAATTTGATATCCTTCGGTTTTTCAGGAACCAAAGAAAAGGGTAGAATCAATTTCAAAGATTGATTATGCAGCTTCCGACCGAGATTGAAGTCAAAAGGAAACACGGGGAATTCTAATCAACACCCAGTCAAATGAAACACAAAGGAAAAAGGGAAAACGAAAAAAAAAAAAAAAAAGCAGAAGAAAAAGCTCACCCAGAATTGCTAACACAAACATACCCACATCAAGATGATACTCAAAAAGTCAAAACTGAACATGATCATGTCCATATACATAATCATGGGTTATACAGAGAAACCATCTCTGTAGCTAGTCGTAGACAAGTATGTCTGTAGGCACTCTTAAAACAATTTTTATCTGCGATCATAAGCACGTAAAAACCATCGATACCATTTTTGCTCTTACCAGGGCTTCCTGCTACCATCAAGAAGATAGCGAGACCCGCAACTCCATTTGGAGAGATAGAGAGAAGAGTGTTTGTGGGTGTTTTTTTTTCGAGTGTTAGTTTCACAGATCTAGAGAGAGAGAAACAGAATGAGGGAAGAAACGAGAAAGTTGTGAGGAGCTGAGAAGAGCTGCTGCTTCTTCCCTCGCCATTTCCTATGCGCTCTTCCTTTTACTCCCACAAAAACTGAACTACTAATATATAAAATAAAACTAGCATAAAATATATTATATTATTAATAAATAAATAACTCATATGTCTATTTTCACATTTATATTGTACACTACATTTTTGCGTCCTTAATATACTTGCGAAAATTAAATTTATTTATCAGCTAACGAAAATACAGCATTTTCAAGTATACAAAGCTTAATTCCAAAGATTGATCTGTTGACCAACGAGGTTAGAGAAATTTATTTTGCCAAAAGTAATTAATTGAATAAAAGGTTTTTTTTATAATAATAACGTGGGTGAGGATTTTTTTCAAAGTTAGATGCACATATTTGAGGGAGAATCAAAAAGAAAATTTTTAGGAAAGTGTGAAAAGTTTTTTTCTTTATATAATGATCAGCGAGTGACACCTCTACTAACACAAAATTTATCTATAAGCATAAAGTAGAGTCCTCGCAACTATACAAAACTCGAATTTCAAAGGGTTGGTTTGATGGTCAATGAGGTCAGTTGATGTAGAAGTTCCATCTAATATTGATCGAGCGAGGATGTAGAAGTTCCATCCAATATTGATCGTGCAAGGATTTATTCTCAGGAGCGATTTCAAGAGAATAACTTTATCGTCAGAAGAAAAAAAAAAGTACAAAACAGTGTGAAAAGTTTTTTTTTTTCATTTTTGTACAGTAATAATTATCAACAACAACAGTTTCCTTTTTATTTTGTGGAAAGAAAGGCCTATCCAATAGAAGCATGCCACCGCATTGAAGAGAGAAAGATGGGGGAAGAGACTATTTGTCTATTTCTTTCTTTTTCATCCTTCCTTTTTCGGTGGAGGCACTATTTGTCCTTCTTTGTCTCTTTCTCTTTTTTTTATTATTATTTTTTTTTTGGTAGGAATACCAAGAGGCAACAGTCAGCTCAGCTCTCTAATATATGATTATTTAATTCTTGCATGTAAAATAACAACATTATCCCTTGGGATGATAATAAGTATATTAAATTAGATTGATACCATTTTCAACTTCTTCCCAAGTCTTTCTAAGGCGGGCAATATTCGCAATCGTTATGCACATCAACATTTACTAAAGAAAGGATGGCTGATTAGGAAGATTATTATTAGCTTGGCTTCAAAGTTTGTACTGAAGTTTAGTGTAAGTTAAGCTTTTTAAACTTGTAGGTCCTAAGAATCTAATGTGTGTGGTTTCGTTGAACTACAAAAATTTGGGAGGCAAAAGCAATAGTCTTAAGTAGCGGGGTTCACAGATTCACAACTCATTGCAGGTGATTAATAAATGAGTTACCTAATAAAGGAGTGGGTAAAAAAATAAAAATAAAAAGGTGAGCAATCACTTAGGCCTATGGTCAATTTAGGACAAAGTTGTCATGCATCAATTAAGGCTAGTTACAAGACAAAATATGCATCTACATTAGAAACAAACAAGTCTCCATTTGAGTGCATGTTGATGTAATTCAAATATCAATTTGCTAAATTTCACCTCGGTTATGCAACCTAAAATCAAAATCCATGTGTGTGAATATTTATCATTCAAAGCTCAAATACATACTAGCTTATAAATCAATGCTAGTTATCATCAAAATGCCCATCGGGGCTAACATGTGGGTTGATAGAGGCGACCATAGAAGAGCTTATCCTAGCTATTTCCGACCATGCTAAGGTGTATGACGTACACACAGGTGCTTCCTACTTTCTATCAGGGTAGTCTTGATTAAAGAGGGGCATCTGATCGTGTTTGAGAGTCACAAGCTCAATCATACCAAACGGTGGTATACCATGCAAGACAAAGAGATGGCAACAGTCGTTCATTGCCTAAGGAATTGGAGGCACTACTTGTTGAAGAATTGGTTTGTGATAAAGACTGATGATATTGTCACTGGCTATTTCCAAAATCCAAAGTAACTTAATTCCTAAGCAAGCTAGATGGCAAGACTTCTTGGCCGAGTTTGACTCCATCTTGGAGTACAAGTCCGGCATAGCCATTCTTATGGCGGATTCCCTAAGTGGGAAGGCAGGGTCTAAGGCAATAGGGAACATACTTGAGATGATAAAGAAGGCATGTAACATGACCCACTAGCCAAGGGTTTGCTAAAGCTTGTGCGAGTAGGAAGATGCAACGCGTTTGGATAGATGACCGATTGCTTTGCACCAAAGCTCGATGCGTGTTTGTTCCTAAGTGGAACAATTTAAGGAAGACCATCATCAAGGAGTGTCATGACACATTATGGGCTAGTCACCCGGGGCAAAGACAGACTTGTGGCATGGTGAAGGCTATGGTTATTGGGCCCAGATGAAATATGAAATCGGGATATATGTGAAAACTTGCCATGGGTGCCGATAAACAAGGTAGAGAACCAATTGTTTGAAAGATTGTTGAACTTTTGCTCATCCCCACACGACCGTGGGAGAGTGTGAGCATGGACATCACAACATTCTAGCCTTGATTATGGTGATTATAGACTGGTTCTCTACGTGTGTAACCTTCGAGGTAGCACCAGCCATTTGCACAATGGAAACCTAGCTACTTCTAAAGAATCTGGTGAAGTTTGTGGTTTCACCAATTCATTGTAAGCAACCGAGATCCCGCTTCATGGGAAAGTTTTGGATGACGTTGTTCAAACTCCTTAGTTTGGAATTTCACTTCTTTACAATTTACATACCTGACTGACGAACAGACCAAGTGGATCAATGCCTTGTTTTTTTTTTTTTTGGTAATAAGAGAATTGCATAGATAAATAAAGAGGTTCAGCCCTTAGGCCATACAGACAAGGGTTTAACAAACCCAAAACAAATAAAGAAGAACCGCTCAAAAGTGTCCAAAAAGAGCGATAACACAACATCCATAACATACAGTGCAATCCCACTTTGCTATCAGTCCTTAGCTACTCAGGTTGTCAGGTTGTCACTTATCCAATCTTGGAAGACAGTTATGCGAGCCCGACATGCAAAAAGAGCTAATGATCGTGCTTCCTTCAAGGTGCGGGGACTAGCCCGGTTGAGACTGTAATGATGGAATTGAGGTAAAAGATGGCACAAGTCATAGAGGATAGGTGCCACCGTATCCACGATGTCTTCAGAACCCGACATCTGATGTAAGAGAAAAGGAGAGGTAGTTAGCACATGAATATGTAAAAAAATTTGTGTTAAAGCCCACTTTGACGTAAGGAGCAGGCAGTGGGATAGAGCAGTATAAAGATCAGACGAAGAAGTAGAAAAAGTCGCCGATCCACAACGGTTATTATTGTGTAACAAACCAGACCAATGCCAGCCCGTAGTCTTTGCTTATCAAAACAGGCATGGATGACCATTTTAATTATGACAGGTTCAAAGCAGGGACACTGTGCAGGGCTGGAATGTAAAGAGAAAGTCCCTGTGGGGTTAAGAGAACTATTATCCCTACTAGTCGGGGAGCAGTTGGGTTGTGGAAGAGTTCGTGGTGCAGTGGGTAGTTTAAGAGAGTATTGGGAGATGTTTTTAGTTAAAACAGACAGAAATTTGGCATATCACGGCCATAGGGTGGAAGGGAATATTCCTAAAGACTAAGTTATTTCTATGATTCCAGATGGACCAAAGGGTGACAAAAAGATATAGGAGAGTGTGCCAGGTAACTGGGGGATAAGAACGTGGGGTGAGCCAAGCTATGAGCCATTCTGTAAAAGGTTGATCAATATCCGTGGTCTTGAAGCCAAGAGGTATACCAAACCACACCGGTCGGATCACAGGGCAGGTTAGGAAAGCATGGTTGGAATCTTCAGGTACAGAGTGACAGAGGGGACAAAGGTTTGATGGGATGATCTGACGCTGTTAGAGATTTGTCGCTAAAGGTAGTCGGTCCCATAAGATTTGCCAAATCAAGAAATTAAATTTGAACGGTAAGTTTAGGCTCCACAGTCTCCGCCAGATGTCATTAGGGTAAATCGGAGGCTTGGAAGGAGGTTTAGGTTGTTGAGTAAGATTGATAGTTTGTTGATGGTATATCATAAGGTAAGCCGAGGCAATAGTAAAGTTTCCATCCTTTGTGTGTCCCCAGACTTGTTGATACGCGAAATCATTTGCTGCGACATGGATGGCCTTAATTTGGTGTCCGACCTCAGCCAAAAACAACTGATCAATCTTTCGATTATCCCAAGTACCATTTTGAATAAGATCGTTGACTAGAATAGGCTGGTTGCTGGTTGTAGTGGAACGAAGAATCGGACAATTCTGCCATCCGGTATCCACCAGTCGTTCCATACATTGATACTTCTACCATTTCCCACCTGCCAGCGTAGACCTTGTTGAAGGGTTTGACGTCCAAGAGTAATGCTTCGCCATGCACTTGAAAAGTTGCCCGTAGCAGGGGAGTGGAAGAAGTCCTGCTGAACACAATACTTACCTTGGAAGACTTGGGCTAGAGTGGAGTTGGGGGAAACCCAAATACGCCAAGCAATCTTTGTAAGTAATGCAATATTCATAAGTCTCGCGGATTTAAAAGCTAGTCCCCCATTTTCCCGAGGTCCACATAAGGCATGCCAGTTGATCCAATGAACGCCCCGGTAGTTTTCATTACCAGACCACCAGAAGTTGCTTAGCAACGAATCTATCTGCCGACATACCTGTATTGGGAAAATACAAACCTGCATATGGTAGATGAGCAATGAATTGAGCACTGACTTGAGAAGTGTAGCCCTCCCTGCTTTATTTAGGAGTATCCCCTTCCAGGTAGCGCACCGAGTCGTAATACGATCAACAAGTTCCCGAAAAAAAGCTTTCTTGTGAGTAATAGGATCCAATGTTCCTCCCAAATATTTGCCAAACTCACAGGTTACTGTGAAACCCAATTTGCGGCGAATAAAGACATGAGTGGATAGAGAATTATTGGGGCTCAATGTAATAGATGATTTTTGAAAGTTAACAAGCTGGCCCGATTCCTGACAGTAGCGATGTAAAACCCTCTTGATTGCTAAAATAGCTTGATTGCTAGTCTGAGTGAAGATCAAGGTGTCATCCGCAAAGAAAAGGTGATTGATTGAAGGGCTCCTTTTCCCAGCCTTAATTCCGGGAACTAGTTTTCGATCTTGAGCATAAGATAGTGCAGAGGATAGAGCTTCAGCACAGAGAATAAACAAGTAAGGGGAGATAGGATCCCCTTGCCTGAGACCACACTTGGGCAAAAAGCGTGGTGACGGAGAGCCATTGATAAGGATTTCATATGAGACTGACGATACACAGCGCATAATGAAGAGTACTAGGTGTGTAGGAAAGTTCATCTTCCTTAGGATGGCCTCGAGAAATTTCCAACAAACTCTATCATAGGCCTTGCTCATATCCATTTTGATAACTCCTAATCCAACTTTGGTCTTCTTCGTGCCCCGAATTTTATGAGTCAGCTCCTGGGCGATGAAAATGTTATCCATAATATTTCGGTTAGCAACGAAGGCATTCTGGAAAGGGGAGATAAGGTCATTGAGTACTCCTTTTAATCTGTTTGCGAGCGTTTTCGATATGACCTTGTATATGGTGTTACAGAGGCTGATAGGCCTGAAATCACTAGGGGTGCGAGGTTCTTTGCACTTGGGAATAAGCACGATGAAAGCTTTATTGGTTAGGCTGAGCATGTGACCGAAACGTAAGAAGGAAAGAACTACAGCAGTAATCGGGCGTTCCATAAAGTCCCAACATTGTTGATATACTATGGCAGGAATGCCATCCGGCCCTGGGGCTTTAAGGGGTTTTATTTGAAAGAGGGCTACACGGATTTCTTTTGGTGTAAAAGGTCGGTCAAGGAATTCTCGTTGAGTATCAGATAGACTGCGGGTAATACCCTGAACCAGAGACTCCGAATCGCTAAGATCTGCTGGAGAGTTCGGTCGCTCGAAAACTGATTTGAAATGGTTAAGTAAGCATTGGACGATGTCAGGCCCAGACGTATGGGTGAAGTTGTTGTCGTCCGTAATGGCCAAGATGCGATTGCGATTCCGCCGTATCAGTGTTGAAGCATGAAAAAACTTATTGTTGCGGTCGCCAAGTTGCAGCCATTTGAGCTTGGCTTTTTGAGCCCAGAAAAGTTCCTCGCATTCCATCAGCCATTCCAGTCGTCGTCCAGCTTGCTGCTCCAGGTGTTGAGCTTCCAGATTAGGAAGGCGGGACTGGTAATGCTGAAGCCAGGCATTGGTATTAAGAATCTGAGTTTCCAAATTTCCAAAACATTCCTTATTCCAAACAGCCAACTCCTTCATCATGAGGGATCCCCAAGTAGCTACCTTGAATAATGGGGATCCTTGGACGGGTATTAGCCAAGCTCGAAGGATAGTCATTTTACACGTCGGATGCTTTAGCCACATCGCTTCGAATCTTTTCGGGCGATAACCTGTCGGGGGGGCCGGATTGAAATTAAGCAGGATTGGGGCGTGATCAGATGCTTGTATCCCCATGTTGGTTATAAAAGCTGTAGGGAACAAGGTGATCCAAGCCGGATTCACAAATCCACGGTCGATACATTCATAAGTACATGCGAGCTCCTTTCTATTATTAGTCCATGTAAAGGTAGGGCCTACCCATTTTATATCAATTAAATGGTGGAGATGAAGGAAATCAGACAGGAACCCGTGGCCAGGAGTGGAGAGAGAATGGGAACCTGTTTTGTCTTCTGGTCTTAAGACTTGGTTGAAATCACCGATCAAGAGTAAGGGTGAGTTATAGGCTGAGAGTGTAACCGATATATGGTCCCAGGTAGACTTCCGCTTGGCCAGGTTGGGGTGCCCGTAGATAAAACCAGAGATCCAGCACTCCCCACTCCCTAGTTTGAATAAGATCAAAATACAGTGCTTATCTTTGTAAAGGACAGAGCCCGAAAGGTCGTCGGTCCATCCAACCCAAAGGCCGCCTTTGTTTTTCCACTCGCCATTAGGATCAGTCCCCGTTGAAGCAGTGGATCCTGACTTCAGGAATTTTTGTGTAACAAGATGAGCTTCGATTTTGGTTTCTTGAAGAAAAATGCAAGAAGGCTTATGAAGCCTGATCAACTTGAATGTTGTACGAACTGATAGGGCGTGACCAAGCCCACGACAGTTCCAGCAGAGTTATATCATTTAAGGTGAAGGGGTTGTTGCGGAACAACACCCAAAACCCGTTGATAGGGGTACACAGCACCAGCGGAGATCCAGAAAGGATTGTCTCACTGTGCACAATTCCGTTTCCTTGTACCACTATTGGAAACATCCAGGCCCACGAGTAAGCTGTCAATCAACTCCCGATTCAACAGTTCACTAAAGTCTGGCAGGACAGGCCATCCAGTGATAGCTCAACGACGTTTCAACCATGGGGACAGGCCTGGGTGAGATGGGCCGAGAGTGCCTATATTGGCAGGGGCAAGCGGAGGCATCCCGGGAGGATGCGCTACTGAACACATGGGTTTATGGACGGCAAACGGGTTTCCACCCAAATTAGCCCGTTTTCTATGAGGTGCGAAAGATCCAAGCTCTTCCAGGCATTCATTACGAGACCTCTTATTTTTGTTTACCTTGCTCATTTGAAATGTGAAACATTGAAATAGACATGCAGCAACATAAAAGCTAGGAACATGTATATATGAAGAAAGACCGGAGGAGGAACCTGGTTCAGGAGGTAATGGCTCAGAAAATGTTGCTCGCTGTTTTTTCCCCCTAGAATTGTCTTCATAATTTTTAGCAATCACCGAGCTCCTTTTCCCATGGTAGTTTGGAGCAGCTATTTCATTACTCTGTACATGAACATGAGAGCCTAGCATGCTCCACTTTTGAGGTTGGATAGCAGCTAATATAGTTTCATCCAAGCGGCCTTCGTCCTCCGATTCATACTCTGGGGCAAAAAACCGAGTGCCCAAAGTAGAAGAGCTGCCAGTGGTCATAACAGGATCAGAGGGGAGCATGCTATTAAGGTAGTCCTGCACTGAAAAAACATTAACACATGGTGCTATTTTCCCAGAAGGGGGTGAATATATTGCAAGGGTGAGATCCTTGCGCATTTTCTCCAGATCAAAGAGTAAGTGGTCCATCAAATGTGACTCAACAAAGCCAGCAGTGTATCTTTCAAGACCTGCCGAAGGTGCTGCGAGCACAGAAATTCCAAGCGCAGCAAACTCTTGGAGAGGAAGGTCCAAGCTGGAGCTGGGCCTGTCTTCACAGTCCCCAGGCAGAGAAGGAATAGCTGTTGAAGGCCCAGGTTGGTCAAAAGAATAAGGTGGGAAAATAGGAGAGTTTGGGCTTAAAAGCTTTAGTCTTCCAAGCTCAGAGAGGCCCATTAGAACCTTGGGTAAAATGGAGTTGAGGTTAGGGAAGAGAGGGCCAGGCCCAAATGCTTTGGCCCATTTGGAAAGAATAGATGAAGGCAGGGGGCCCACCGCTAGATCTTTGGCGCGTGAAGGTCCCTCACAGTGAGCACACGGTTCTGTGGGAGATGGGTGAGGCAGGATATGGGATGGAGATTTTTTAGAGATTTGAGGATCTCTGACAGATATGGCATGCGGTATGGGTAGGGGAGACGTGGCATCAGATAAAGGGTTGTGAGGTACAAGCGGATTAGGTAGAGGAGAAAGAAGAACAGTGCCACAGATTTCCAAATCTCTAAGTGATATTGCTGTCGGCGCTAGTGGAATAATGTTTGCACTATTCAATAAAGATAATTTGCCGACGGTCGGAAAAGATTCAAGCTCCGAGCTAGCCGGCGATCGATCGTCAGAGGGATAAGCGACACTGTTGTCGCCGTCAAATTTATGAACTAAAGCGTGCTCCTCGGTCGCTTCTTCCGAGGTCGAGTCCTCCGGCGCCACGGCCACAAGCCACTTTTCGATCACCTCCACCAGAGGATGGCCCATTTCCTCCATTACAATGTCAACTCCATCCTCAATCTCTATTACATGTGCTGCGAGTTCCTCTGGTAAAAAAGCCACCTCCGGCGGAAATTCCATAGCTATCTCGCCGTTCAAGTTTACTACATCCTCCATCGGAGCAACGGAGCCAGCAACGGAATTAACATCCGTTGATTCATCTGATTCTGCTTCCGACTGAAAAGACGTAGTTGCTGTTGCAAACGATATATCATCACTTGATGTCACAGAGTTAGCAGGGGAGAAGGCCTCATAGAAGTTATTCAAGTGCAGTCTTGCATGATCCATAGAAATGGAGATTCTTGACGATCGATTCCAGTCAGAATTTGGTAAAGCCCGAAGCGGGTAAGCAAACATTGGTTGGCCAGTCAAATGATAAACCGGATGAATATTTGGCACTGATAAACAGGTATTACGTTGAGCCAATAAAGCTATTATTTCAGACAGATCAACATGGCAGGAGACGTTATCATGTCCAATGCGGCCACATCGAAAACACGCCCGAAAAACCCGTTCGTAGCTACATTGAAGCTTGACCCATCCCGAGCCGTCAAGGAGCGAGAGAAAAACGGCTGGGAGGAGGGGAAGGTCCACAGGGACTCGCACCAGGATGCGGAAGTAATCAGTATTGGTCACCCTTTTTTCAGACCAGTCTATGGCAAGTAAAGTGCCAGCCACCTCCCCGATACGTTCCGCAAGCGAATAAATGTAGCAATCACTCGGAACATTAGTTACCCGCATCCAAAGGTCAACTGTAGGGAACTTGACAGAGGAATAAATGACGTGAGGGAACCACGGCTGGAGTACAAGGAGCGCGCCAAAGAAGTTCCATGGTCCATTATTGCAAATGAGCCTAGCTTTCGCCGAAGTTGAGAATGTGAAAAGAAAAACAGTGGGTAACTTTTGAACTCGGACAGGACCTTGCAGAAGCCAACACTCATTGACCCTGCTCTAAATTTTCCACTCAGAAAAGGTTTGGGTATCAATGAACTTACCTATCAAGACTCGGTCTTTGCCCACTCGCCTGTTGTGGACAAGAATGGGGTTGAGTGGGAGCATGACAGTACGTAAATCCAAAGACTCTTTTGCGACAAGATTCCCGTCAAAATGAAAAGGGTCGGCCATTGACAATAAAGCAGCAACAAAGTCAGACAAGGACCCCAGTTAGTGGTCCAGGAAGTAAAAGCTATGGGGTGTTGGGCAGAATGAAGTAATTGCAGGTGAAAAGCAATGGGAAATACAAGCTATGGGAAAAGGTAGTAAACACAGGTGAAGAAAGGGAGGAATGGGGGTACAGCGAAGTGAAAGCTGGAAGCTGGAAGCTGGAAGGGGAACAACGGGAAAAAGGGAAAGGGTATGAAAAAACCGAGAGAGACTCAGACACTGTTGTGCTTCTCTCTGTGATTGCTAACGTTTCCCGGCTGGTGCAGTTAGATCACCAAATTGGATCAATGCCTTGTTGAAGTGCTACTTGAGGCACTTTGTAAGTGTCAACCAGACGAACTGGGCTAAACTACTTGACACATCGCAATTTTCTTATAATCTATAATGGAATTAGGCATAAACCTTAGCCGTTTGACATTACCATGGGACAACAGTTGCTCAATCTCAATGTCTTGGTAGAGGAGTATCAGGGGAGAAGCATGATGCCATTACAAGTGCTAAGACTCAAAACGAGCAAGCCGATATTGCTAGTTCGTAGCTCGATGAGGCTATCTGAAAGATGAAAAGTAGGCGGACATTAAATGGTGGCCTCAGGAGTTCCACTTGAAGACAAATTGATGGAGAATCTACGTAATTCAAGATTCTGATGAGGGAATACAAGGGGTTAATATGGATATACAAAGGGGCTTTTCAATTCGTTGCTAAGGTTGGGAAGGTGTCCTACTGATTGGAATTGTTGCTGCAACTCAAGATACATTCGGTCTTCGATACCAGCTTGCTAGCTAAAGTCTTATCATGCTAATGTGAAAGACTCCAGCCGAAGACGAGAGTCGTAAGGCACCAAAAGCATTATAAAGAATCAAGTCTTATGACAAGGAGGCCGAGTACGTGCTAAGCAACAAGATTAAGCGGAGACGAAAAGTTCCACCAACGAGGCACCACTTGGTGAAATGAAAAGGATTTTAGAGAGGAAAGCAAGATGAGATCCAGCCGAAGACCTTTGGCATTTCTAGGACGTGATTGGCCGAAATCGAGAGAAGATTGTGATGAGGACATCACCAGATTAGGTGAGAAAGGGTGTCATACACCAGGAAAGTAGGCAAATTTTAGAGGCTATGCAATGCATATTCTTACTAGATACTTAGGGAGACACGACATGACAGATTAATGGTAAGCTTCCAGATGTTCTTTATTTGTTTAGGTCTTTAACTTTTACATTATAAAAGAATTCTATAGACTTTTAGTACATTTAAATATCTAGATATTCTTAGGAAAATTTAAAGACACACATTGTACACCATAAGATCAAATACATCACTATGGTCCATTAAGAAGGTGGACATGTATAAATATGAAAGGTCATCACCTGGCCAAACCATCTAAATTTTTTCTTGGCCAAACCACTAAATCTTATTGTGTTATAGTGCAAGCATTCTTCCAAAAACTTTTGTCCTTTTTCTCTATCTAGCTCTTTCCCTCGTCCAGATGAAAGAGTTAGGCTAAATTAGCATTGTAATAAGGGCTCAAAAGTGCTAAGTGCTGCACAGGCTTGGAATTGTCTAAGGTCGTGACATTATGCTTGCTTTTCGGGCTACTTATGATTAATGTACGATGATTTCCTATTCTAGAATCTGAGTCACAACTTAGTATGTGTATGCAGAACTGGGGATAATGCACGTGCCAAAGGAGGAAGTTTTGAACGAAAAATAGTCTGGTGGTGAAGGGAGTGTCCCAATTGGTAGGAAAACAAACTCAGAATCACTTGGGATTATACTGCACTTGGAAATAAGCAGAAAAAAGAATAAATATAGTGATAATTTGATTCCTTATTGTTGTCTATAAGATCCATTCATAATTATGACGTCTTCTCCAATTTGAGGCGCAAAAGTCCTAAGGTTTGTGGCTGCTATCCACGATACCTTCAACACCAAACCTGATTCTTGCCATCTCCTCGCAATTTACGATGCTGACAGATTCAACTAAACCCTTCACTCCAAAGTTCTGGCTTAAAGGTTCTATGACAACAGCCCAAATTCCATGACGAACTCAAGACTTTGATACAGAAGCCAAATATTTCTCTTTTTCTATCATGGCAAGCAAGGAAACCAAAGTATCTACAACTGGACTTCTCCTTGTTCCTACAGACTTTGTGCCCACCCAAGTGTATTAAAAGAATTCCAGGCCGATTATGCGCAACAACATCGTGAATGGGGACTTAATTTTTTTCATCTTCCTCACTGAAAACGTTGAAGTTAGGTTTGAAAGATGAGCACATTGCTGCTCTTGGTTAGTCGTCATCCTTATCTTCTTATTTTCCTACTTTTGTTTCTTCTTCGTCTCTTTCTACACAACTTTTGATCTTTCTTGCTCTCGAGCGATGATAGACAACACTTATTGCTGCATAACTTGCAGCTACAATAGATGTTAAACAGACAGTACCTATAAGAATTAACCATTTTTTCAAAAAAGGTCCTCCTTTGGAAACCGCTGTCCAGCGACGACATAAAGATCTTATGCTAGTGAATGGGTTAATCCATAATGCTAAAAGTAGTGCTTTTTACCATAAGTTGTGAATTTTCTTAAACTGACTTGGTAAAGCCCCAGAAAAACTATTGTGTTGTATATTCCTGCAATAAAATAGGCTTATTTAGGTAGGGAGATGAGGGAGATGGGAAGAATATGGACAAGATAAAAGAAACACACGTATATGCAATGGCTTGCTTGGTTTAGGCCTTGCTTGGCCTTAGCTACCTTGGTTGTGGCTGCCTTCGTCTTGCTTGGCCTAGGCTGCCTTGGCCTTGCTTGGTCGTGGCTGTCCTGGCCTTGCTTGGTCGTGGCTGCCTTGGCCATGCTTGGTCATGGCTTGCTTGGCATTGGCTGCCTTGGCCTTACTTAGCCTTGGCTGCCTTGGTCTTGCTTGGCCTAGGCTGTATTGGCCTTGCTTGGCCATGGCTGCCTTGGCTTTGCTCATCCTTGGATGTCTTGGCCTTGCTCGGCCTAGGCTACATTGGCCTTGCTTAGTTGTGGCTGCCTTGGCCTTTGCTTGGCCTAGGCTGCCTTGGCCTTGTTCGGCTATGGATTCATTGGCCTTGCTCTGCCTTGGCTGCCTTCGCCTTGCTCGACCTTGCTTGGCCTAAGCTGCCTCGACATTGTTTGGCCATGGCTGCCTCGGGCGTGCTTGGTCATGGATGGTTGCCTTGGCCTTGTACGTGGCTGTGGCCTTGTATACCTGACTTAAAAATGAATAGAAACCTCATTTTGAGGTTGCCACACCCCACTTTTTTGGCCAACGCAAGGCATGGGTGTGGCTTGGACAAGAAATCTAGCACTATTGAGGTTGCGACGCCCTGGTTTTTTACCATCGCATGGCATGGGCATGGCTTGGCCTTACCGTGACTAAAACCCTCACAACATTGAGGTTGTCGAGCATTGTTTTTGGGCCAAGGCATAACACATCAATGGCGTGGTGTGGCTTGGCCTTAACGTTTGCCTCGCCCTTGGCTGCCTTGGTCTTGCTTGGCCTAGGCTACCTTAGTCTTACTAACTTCCTTGGATGTTGGAGCTGTTTCTCAGCCTCCCCTTTCGTAAATCGAACCCTAATTTTCTATCACCCGTCACCACCATAGTAAGCCATTATCCTACCACCGGAAGTTGATAGGGCAGAGCTTGAATGATGCGTCGCCGGCACGAGGGCCGTGCAATTCGTCGAGTTATCATGAATCATGGCAGTAATGGGCAGAGCCGCATCGACCTTGCCTCGTGATCATTGCCCATCTCAACTTGTTGCGACGCCTGCACGGCCCATGGAGACGATGCTCAATCTATGAGATATTGAAACTTACGCGGGCATGGGGGTATCTTCGCCTCCATTTGCCCAAACTAAGCGTGGACCACTTGGAGTTCTTGATTCCTTGGCAAGGATCGATGAAGTAGCCCAGCTGTCCTACGCATTTAAAATTTGAGATTAGGTTGAGGGCGTTGCGCCCCTAATACCTCTAATCATCAGTTTTACCTTATAAAACTTGCAACGAGCTCCAACTATCCTAAGGGAAACTTCGGAGGGAACCAACTACTAGACAATTCAATTAGTCTTTTGCCCTTATACCCTAAGTCAGACGAACGGCTTGCACGTCAGTATCGCTGCGGGCCTCAATTTAAAGTTTCCTTTGGCTTCGCCACGCACAAGGCCATACACTCGGCCAAGGTAGCCATCCATGGACAAGTAATGCCAAGCAAGGTCGAGGACGCCAAGGCCAAGGTAGCCATGGCTAAGCAAGGCCGAGGCAGCCTAGGCCAATCAAAGATGAACAAGGTGGAGGCAGCCTAGGCCAATCAAAGTTGAACAAGGCGAAGGCAGCCAAGGCTGAGTAAGGCCAATGCAGCCACGGCCGAGCAAGGCAAATGCAGCCACGACCAAGTATGGCCAAGGCAACCACGACCAAGCAAGGTGAAGTGAGCTTAGGCAAGATAGGCCGAGCAACGGCCAAGGCAGCCAAGCCGAGCACCGGCCAAGGTAGCCATGTCCCATACTCGATCAAGAAAACTTTAAGGCATCCAATCACGTCTCGCGATGATGCGCACGTGCGAAATGCAAAGTGCACTATCGAAGCGAAAACATTGCACCTCACAGCCCACTGTTACCCTAACACGCACGCGTGCATGTGATAGTTTCTCGTATGGTGCTTCACATCATACTCCATGTAATTCTACACACCTTAGCATACCACACAAATAAATAAGTAAATGGGGCTTCTTATTACATTACCCACTTACTTTTCCATTTCTCTTATACATGGGATTCCTCTTTGCCTCTTCACCTTCGATTCATATTATCATTTTCACACCTAAAATAATCCCTAGAACAAACACACTTGGGAGTAATATGTTGGAAAACATCAACAATCCCCAACATTTTTTTTAAAATTGAAATACAAAAATAACATATCTTATTATTCAATGAAGTACATGCATAAGTGAAGATGCCTTACAACTTGAATCTTCACTTACTGATTATATAAAAAGGCTAATATGAATAGTGTGGTTGATTAACATTGAATCATCGATCCTTGTTGACTAACCAGTCACATATCACACATGGAACTCCTATCCATACACAAATCGAGAAGACAACTGCTACAATGAAAGGCTTGTAATTAATATCTTGTTTTTCATGAGTGTTCGAGAGCTAAGCCCTTAAACTCGATAGAAGTGGCCCCATTCTCGCACTCACTAGTTAGACATTTCAATCAGCAATAGTCCACATATGAATATTTTCCATCCTCAAACTGATGGAATTGATTGTTATCCCTCATAATTATGACGTTTCCCATGCATTTGGACATAAACTTTATTGCCTCATGACAATCAACACACACGCGCAAGTTCTTCATAACTCTGATTGGCCTTTCAGGTGGGAACGTGATCAAGGAAAATGCTATGGCGAGTTTCGCTGTGATATCTAATTGCAATTTTTTCTCTTCACCGCCTACTTCTTATAGCACAAAACTAGTGTCCGCAACATAACCAACTCGCTCCATTTCATCTCATAATTCCTCTAACTTTTGATATATTTGGCGCATATCCCCTGCTTCAAAAGTATGAATCGTATTTCCATTCTCAACCCATCTTAAACATGTTTCCTTCCTCATTCCTTTGTCCCTTAACATCTTCCATGCTTTAGCTGCCTCTTCGTATCTTTCAACACCTGCATAGGCATTCGATAATAGCATGTGCAACCCTGGACTTACAGGACCTAACTCGAAGACCCTATTAGCAGCATAAATTGCCAATTCTGTGTCCCTATTAATCTGGTACCCCGTCAATTAAGCTCCCTATACAGATTACATTGGTTGTTTGGGCAAATCCTTGAAGATCGAAACAGCTTCCTGCAATTTCCCGGTACGACCGAGCAAGTCCACTATGGAAGCATAATGTTGATAACTTGCCTCAATCTTGTATTCTTTCATCAATCCAAAATAGTACTTACCCTCTTCAACAAGCCCGGCGTGGCTACAAGCATATAACACTCACAAAATTTAGTTATATGATCTCATAGGTAATGGTTGGCTTGAACTCATCCTCTACTCACAAAAAAATTAAACACAATGAGAGACGATAAATTGGAAACACAACTAAACATGGAAATAGTTAGTACCTACATAACTTAAATTTTGACTTGAAGTCTCTGCCATGTTAGGTTAACTTGAATGTTGTAGGTTGACCTTTGGTGTAGAATGTTGCATGTTTACTTGGCGTGTGGCATGCTGCAGTAGAAAACAATATGGGACCAATAAATTTTTTGCCTTTCTTATCTGCAACATTATTAAAACAACAGTGAATATATATAGGGATAATAACCTAATAATATACTGAATAAGAAACTTACAAGTAGCTTGACTCTACCCTGCCTTGCCCCGGGTTACCTTGCCT
Source organism: Escallonia rubra (assembly GCA_033065855.1). Taxonomy (NCBI): domain Eukaryota; kingdom Viridiplantae; phylum Streptophyta; class Magnoliopsida; order Escalloniales; family Escalloniaceae; genus Escallonia; species Escallonia rubra. The sequence goes on along the minus strand of JAVXUO010000057.1, from coordinate 117,012 downwards.
TGCCCTTGCATTTTCATGCTTTGGAATCTGATTGTTATGGCTTGGACTTTCATTTCTCTGCCTTTACCCTCTATTTCCCTACCTTGCTCTTTCATTTCCCTCCTTGCTTCTTCATTTTCTTGCCTTTGGTCATGAGTTGCTCCCATTGCATTCCCACTACTTGTCTCTCCATCATTTGGGTTGGACCTTGACTGGTCTGCCTTTCTATCATCCTTCTCTTAGCACATGTTCTTTTGTTATGTCCAAGGTTTCCACACAATGAACATTTCACAGTGTCAGGCTTGAGATGCAGTTTAAAAAGTTTGTCACCCTCTTTCCTAAGCTCATGCACACCTCTTCTTCTTGCTAATTTAAGTCTTCAAAGTTGCACTCTATGGTGGGGAGGAAGAATCTTAGGTAAGGGAGTGTTATTCCACACTTGTTGACCACTGAAAGCATGAATAACATGTTCATAAGCTTCTATGTAAATCTCTTTCTTGAAAGTCTCATGGACATAGTTGTCAGGGTCTGTTATAATCACAATTGTGCTCCCTAGATTACTTTTCCTCAACTCCTTACAATAATCACTCATTTGTTAACCTAAACGGAACATTTTAATTATCAGAATAAAGTTTATTCTATGATATCATAAACCTTGTACCAACTCATTCTTACTCTAACAATGACCCGATCACCGGGTATGTAAAATTATCAATATACCCCTCGCAGGAAAAATTACCAAAATGCCCCCAAACTTGTGCCAAATTATCAAAATACTCCTAACACCTAACACACCACTACACCCCCAAAAACAACTCAAAACACTCTTTTAAACGACTAGGTGGGTTTTTAGACACACACACAAAAAAGACCTTTCTGGAAATTTTTCATCTGGAACCCTTAACCACTCCTTAAATTGAACGCTAAGGATTTTATTTCAAAAGTATATCAAACGGTACCAGAATGACCTAAAATTTCAGAAACTCAAGCATCTTAATAAGATCAGATCAGTATAATTTTTTTGGCTAGAAGTAACTTTGTTTACTATGCCAATTAATTTGAAAACCAAAATTTCAAAATAAAATCATTTCAGGGCCTTTGCATGCCCAAAAGAATTCTAGAAAGTTATGTGTTAAAGGTTTCAAAAAAATAAGTGGAGTTTTTGTTTTGTACTTTGCCCAAAAATGGCTTAAAAATTTTAGGCAATGGACTGGTCTGTAATTCTAGAAGTAGCATTTTTCAACAAATCCTAGTTTTGTATATTGATCATTTTGAGGCACAAAAATGACGAATATAAGAAAACTCGTAGCCAAAAATTTAAATTAGACTTTTTGAGGTTTTCAAAAATATAAGAATAAAAAAAATTCAATGTGTAATGAATTTTCTATAATAAATCGAAGTGGCTGATAGAAACAGCACATCTCTGCATAGGCCAGTTTCGTTCAATGGTTATTTTGGAGTAGAAATACTACGAATCCCAGAAAAATCAAAACTAAAATTTAAAGAAGAGTTTTTGAGGTTTCTATAAATATAAATTTCACAAAAAACCAATGAGTAATGAATTTTATATGACAAATCGAAGTGGTTGCCAGAAAACGAAAATTCTGGACTTCTACAGTGAATTGATTTTAAGGTCATTTTTCAATATGAAAACGTTTTGAGAAAACTTAAAACTGAAAAAGTTGTAGTGGACACAATAAGGTTAGTAATGAAAGAGATATTGAAAAAATCTAACCCACTCTTATGCTACTCTACATCAGTCTTCTTTAAAAAAACACACACATCTCACCCTCTGAAACACATACCATACACACACAAACCCTAGCACTCACACATTGATACCCCTCTAAAACACACACGAAACCATAATTTAAAATACCCAAAAGAATAGCTAAAATTAAAGAGAAGAGACCAGGGATTTACCTTAAAAATTCATGCCTTAGAAGCTTCCTCTTTCTCTTTCTTTCACTCACTAGCTTTCACGTACAAGGAGGCTTACTAAATTGTCTTTGACGGCTAAAAACTACATTAGGGTATTTATACTAACCCTAAAAAGAATTAAATTTTCTTAAAAAACCCCTTGCACTTTAGTCAATTCTTCATATTTCACCCACAACCTTTAACATTACAAAAAGACCCTAATTTAATTAGATTAAGGTAAAAATAAAATTTTATCGACACCTAAAAGTTCCGGGCGTTACAGCCTAATCTATTGGAAACAACTTGTGTAGCGGACGAAATGCTGACGATTGGAAAGAGTATGTAGTTATACAATTTTATCACCAAATCCTCCTAAAAACAAAATTCCATTGACAGAATGTTCAAATTGTGAGTTCGACGCCAGTTTCCGTTAAGTAGGATCAGGATTATGACAAACTTCCATGTGTAAAGTACAAAAAATCTACAAATGGTAAAATGGTATTGTCTTCTAATTGAATTTGGAAGATATATCATCGTAGGTAGAACTGTATGTTATAAGGCTCAAAAATGTTTCGTAAGTAGTGGAAGAAAGTTTCTCATCTTACCCTCACGCTTTTTGGGCTTACGGGTATGAGCTACGGAAACGAAAAAGAGATACATAGTAAAATTATATTTTTTGCTTTTCTTTTATAATATATACAATAGACTTGTGCATTCTATGAATGCAATAAGAGTGGATTGCATCTAGTTTGACCAGATGATGCAATACATGGTCTAAAAAAGCCCAACTTAGGAGACATAAATGAGTACTCTACTGCATTAAACAATAGAGAAGTTAAGCATATCCTTCCGGCTACATAGCTACATGCTCGATAACAATGATGACGACATCATGTCTTTAAGACTTACATAGCCCATAGATTGGATGTCGATCATCTCAATACTGGAATTTTGTAATGGTATGTCGCTGTGATTGTTAATGTTGTTGGCTAGGTAAAAACTTTTGGTTTCAGACGACTTTAATAGTAAATCAAGACCAGTAGGCGATTTCATCAAGGGGTTTTCCATCTCAAAATTAACCAAAAAAAGTCTGAAAAGCAAGCATAATGTTACTACCTTAGACAATTCCAAGCCTGTGCAGCAGTTGGAACTTTTGAGGCCCTACTACAATACTAATTCAGCCTAACTCCTTGGGCTGGACGAGGACAAGATCTAGATAAAGAGCAATGAGTGTTTGGGAGAACTCTTGTAATATAACACAAAGAAAGATAAAATGCTTGAAAAATGCTGAGATGGTTTGGCCAAGAGATGGCATCTCCTATTTATGCATATCCAACTTTCGATGGACGATGGTGATCTATTTGTTTTGTGTTGTACAATGCGTCTCTACAATTATTCATAACAGAATCTAGATATTTACATGTACTACAAGTCTCTAGAATTCTCTATTGTAAATTAAAGACTCTAAGAAATAGTAAAAATTCTTGAGGTTATCCCAGAAAGTTGTCATGTCGTGTCTCCATAAGTGTCTAGTTAAAGTCTGCATGACATAGCATCTAAAATTTGCCTAATTTCCAGGTACAAGAAACTCTTCCTCACCTAATCTATTGATGTTCTCATTGCAGCCTCCATTCGATATTGATCAATCATAACCTGAAAATGCCAAAGGTCTTTGGCTGGACCTATGTTGCTTCTCTCTCTGGAAATCCTTTCTATTTCATCGAGTAGTACCTCGTTGGTCAAACTCTTCATCTCTACTCAACCTTGTTGCTTAGCCCGTACTTGGCTTTCTTGTCATAGGACTTGATAATGTTGTTGGTGTCGTACGACTTTATCTTCAGCTTAGGTCTTCCACATCAGCATGGTAAGGTTTTAACAAGCTGGCTTGAAAGACCAAATATATCTTGAGTTGCAGCGGCAACTCCAATCAATAAAACACCTTCCCAACCTTAGCCACGATAAGAAAAGCCCTTTTGTATCTCTTTATTAACCCCTTGTGTTCCTCCTCAGAGTCTTAAATTATGTAGCTTCAACATCAGTCTCTGAGTGGAAATCCTTAGGCCGTCGTCTAATGTCCATCTACTTTTTCATCTTTCGGGTAACTTTATTGAGGTATGATCGAGCAACATCGGCTTGCTCATTCCAAGTGTTAGCCACTTGTAATGCCAACATGCTTCTCTCCTAATACTCATCTGCCAATACATGGAGGGTGGGCAGTTGTTATTCCATGGTAATCTCAAGCAAGCTGTAGCTTTTGGCCTCATTCCATCATAGTTTATAAGAAAACTCCACTGTATCCAGAAGATTAGCCCAGTCAGCCTGGTTGTCAGCCTGGTTGACACCTACTAAGTGCCTCAAGTAGTATCCTAACAAGATGGTGATCCGTTTTGGTATGTCCGTTATTTAGTTTGAAGGTGAAAGCTTGTAAAGAAGTGCAACTCCAATCTATGATTACCACTATTAAGCCATATTCCTCTAACTTAGGCAAGCATGTTATGATGGCCATTCTCACACTCTCTCACGGACGTGTCGGGATGAGTAAAGCCTCAAATAGTCTTAAAAGCAATTGGGTTTCTACCTTGTTAATTGGCACACATGGCAAGTCTTTACATATACCTCGACCTTATCCTTCATCTGGGGCCAATAATATGTTCCTTCACCATGGCATAAGTCTGTTGTTGCCCTGGGTAACCAGCCCATAGTATGTCGTGACACTCCTTGATGGTCTTCCTTAAGTTGTCCCACTTTGGTGTAGAACAAACACCAATTCGAACAAACACAATTCGAGCTTTGGTGTAGAACAAATGCTCCTCTATCTAAAAGCGCTACATCTTTCCACTCGTCACAAGCTCTAACAATCCCTTGGCTAGGGGGTCATGTTACATGCCTTTTTCATCATCTTAAGTATGTCCTATTTTGCCTTAGACATGGTATTCGATTCCGCCTTTCAAGTTAGGGCATCTGCCATAAGAATGGCCTTGCTCGACTTGTACTCCATGACATAGTCAAACTCGGCCAAGAAGCCCTGTCATCTAGCTTGTTTAGGACTTTAATAACTTACTTTGCGTTTGGAAATAACTAGTCTCAATATTATCGGTCTTAATCATGAACTGACTCCTCTTCCAAGTCCGTTGGCAATGAACGATTGCTGCCATCTCCTTGTCTTGCACTGTATACCACCGTTCCATGTCATTGAGCTTGCGACTCTCGAACACGATCCAGATGCCCCTCTTATATTAAGACTATCCAGATAAAAAGTAGGAAGCACACGTGTGTACGTCACACACCTTAGCATAGTCAGGAAGAGCGAGAACGAGCCCTTCCGTGATCACCTTTTTCATCTCGTCTGTTAGCCCCAGTAAACATTTTGATGGAGTTTGATTTTAGGTTGCATAAATAAGGTAAAGTTTAGAAAATTCATATTTGGATAACATCAAGACGCACTCAAAAGAAGACTTGTTTATTTCTACTGTAATTATATATTTTATCTTGTAACTGGCCTTGACTTAATGCATGAATTTATGACTTTGCCCTAGATTGACCCTAGACCTCAGTGATTTCCTTGGAACATATTTGTTGGTCAAAAAGGAGCAAAAACTTATAAAAGAATCTTTTACATGCCTATAAGTCAATTTACAGTTACCTGTAAGAGAGAACAATTGCTTAAGTTTTTACAGTTGCTAGTAAGATAACTCCAAAACTTTCATATAATAAGCGAAGCGAGAAACACAATAAAACTCAACAATAGTTTCTTTTTGCCACAAATTATCATATTAAGTTTTCAATGCGAAATAACAGTTATAAAAACTAGATGTTAAACATAAAACTGTTGCTAAAGGTCTTTAATATTATCTTGGATGGAGTCTTTGTTTCTACACTAGTTGATTCCTATATTAGTAAGCCTTATATTATTTAAAACTAATTCTAAATATTCTAAAACTTTACCCGATGAATATACTAACCTATTTTTGGTGCGGAAACCTTTGCCACGTCGAGGTGCCACAAGGGATGCAGTCTGAGTTGGCTTCTAAGTAGGTAAAGTGAGAGACAGCAAGGCTGGAGTAAGGGCTGAAGGCAAGGCTCCTTAGGCAGGTCGTGAGGGCTGGCAGTGGTGTCGTCCTCCGGGAGTGACACGTCGCTGTAGGGGGTCCCACAGTCTTGATTGTCCGTCGAATTGTCGGTCCCCGAGTTCGTGTCGTCCTGCCCTTGCAGCGTCCTTCTGCCTGTCTGAGGAGACTGGCCATACTACGGTAGCATGGTCAGAGTAGCCCGTTGCCCCAGCCTCCAGTCCAAGTCCTTATCGAATCCCACAAGGTGCGTCAAGAGACGCGCAGAGACCCTGACAGTGACGAGGGTTGCCCCTGTAGCCAGCTGCCAAGTGGACTAGGCGCGATGCCCTCCAAGGACCTGCTCCCGTCCCGGAGTGACCCGGGGGTCATTGCCCTGGCGGTGTCGATGATCAAATGGTAACATGAGCTCAATACCCAGAGTCTGTGGCGGGGGGTCCTCGTGCAGGAGTACTACGAGCGGAGCCCCCGGGAGCCCGTCGGTTGATTGTGCAGGCGAGGGCCAGAGCCCCCGGTTGATTGAGCCGGCGAGGGCATTAGGGTTGCGAGCACGTCCCGCGGCGAGGGCCGGAGCCTTGTGAGTTGATTGAGCCGGCGAGGGCTTCATGGTTGCGAGCCCGTCCCGTCGCGAGGGCCGGAGCCCTGTCAGTTGATTGAGCCGGCGAGGGGTTCATGGTTGCGAGCCCGTCTCGCCGCGAGTTTGATTGAGCCGGCGACAATGAGCGTCGCGCTACTGAAGATAGCGGGGGTGTGTTGTTGGAAAGAGAAGCTAGTGCCGTGCAGCAGGTTCCCCCCCAAGGACAAGGGAGGCCGACCCCCTTACAAAGTGGGTGGCCGACCCCCTTCTCAGCGGGGTGGCCGACCCCCTTACAAAGTGGGTGGCCGACCCCCTTCTTAGGGGGGTGACCGACCCCTCAGGGGGGAATGCACTTTCGATCGTCGTCTGAATGCTTAAGGCGCGGATCGCTTTGACCGAGCAACGATGTTGAGCATGTTTGACTGCCGAGCGGGTGACGTGTCGTGCCACTGGAGTCTTTTAACGGGCCCTGGGGTGCGGTCCGGATAGGTTGTGAACACCTATTAAGACCTAATAATTTTGACCATTACATTCCCTAAAAGTATTTTGTAATAAGAAAATAAGAATCCATAGATCCAAAAATAAAACAAAATAAATAAAATATAAGATTTAGAAAGAAAAAAACAATGTAATAATCAATTTAAAGCGAATGTAAGTTATCTCTTCCCTATTTTTTCTCTCTGATTTGGCACTCTCTTGCTCTCTCTCTCTCTCTCTTCCTATTGTCTATACCCACCTACCCAAACCACTTCTGACCACCGTCCTACACACCATTGTCAAATCACCAATTAATCCTTCTCCACCACCACAACCACTATAACCCACCCTCACTACACCTCCGTTAAACCATGAGCCAATCATCGATCTCCTACCACCGGCCACACCCACCACCACAGCCCACCCCGTCTGTGACTCCACCACTCGTCATCTACTATCCTTTACTAATTGTCTAAGTCCACCATACCTACACCATTTCCTACCACCCTTATACCCAACGATGATGAAAATCCAAGCTCATGCTAATGGTACTATACCTGTAGAATAATCACTTTTATACCCATTCAATCAACATTGTAATTGGGTGCCAGTTAAGTGTCTCGCCTAGCTCTGGCCACATCAAGGCATGCGCTTGCTACGCCTAGTTATAAGGTGCAATCATGTGTACCCTATTTGATAACGAGTAGTTGTGATGAACTTTGGTTTGAACAGTCATCGAGTGTTATATCGAGAGAAAGAAAAAAAAAAGCGGGGATCTAGTGTTAGCACAATCGAAGATTCTAAGCCTCAGATCATGCCCATCACAAAGAACATAAATCTTATCTCCATCTTTTTGTAGTCAATTGCTATGCTAATCTAAAATTTATCCATGAAGAACGTCTTTATGGGTTGATCAAAAGGTTACACAACCATTTTCCACCTTATCTATCTACAAAACATTTTGTCCAACTCACAAATGCTATAGGGGACGGAAGCGCTATTGGGGTTGGAAGCACACATGATTAAAAAAACTAGACCCTTGTGAGCTACTTAAAGTTTCTCCACGTACCATGACTTGAACCTTTGCTTGAAAGTGATACCAAGAGAACTAGCACTTGTGCCTTATCACAATTCTACCTAACAATTTCTAAAAAACTTTAGAATTAATTATTCGGTTGACCATTGTACTATTAGACAAATTCAATTTTAATCACTGGACATTGATTTGTTTCAAAGTGACCACTAAATTCTGAAATTCATTTCAATCAGGTCACTCCATCAATTTTTCATTGCCGCTGCTCGATTAAGTCCACTTAGTTAGGGATATGTCCGTCTTTTTACCCTCTTCTTTCTCTCTTTCCTCCGCCTTCTCCTTTCTCTCTCTCTTTGTCACTCTTCTTTCATCTTCATCTCACAGACACTGTCACACGCAAACTCCCCCACCCACCACCTAACAACACACACAAAAGACCCACCGTCACACAACACACAGTGTTTGCGTGTGCCATTTTGTGTATGTGTGTGTGTGTGTGACATTGTGTGTGTGTGTTGTGTGTGACATTGTGTGTGTCTGCATGTGTGTGTGACATTGGGTGTGTGTGTTGTGAGAGAGAGAGAGAGTTTGTGTTGTTTGTGTGTGGGCATGTGTGTTTGTTTGTGTGTGTGCGCGTGCACGCGCGGTAGTGTGTGGTTGGTGGTGGAGCTGTGGTGATGGTTGGTGGTGGTGTTGGAATTGAGAGAAGAAGAAGAATCTGGGGAGAAGAAAAAGAAAGAAGAAGGGGAATATGGAAAGGATGGTTTTACCCCTTATATTAGCAGACTGGGATTGTCAGAAGCTAACAGAGTGATCTAATTAAAATGAATTTAAGAATTCGGTGATCACTTTGACATATTTCGATATCTAGTGATCAAAGTTAAATTTACCTAATAGTACAGTGATCAACCGAGTATAGTTAACTCAAAATTTAGTTACATTTAGGTGTTGGCATCCACCAAATTTAACTTCTCAAATTTTTTGAATGATATACAACTGAGCATTAGTAATGGCTATGAGACATTAAAGAAAAGAAAAAGCTTCGCCTCAAGCATTCTCCATCCCTATTTGTAACTCTTTTAACGCATCCTGCTATTTCCAAGCACAGCCAAGCAAGTCAACCAATAAAGCATAATGTTGATCACCCGTTGAATCCCGTACCTTTTCATTTGCCAAAACAATACTTCCCTTGCTTAGCCAGCCCTGCGTGGCTACAAGCATATAACACGCACAAAAAGGTAGAAAAATTCGGTTTCATCCCAAAACTCCCTACCTCTTTCAACAAACCACACACCTTGTACGTGCGTGCTTCTGAGCACAGCTGATAGAATTGGAAATGTATCAGCTTCCACAACTTAAGAAAGTGAAGTCGTTGCCATACAACTCTTTCACCAGCAAGGTTCACCTACCCGTATATATTCTAAGAACCCACATTTCTCCTAGGCATTTCATCAGATACCGTACGCACAACCCTAATCACCCGATACCTCCCATACATATGTGAATAACTAAACTTCGCATAAACACATTCCAGTTATCTCAACAAGGTCAGCATTATGCAAACTGCAAAACACGGATCTCAAAAGATCTGCACGGGCTTTTGTCGCGCTAAGGGAAGATATAATTTAGGATTTAGGGATCTGGTTTAGAAGAATTCAAAAAGAATGTATTAAGATTTGGCGGGAGTGCCATGGTTTGCTCCTTTGAATATTAGGTGATAGTTGATGAGTTAGTGGTAACATGTTTGAAAACCGGTTTGATAATGTGGGAGCGAGTGGAGCTAAAAGCCGCTGCAAATTGTACAACGAATAACGAAATCTGGATCATCAATTGGTGTCCTTATTTATCGAGTATAATGATGAGTACCGACTATATGGCTTGTTATTAAATGATCATATTGTAAGTGGCACCAACCATACGAAAGGTCTCTACTTTTCTTCTATGTCGATGTAGGTTGGACCTAAGCTAGCAAAGTCGCACATAGTATACATGTTAATAAACTCCAAATTCCACTATTACGACATTTGAATCAGTTACTCCGTGATTCCAACCTCTTCAAAGTACCCATCTCAAATATTTTTCTAACTTTTCAGGTTAATCTTCTGCATATCTTCATTAATTTTTGTGGAGCATGATGAATAAAGGAGACTCAAACGGGTTATGATCGTAAAGAGATAAATTACATTCTCATCGTTTTTTGACAACAAACGTAAAAGTATCACTAAGTTTCTAAATTGGTGTCAAAAGTAAAGATCGAAGCTTTTTTGTATTTTTTACCGGAATGTTACATGGAACTCGTATTATAACTTGTCAGAGTTCTTTTTCCCATGTGGCAAGGGAAAGACAACAAAGTAGAGAGATTTTTTGTTTCCCGTCAGTTTGGTATAAGAACTTGTAAAAAGTTATATATTTTGTTCATTTATGTTTTTAACCAAAATGGTTGAATAGATCAGCATAGAGGTCTGATGTTTTCTTACTGCCAATTGTTATTATCTTCCTTTCCTTTCCAACCAAGCTCAAATTTAGGTAAAATCACCCATATTGATTAGCCTTCGTTAACGTACCAAATCTTTCAATTTTCCTATAAAACTCTTTGATATGCTTACCACATCACCACATAATGCGCTAAAACTTCAAACTTATTTTGTTTTAGGTGCCTCCATATTGAGGGGAGAGATTGGGTCATCAATAAAAAGGCCTAGAGTAATGAATTTTCAAATCAAATGTTGATTTTTTTAGGCTTGAGGTGTAGGCAAGTATATGAAAACATGAATTTTGACATTTCCAATCTCTTACACGAAATTATTGTCCCATGTATGAGAGTACTATCCTATTTCCTATCAACTAATAGCAGTTATTTATCATACTGTTTAGCTATTCACTACGAGAGAAAATTTTCACAAACTTATCACTTATAATGCCCCGGACTTTTGGAAGCTTTATATATGCTACTTGTCAACACTTTTAACATTTTTGATACTATATATGCATATAGAGCTGAGCACTCTAAACACCGTAACATTATTAAGGCCAACATCACAAATTTTGCCATCATTTTTGCTACCCTTAGCATGGGTTAAACCTTGATTGAATGATAAGTTCAGGGCCGATGACTGACGGGATTTATGCAGCTGATGATCCACATAGAGTCCCAATGGAGCGTGCACAAGGTGACATGCATGTTGCAAAACACTGTCATTGTTTTTTGGTGACTGTTCCGGGCATGACTAAGGGTGATCATTTAAACCATTCAACCCAATCCAATTGATCAAACTGAACCGACCAAACTAACTGGTCATAAACCGTTTTTAAGAAACAATGTTCGGTTCGATTAGATTTTTTGAAAACCATTCTAAACCAAACCGAACATACATATATCCGATTGAAATATTATTATTAGGTTTATTGTACTGAGGATTGAACCACAACATATATAAGTGAACTCTATCCTAATTTCAATTGGTAGGCTCCAAAACACTTGTGATTATGCATATTACAAATGTCAGATAGTCAATGGTGATAGGCCCAAAAGGTCCAAAAATAAGTACTACAAGTCCAAACCGGTCAATCCGTCCAAGTCAATCTGTTTGATCAGTCAAAATGGTTGAAACCGAACCTTTCAAATCGAATCATGCAATTACGGCTTGGATTTTTTCCCCAAACTGATTGTGGTCAGTTCAATTTGGTATTCAACCTTCAAAGCGAACCAACTTAACCTTGCTCACCCCTAGGCATACCAAACCCAATATTCAATTTTTTTTAACGAGAGGAGAAATGAGAAGAGAGGTAGGACCATTTGGTAGTGGAAGGAAACAACGGAAAGTTTGACTCGGGAATAAAAACTATAGTTGTAAGATTCACTTAGGCCATGAATCTCCTTGATATTCTCGAATTTTTGCTCCCAAACATGAAAAATTTCTTCGAGCACGACTAAGGGTTAGTTGGGATCGCAAACTTAAGCAGTCTCATATTCTTCCCTCTCGCCGGCAAAAATTTTCTTATGGGTCATTGCAGATGTAAGTTTAGGGTATTAAGAGAGAAATATGAGATGAAGCTGATCATGCATTGGTCTATAAGAGAAAGCTAATTTGTTAGTTCTAATTTGTACTAGGTTGGTCACTTTGTGGAATGTGGAGAGCACGTGCGAGTAGGTCTTTAGTAGTTCTTTAGTTAAAGATACATTGATATGGGTTGGCCACGTTAGGCTCTTATATGACTGGTTTAATAATAAAAAAGCTTCGGACATAACAATTGATTTTCTGCAAAACAATAACATGGAGCAGTTGGGTACATTAATTGTGTAATATATATATATATATCTATATATATATATAGGGAGCTGATCCGTTGCTAGCGCTAGTAGGGTTGCTAGCGCTGTTTTGCCGTCCGCTACATAATGTAGCGGACGATAATTTACGTCCGCTACATTATGTAGCGAACCTGCTAGCGCTAGCAACGGATCACAACCTATATATATATAACAGCAATCCATATGTGTATGTGGGTACATAAATTCTATGCATATAATGGACATAATACAAATTGTTAATTGCACAGATTATAAGTAGTATTTATTCTAAGTGCTTACACTCTCTCGCTCTGTGCGACTAAGATAGGACTACTGGGTTTGAGGAAGGTACGAGGATTGAACAATGGCACAGAAGGAGAATCGTGAAGACCAGTTGTCGGAAAGAATGGCCTCAATATTTCTGAACATTGCAATTGCACCAATAATCATGGATGTAGTGCACATTTATCAACCAAGAATGCAGTTCACAGAGCAATTTTGAGAGAGAGAGAGTAACACGTTTCGTTTGGTTAATGCCTCTTACTAGGTTTTTTAATAGGGGGTTGAAGATGGGGCGGGGGAAGGGACAGGGTGGAGGGGCAGAGGATGAGGGTGTTAGAAAATAGACTTGATTTATCACTTCACCATGGTGATTAGTGTGATATATTAATGGGTTATTAAAGTGTTTTAGTGATGCATAAATTATAAATGCATTATTGATATGTGCTTAATGCAAGTATATGGTTAATATGTTATTTAAGTGGTGGGTTAGATAGCGTAATTGCATGTCTAGGAGTTACTTAGAAGCTTTATAGAAAGGTTTATGGTGTGAAGAGGTGCATGGTGGAAGTGTAGATGAGATGACATTTTAATAATTATTATGTGTTCTCTTTAAGATCTCTCCATATGCTCCTCATATTTGTAAGTGTGTGAGCTTAAGTGATCATTTGTCCTTAAGAAAGTAGGGCTCATGATGAAAACCAAAACTCATTTTCAAGATCTCCTTTCTTGAGTTTCGGAGAACCAGCTAAAAAGTACTCCATCCGTCCCTAATTTATGGATCGTGTTTAACTTGCACGCTTATTTAGATCCCGTTTGACGGAGCTTTTTTCCCAGTTTTGGAAACTGAAAAAAAAAAGTCGCGTTTGGTAACCATTTTTTTATTTTCTTTTTCACTTAAAAAAACCAGTTTTTAAACTGAAGAAGAAAAAAAAATCAGCTTTGGTTTTTTTTTTTAGACCACCACCCTCCCACCGCCGGTCGGCAGCCACCACCGGCGACCATCGCCGTCCGGCAGCCACCACCGGCAACCGCTGCCGACAGTCACCGCAAACCACCACAAAAAAAAACTCAAAATAAAATTTGGGTTAAAAAAAAAAAAAAAATACAGGGTTATCAAACACCCAGTTGTTTTTGTAAAAAAATAAAAAATTAAGCTGCTCTTTAATTTTTTTTCTTCCAAAAACTGAAAACCAACTTTTTTTTGGGGGTCAAACAGAGCCTTAGTATATGAGTCGTATTTTATAAGTTTCTCATTCTACCTCAAGAGATAGAAAGAGAGTAGCAGAGAAGAAAGTGAGACAGGAGATAGAAAAATTGGTTGGTGGAGGATTAAATGTTGAAAAAGAAATAGATAAAATATAGTGTAAGAATGGTAAACATGAAAAAATACATATGCAATTTTTCTTAATTTAGAAATTGATTAACTTTTTTAAAAAGCCCAAAAAGAAAATATGATAAACTAATTAGGGATGAAGAGAGTATGACATATTTCCAAAACAAAAGAAGCCTTCAAATGCAGTTTCTTCTTTCTAGTTTTTGGAAAACTACAAACCTGAAAGTGCAGAATTGTCAAACAACCAATTATAGTGTATTTGGATGAAGAGTTTGAAATTACCTTGCGTTTCAAAATCCATTTGTTTCAAAACTCCTTGATTTATAATTTTATGGAATTACAAATTTAGTTTTTAGACGATTTTGTAGAAGCAAATATTTTATATGTGAATTTGTATTAAAAAATTTGAACCTAGATAATTTGATGGTTTATCGGTACAATGTAACAAGAGAGCATCTCTTTTTCTTTTTTTATGGAAGAAGTTAGCTAAAATTATAAAGACATAAAAGAGTCACTTTCTCTTAAAATGCAGCTACATTCGTGGAAGGGACTTGACATAAAACTACTCTAAACTAGTTATTTCTAGAGGGAATTTTAGCATACCAAATTCCCTTTCCAAATCCCTCCTAAAAATTTGTAAATTCATCTTATCAAAATCCAAACAACGGATTTCATGCAATGCTAAACCCCAAATTTTCTATAAAAGTGAAATCTCCAATTCAATCACCTCATCCAAACATACTCGTAGAGAGAGTATTTGCCTAAAATGCTAAAAATAGTGCATTTAACCAATTCTAGTCTTGTACTACTTGTTTTTCACACCTTACATCTATTGCTAACAACCCCAAGGGGCGGTAGAAGTGGCAAAGGGCCTCGAGGAATGACCTCGAGGTTTCGAGTTTGATTCTCCATACCGACAGGCCATATTGAATTGCAATTCTAAACATTCAAAAAAAAAAAAAAAACTATTGCTAACTATTTGAAGTATACGCCCCTTACTTCATTGTGATATTGGATACTTCAACAACCAGCATATATCAAACTGGCTTGGCACTAGCGAGAAATAAATATTCAGTTATTAAATAAACAGGATCTGCTAAAAAAGAGTCACAGTTGGATCTAGTCATCTATCATCTACAGAAACAAAAGCACAATTAAGAATTTTGAAAATTTTAAGAGGCCTAAATTATAAGTAAACTTCATTGTGTATTTCTTATATTGTACTACCATAAGAATTGGTCAATGCATGATTGATTTGTAAATCATCAAGAGTTGCCGAGAGCTTTTCCATCCTAGTCTATTCATATTCGATAATATTGGACAAGGCAATGGTAATACTTACATTTCAATCACCAATAGTCCCCACATGAACATTTTCCATCCTCAAACTGATGGAATCGGTTGTTATCCCTCACAATTATAACTCTTCCCGTGCATTTGGACATAAACTTTATTGCCTCGTGACAATCACCACACACACGCAAGTTCTTCATAACTCTGATTGGCCTTTCAGGTGGGAACGTGATCAGGGAAAATGCTATGGCGAGTCTTTCGCTATGATATCTAATTGCACGATTTTTCTCTTCGCCGCCTACTTCTTGCAGCACAAAACTAGTGTCAGCAACATAACCAGCTCGCTCCATTTCGTCTCCTAATTCCTCCAACTTCTGATATATGTCTTCTGATTTTGAGTGGCGCCTGTCCCCTGATACAAAAGTATGAACCTTATTTCCCTCCTCAACCCAGCTTAAACCTGTTTCTTTCCTCATTCCTTTGTCCCTTAACATCTTCCGTGCTTTAGCTGCCTCTTCGTATCTTCCAGCAGCTGCATACGCATTTGATAATAGCACGTGCAATCCTGGACTTACAGGACCTAACTCGAAGACCCTATCAGCAGCATAAACTGCCAATTCCGTGTCCCTATGAATCCGACACCCTGTCAATAAAGCTCCCCATACAGATTCCGTTGGCTGAATGGGCATATCCTTGATGATAGAAACTGCTTCCTGCAATTTCCCAGCACGGCCAAGTAAGTCCACCATAGATGCATAATGTTGATGACCAGCTTCAATCCCGTACTCCTTCATCAACTCAAAATAGTACTTGCCCTCTTCAACAAGCCCTGCGTGGCTACAAGCATAAAGGAGGCACAAAAACGTAATAAAATTCGGCTTCATGCCTACACTCTGCATCTCTTTGAACAAACCAAACGCCCTGTACGTGTGTGCGTGCTGAGCACAAGCGATCAGCATTGCATTCCACATCCCAAGATTCCTTACAGGCACCTCATCAAAAACCTGATAAGCACCCCTGATCGTCCCGCACTTGGAGTACAGCGAAACCAAAGAACTTCCAACGAAACTCGATAAGTCGTAACTCATCTTCAAGCACAGCCCATGTATCTGCTTCCCCAGCTCGAGAAAGGTCGAGTTGCCACAAATCCGAACAACACTTGAGAATGTGAAGTCGTTGACATCCAACCCCTCCATTAAAGCTCGCTTAAACAGCTTCAACGCCTCCTCGTCCTCGCCCAACAGCGCGTACCCGCATATCATCCCACCCCAAGAAACCACATTCCTCTCAGGCATTTCGTCAAACACCTTCCGCGCATCCCCAATCAACCCACATTTAGCATACATGTCAACCACAGAACTCCCCACGAACACATCCACGTCATACCCAGTTTTCAAAGCGAGGCAATGCACTGATCCCCCCACGTCAGCACTACAAATGTTCCCGCACGCCTTCGTCGCGCTGGGGAAGATATGGTCATCGGGTCGGGCCCCAAAACGGAGCATGTCACGAAAGTAGTCGAGGGCGAGCAAAGGGTGGTCATTTTGGGCGAAAGAAGAGATGACGGAGCTCCAGGTGGTCGACGACTTAACCGGGGCCTCTTCAAAGATTTTGCGGGAGTGGAGGGGCAGTCGGGTTTTTGAGTAGAAGTTGATGAGGTGGTGGGTGACGAGAGGGACTGTCTGGAAGCCGGTTTTGACGATATGGGCGTGGAGCTGGAGGCCTTTGGGGAGGGAGCGGGAGCGAGTTAGGGAGAGGAGGGTGGCAGATATGTTCCTGTAGGTCTGTTCGAAATGGTGCAAGTGGTTAAGATGGGGGGTTGATGTTGCGGTGTGATGATTGGGGAGTGGCAGCAGTTGGGTTGGATTTGGAAGGGTTTCTTTGAGGAGTGGGTGAAGCATCAGAGGCTTCTTTACAGCGTTTTTTCAAGTCTTCAAAGTGGAATCAGTGATTGTTTGTACTCTGTGGATGGCGAATAAATGGACAAAAAGGAGAATGCCCCCCATTAGCAGCCAGAGAACTCAGAAAAAGGGAAGCCCTGTAGAGAAAATTCACGAAAGTTCGCTTAGCCTTGGCCTTCACGCCCCAAATCCAGAACTCGGTGATTCCTCTTCTTCCAAGCTTTTGTGTCATGCTTGGTGGCGGCCAATTCCACCATCACTGCCTGTACAGTACCCCACCGCCACAGCCGGTACGGTACCCAGCAGCACCATCGTCAAAACATCCGCACCACCACCGTCGCAACAATACCCCGTACCGCCGCCACTACAGTAACCCACCTCCCCCGCCGGTAACAGTAGCTGCAACCGTCGTCAACACTACATTAGTCACTAGAATCTCTTCTTCCCCCAGCCCCCTTCCCTTTCATCACTCACAGTAACGACTTCATTTTACAAGAAGAGGGTAAACTAAAAATTTAGTCGGGGCAACACCGTCATTCAACATTTCCTTTGGATTGCGTGTACCGTAATAACACCGTACCGTTTATTATTACTACTAGGATCATTTGCACATAAAATCCTATACTATAGGGGCGGGTGCGCATTTCATCTTAACGTTTCAATTTTGGTGCGATTCACCTTATTGTTCTTTAATTTGTGCTCAATTTACCAATTGACTGTTTGGAGTCCAATTTCTTGGATGGCCATCAATTTTTCAGGAGTAAAATTGCCAGTTAAAGTCTTTTTCCACATTGGCAGCCACATCATTGCTATTAACCAATAAAGGGTTGACACGTACAAACCAATTCTACCCCATTCATCTTCATGTTCAATTGACCACCACCCAACAGGCCAACACCAACGCCACCATACCCCTAATCCAGGGCTGCTGCACCACCATTCCTACAACCATCAACCCCCAAATTGCCACCACCGAACGCGGCGCCACTGTCGCTCAATCCATCAAATCAACACCGCCATTAACCCACTTCTGCTGCCATCGCTAACACCCTAACAATCAAACCCTCTTCCATCTCTCCAACACCAACACCACCATTAAATCCATTTCTACCGCCGCGACCAACACCATACCCACTTCTACCGCCGCGGCCAAAATCGTCATTAAAGCTTTTATGCCAATTCAATCGATAGCTTCAGCCCCATAAAAAGTGAGGGTGGAGAGAGAAAAGGGATCTGGGTCCATTTTGGCACTATGGTGTTGTGGCGGACTCGATGGTGATGTGGCGAACTAATTGTGTTGAGGTGATGAGAGCGGGTGGTTAGTGGGGCGGACTCCGATTTGGCACGTGGAGCAAGCGCCACCACCACCGTCGTGTAGTCTGTGCACCACCGTGGCTGTGTATTCTACGCCACCACGTCACTAGCATCAGATCTCTCTCTCTCTCTCCCCGATTTAGCAAAGTACTTAATGACAGGATGTTTATGGGTTCGAATCAGGAGTTTGGGGATGGTGGTTACTGTGGGTATGGCGGTGGTTGTGGTCGGTGGTGGGGATGGTTTCGTGCTTGGCTGTGGCCGGTGGTGGCCGCAACAAAGTGGGTAGGGTGGTGGACAACGCAATCGTGTCTGGCTATGGTGTTGGTGGTGGCGGCGAAGTGTACATCGTTGGTCGTGGCGGGGAAGTGTGTGGTAGTGCTCTTGGATGCGTGAATACACAGAAAAGAGAGAAGACACAGAGAAAGAGAGGGGTGATGCAGAAAAATGGTTGAAGTGACCATTTTACCCCTTGAATATTGACGGACATTCAAGAAATTGGACTCCAAACCGTCAATTGATAAATTGAGCACAAATTAAAGAACAGTAAGATGAATCGCACCAAAATGAAACGTTAAGGTGAAATGCGCACCCGCCTTATAATATAGGGTTTTATGTGCAAATGATCCTTACTACTGTAAAATAAAAAACCAAATGACACTGACTAGGGTTTAACGGGGTTCAAATTTCATTGCGGGTATCAATGGAGGAAGAAGAAGAACAAATCACGATATGGAAGTCGTCTTCATCATCAACATCGTCATCACAGCCGGACTCGATGGTCTCGGCCACGGTCGGTCGAGTCATGGCCACTCTGCTCAGCGCTCGCCCCAAGAAGCTCCACGACGCCATTTCTCGCCTCGGTTCAGCCCCCAAACGAGCCCCGCTCAGCAGTAAGTAATCGTCCGCTTTTAACTTTTTGCCAATTCAGTAGAATGGCTTGTCAAAGAACCTAATTACCTGCTCCGTAATTACTATTGGAGTTCAACTCCACGTTTAGGCGCTCCAACTCTATTCTTGAAGTTCGCGAAAAGTCAAAAGGGAGGAGGGGTGTATGCTTGAGCTTACGTAACAATCTTGTATAATTGAATTTTGGCGTGATGCAGATTCTTTGGAAGATTCACTGTGGATCCTTGACAAGTATATTAGAGACGCGGCTGTAAAGGAGGAGTCATTGGACCACGTTCTTGTTCCCATGATTGAACATGTATGAACACTTCGAATAACTCTGTCATTACTATGTGATGTTTCATGAGTTTGATCAATTCTCAGTACTTATTGTCGAAGTTCTTACAAGCAATAATCACCTTTTTAAATAAGATACAAGCAAATAAACTATTGGCATGTCTGACTCGCAATACAAGCTACATTCTAAGTTAAAGATGTTGCTAAAGTGTTATATGTCCTTTATGTTGGTTCTTTTAGACTTGGTACCATAGTAACTTATAAAACTATGAAATCATTGCTATCATTAAGCCTTTGTCCTAAATTAGCTGGTGCCAGCTACATGAATTCTTTTCTTCCACTTCCCTTAGTCAAAGCATGTATTCGGTGATAATTCCTAGCAATCAAGACTTCTTCTTACTACTCAACCTACCCTAACTCGTCTTACCCATCAACTTTGCACGAATCACTTCTTCTCACACTGGCATCTAGAGGCCTAATTGTATGTTTGTGACCAAACATCTCAAGCGATGTTCCCTTATCTTTTCCTCAATTGGCGTCACCTCACTTTGTTGTGTTAGTAAGTTCGTCCATACCAAAGTAAAATGATATGTGATTAGAGCTGACCTTTGGTGAAGTCCAATTGTAATTGGAAACTCACTAGTCGGTTGTTCTTGCATTAGTAATCGCTCCGTCGTACGCATCCTTAATCACATCAATACTTTGTTGACACTCTTTTCTTCTCTGGAGCCACCATATCTTTAAATTGATATCCTTTTGCGATAGAAAAATGGTGGTCTTACTTATAGATATAAAACTCAAGATAAAATCTCGAGGAAGATTATTTTTAGCTTGACTACGAAAGTTGAATTGGTATTTGGCAATTACAGTAGCAAGACCTTCTTTGGGCTTGAAAATTTTGTATACATCTTATGTCCATTGGTAGCAACCTCTTTTGATGTCTGTAGGTCAAGATTTTTACTTATCCCAAGAAATAAGCAAAAAACCAAAAATTGATTGACTTACAAATTTATGCTCGTGCAAGGCTATTTTAGAGGCCAGTGCTCCATTAAGGTCTATTTCTTTGGCCATTGTGCAGCTTGCAAGAGTAATAGCTTTTGATAATCTGAATCATAGGTCACTTAACCTTCGTCTTTGAGATGTGGCCTTATAGTTGAGTTGTTGGCTATTAGCTGCTATTTTTTGTTGAAGTTATGTGGCTTGTCCAGTTTTGAAGATCTGCTGCTGACCTAGGAGGAGTGTGGTGGGTCGAAACGCAATAAACATTCCTAGACGAGTGCTTCTTTCTTTCTTTCTTTCTTTTTTTTCTGGAAAGGAGGAAGGGGGGGGGGGGGGGGTTGGGCTCGGAAAGTTAGGGTAGCTTTGGGATTGTTCTATTTCGTGGATGGGTCATTTATTGGTTGTCAGTATCCTCAGCAGGGGGCACTTGTAAATGCCGTCCTACTCCCCCAAGATACATGTGTAAATGACATGATGGTCTTTCCTGTCCTATGAGGATGAAGTGCCTTAGGCGGATGTACATGGATGGAGGTTGAATTTAGTAGTCAACAACTCATGCCCTATTGATTCTATCTGATAAAGAAGTTTAAAATTTCAAAAAGCAGGCCGGAAAATCATTCTTTTAAAGTAGGGATTAAGCAAACCCCATGTTTGAAGAACGTAATCTATGAACAACTAAAATGAAAGAGAGCTACTCTATGCACTCTAAAACATTTAGCATCAACTTCTCTTGTATCTTTTCTTCTTGACATGCCATCGTTTGGTCCTTTACATATAGATAATGTGGGTTCCGTCCTCTGAAGCACGGACACCTCTCCTAGGTGGAGGTTTGGTGTCCCAAACGGACGGACACCCCGACACCCTCCGGACACCGCCCGACACGTGTCGGACACCGCCGATCGGTGTCGGGCATTTTGTATTTTTTTAATTTTCTGACACCGTGTCGGACACTTCACCGAGGAGTGTCGGACACGGCGTGGAGCAGTGTCGGACCATTTGCTTGTCTTACCTCACGGCCGATTCCTTCTCCCTGACCTCACAGGTGCCCTTCTGAGCCATTACCTCACGGCCGATTCCTTCTCTCTGACCTCACAGGTGCTTCTCTTACCTCACGGCCGACTCGGAGCTGTCGCCGGAGCTCAGTCGCCAACAGATCCAGTCGCCGGAGAAGCCGAGGCCGACAGATCCAGTCGCCGTCGCCAGATACCGAAGCAGCTGTCGCTGTCGCCGTCGCCGGAGCTCACTTGATCGTCGCCGGAGGTCCTCCACCGCCGTCGCAGACCCACAGACCCTTCTTCCTCATCCCTTCTCCTTTTTCTTCTGTTTCCCGTTCGTTTCTTTCTCTGTGAAGTGTGAACAGAAGAAAGTCTCTCTTTCTTTCTTTCTTTTTATTCCGTCAATAGTCATTTGACTCATTTCTTTCTTTCTTTCTTTTTATTTTTTCTCCCTCTTTCTTGCATTAGTACTACTATTAAGTGAAGAAAGTCTCTCTCTTTCTTTTTTCTTTTTTTTTCTTTTTACTTATTTAGTTATTTTATTCAGAACATTTTAGAAATATTTTTTTGACTTAGTTATTATTTTAGATTGTGAAATATATTTGATATATATATAAAATAAAAATATATTAAAAAATAGCGGTGTCCTGCGGTGTCCAAAATCTGATTTTTTGAAAATTGCGGTGTCCGGTGTCCCCGTCGGTGTCGGACACCGACACCGTGTCCGTGTCCGTGCTACCTAGGTTCCGTCATCATCCTCCTATATGTGTGTTTAGTTATATGCCCTTTTAATAAACGTTCCTTTTGTTTGGTTTTTAGAATATCTAATGTCTATGTTCTTCTTTGCCAGTCAGTAAAGCACAAGGGGGTAAAGAACAGTAAACAAGCAATGATTCTTCTTTCTTGGCTTTTTCAAGACGAACTCCTTTTCCAAGCCGTGACAAGAGATCTTGCTAGCATTATGTTGAGAAAGGACGACCATTATATTGCATTGGGCTGGTGTCTCCTTGCACGTGGCCTTGTAGAAATGGAGACTACTATGAGCGGTAGCATAATGCTTTCTCTTATTTCTGTATAAATTGTCTGTCCTTATTGTTTAGTAACATTGAGTAGAAGTATATTAGAAGACCACAGTGGGGTTGGGGTTTTCTTTCTTTCTGTTTTTTGTGGGGTGGGGAGGGGACCCATGACACTAGGAGTATATCAAATGACAAAGCAAAAGGAACTACAGAAAATGGGCTGCACTAAGTAGCTAAAACATTGCCCTAAGACAAAATTCATCCACAAAATGTAAAAATGCCGCATGTGATGATGGAAAGTCTGATTTGAGCCAGACAAGAAAAAGGACTCAAGAACAGAGCACGAAGCCGACGCAAAGGCAACTCATTCCGTCAAAAGTGTGCCTATAGCTCTCTTCCCAATGACCCACAAAAAACATAATTGTGCCAACTTCCATCCCTGCTGTAACTCATGATGCACCTTCGTGGTTGCATTCCATCCCGTCCTTGCAAGTCCCTTAATTGACTTCGTGCTTACAAATGAAAATTTTGTGATACTCCTTGAGGAGTGATATAATCAATTTTTATACTAGTACTTATCCCAAAAAATTAACTATGTTCAGTCATTGTGCTCTTGGCTGGTTTTTTCTTGTAGTTTGGGGGTGTTCTTTCTTGTCCCTGCTACAAAAGAACTTTGACTCTCCTGACTTGTAATTATGTTCCAGTAAATTAGGTTATGCAAGCTCGTTATTGCAATATCCAAATAGCCCTAGATTAGCAAAGAGCTCCCCTTTACGGAAAAGGCAAACCAACTCGGGGATTAACTAGTTATTTTCAGTCTTGGGAATGTTAAATAAACTCGTGCAGCAATCATGATAAACCTTCTGAGTTTTGCTTTTTACTTAAAGAGTTTCTTCTTTCATTGAAGTCGGAAGAAACAATAAATAGGCTCATTTTATTCTAATTTGGTCAGAAAGGGCTTTAGATAGATTAGTCTTGACAATTTTGTATTTGTCAGTGGGAGGATGACTGGGCATTGTTATGATGCTGATGATTGTGAACTTGTATTCGTAGTTGTCCGTATCCTACAATAGGCTATACATATCATATGGTATGATACAGGATGGCATGCCCATCTAAATTCACAATGTATCGCTGGTATCGTGCAATACAGATTCTGATACACGATACGTATCTTACGAGTCAGAAACTACAGCAAGTTTCTAGGATCATTTTAACTTTATAACACTTTTGGGGGGTCGCTCTTTTAAACTGTACTTGTTGCAAGTTGCAACTATAAACAGTTGGTGTACTCGAGGCATTAGACTGGTGCAAGATGTTTTGTTTCTCACTACGTATTGTTTATCGAGTGTTCCCATATTATATTCTGTAGTTTAGATATATGATTCGTAGTCGACGATACGCGATATATGAAACTGGGATTTCGATAAACGTTATGTATCTCGATTTGACTATTATGCTTGAATTATAGTGATGGTATTAATTACATTTCTGGAAAGAAGAATCGACTGTCTCTTTGACTTTCAGGTTTTCTTTTCTTAATGCAGGAATGAGAGAGAAATACAATGAACTGCTGAAGATTCTTTGCTCATGCATCGGACATCTTTTATATATTATCCGCAGTGGGAGGTATTGTCTTTTCATTTAGTATTAGTCCTGGACCCCTGATTCCCTATTGTACCTTTACTATTGACTACCTTGAAGGTTTTTTGGACTCTGTATCTTTTCTTCGCGTATGTGTGCAATTTTATAAGCAGTCTGTTTTGCATGTATTATGTCCCAGAACATTGCTACTTAAGCACTTACGAGAACATTGCTACTTAAGCACTTACGAGCGTCTACAAGCCATCCTCAGACATACCAAAAAACTGCTGTCTGTTATGCCAAATATGTCGATTTTCATGCCATGGCCTTCCGTAGAATTGATAATTTTGTTTGATTATTGCTATGGTTCCAAAGCTGGTGAATTTATTGCTGATGAATGCTCTGTCCGGTTTTTATTGATAACTTTGTTTTAATAGGTCTTCCACTTGCTTAATGGCTTTTTCTTGATCAAGTATAGAAAGCCTAGATGGAAACTCCTATGCACGTATGCTGTAAACCAATATGGTCTTCACATTCTCTAATAGTCCCAAAAAGGTGACTCTACTTCCATCGCAGGGAATGCATCTCCAGGTTCTGGGAGGGATAATATATGAGTTTGCCTATTTATCTTCTGAACTGGGGATGTCTTTGCTGCAATGCACAGAATTGAAGGGCAGGCATCAACATACAAAATTTCTGTTTATTACTGCTGATGAAGAAACATTGCGTGGTTAATGCCGACTCCCTATGTTGTGTTATGCTAGAGAGAACAGGCCAAACCTTGAATCTCTGGTGAGAGTGTTCTTAGAATTTGAGGTAAAGATAAGTATCTGTAAGGGAAAAATCCTAACCAGAGCTTGCTATGTGAAGAATGAAAGACCACATTTAATCTGATCAGTTCAGCTGGTCTGTAAGTCTGTCAATAACTGAGTTAGACCAGCCATTTTAAGACACCCATCTAGAGACGTGCTAGATCTCATCATTTGCGTTGTGCGGTTCTTTGACGCTGAAATTCTTGGATACAGGGTCATTAGATAGCTTTTTGGATTGTTTTTCTTTATTTCTTGTGAGTTTTTAGGGGTGGAGTGGGGAGTGAGGATTCTTGGAGTAGTGAAGAAACAAGTTTTGTGACTGCTCGTTTTGGCAAGCAGTTCACTGTCTTTAATCCATTGACATTGCAGTAAAGATCTTCGTTTTTATCTAATTCATTGTAAAGTGGCATTAGTTAATTTAGCTAGTGAAGGCATCACAAATTCACAATAGCTTGACCTAAGTCCTTCGATCCCCTAAGCTCTGGCAGAAAATTGCAATGCGGTTTTGCGAATCGTATATATAATCAAATAGGTTGCTAGGTTACTATGTACTCACAGGACTCTAGTTTCCCTCCATTTGTTGACATCTTGCCTCGCTAAACGGACAAAAGTTATACTGGGGTGACGATTTTTCTTGATTTCATGCGTCAAGTCCGGCAATGCAGTGATTATGGGATCTAAACACACTTATGTAGGTAAAGTAGAAGTCAGGAGTCATTCCCATTATGAATCCAGTACGTATGCATGCCTAGCTTACCTGAAGCTGTATGATTTCTTCCGGTTGCGGTAGAAAGCAGTGTCAAGTAGAGTAGCTTGACCAGGCAGACCAACATGACTCGGCAATGCTGTTACCTTGGGAGGGAAAGGGGGAATTAGATTAAGCTAGGGCGCTGACGTCTCAGTGGCAAATTAGATGTCCTATCGGGCTTCTCTTATCAAGCACTAAACTTTCTAGACCCCGGTCATCATTCTTTTGAGTCAGTCATATCATGGATTGTGCCTTCTACGTGCTAGTTGATAAAACTCTTCCCTCGACCTTTCCTGCTTTCCAACAAATAGAAATGGTAGCAGGAAAAGGGGCTAAATTAAGCAAAGTGGGACCACTACCCAATAGCATGTTGCCGCCAGAAGCAGAACCCCATTAAATTTATGCTTTGAGAAAAAGGCAAAAACCTCAAATTGCACTAGGTAGCTACCTAGCTGTATTTGTTTATGTCTAGGGTTTGTTTTGTGTTTCTTCTTTCTGGCCTTTGTATTTCTTATCTTTTCTTAATTATTGCCTGATGTTCTCAAATTCTTCTCATGCTCCACTTGCCATGCATAATATTACCATCTCACCTCTTGCCGAATGTAGTAACATTAAGAAAACTATGGTTCAGCACATGAACATCATTGGTCTGTAGCATTATCTCAAACTCAGTTGCCGTAGCATCTAGCTACTAAGCAGCCCATGCCATGTGGTGAACCATGACTGCCTGGTGATATGGTGAATCATGTCTTTTTCCACCTCGGGTAATGGTTATCAAGTCTTTTAACTTTGCAAGTGAGAAACAGTGATTAGCTTAGCGATTAAATATCGTTGAACCATCGTCCTCTCCCTCATGGTATTACATATTGTAAGATGAGGCCAAGTAGGATATGCTTCTGTTTGCTATCCTTCTGTCAACCTATCATAAGATGAGTGCTTTTTATCTCCATTGAGATTATATTTGGGTTAACTCTCTGCCATGCTTACTTTTGCTGGAACTGTTAAGATCTTAGTTGCACAAAGCGGGGGTGGGGACGGGGGCGGGGGAGCGTAAGAACCTGGAAGAATTTAAGGTTGGGAGTGACTTGAATAAATAAATGCGTTAAAGAGTATTGTCATTTCTTGAATATAGTTTGGGAGAGAGAGAGAGAGAGGGAGGGAGGGCAACAACAAACAAGGAGGCTTTAAGGACTTGAAGGAAGAGAGAAACAAGGAATTGAGTCGAAAAGGGCTTGATTTTTAGGTACTCTCTCACTTGTTCCATGCATCTCTGTCCAGCTGACGGGATCGAGTTCCCATATGAGCTTGGGACGAGATCCCATGGAGCTCCTAACTTGGGATCGCAAAAGCGAGTTTCCGAGAGAGAGGCGTCACCATATGAGGAGTTTCCTGCAACTAAGGTTAAGATGAATGCCACCTCCCCCATGGTTTCTATATGGTGAGATGATACCCATGAGGATATGCTTTCGTCCGTTATACTTCTGTTAACCTGTCATGAGTGCTTTTTCTCTCCCTTAGAGACTTGCATCTTTTAAAGATATTGTGCTTATTTGCTGATAATATATTTGATCACCTGCATTTTAGCACTTTGCAGGGTGGATTTGAGTTGCCAACTCGCCTTTCAGTTGCTGCTGCTGATTGTGTTCTATCTCTGACTATAGCATTAACAAGACAGGATACGGATTCTGAGATTTTAGACAACAGGATGAAATCATCTAATCCTCCGGCACCTAACAGACCAGTTACCTTGGTACCTGCATTCGTTAATGAGAAGAAAGTGAATTGGACCAGAATATCTTCTGAACTATCAAGCAACAAGGACATAAGATTTTTGCTTTGGGATCTTTTGGATGAACTCATAACTATTGTGCAGAGACTCATTGCTGTGCGTTATTGACTCTTTTTTGGAACCCTCACAGTTATGTAATTAGATTTACCCCATGGCATTTGGATTCTTATACTTCCTACTTCTGAACCAAAATGTCCCTGCTGCTGAGCTAGCATACCGAAAAAAATTACAATACGATTTAAGTTAATATAGATTCCGATCTATAGTACCTTGTGCACAAACTTAACACCAAACACAGACACACATACTCACAATCATGATGCACATAATATGAGATCATATTTAAAAAATCTATGAAAGTCGTAGAGAATAATCACCTGGTTCATTTTGGGAGTTTTAAGTAAGTTTCTCCTTCTTGTATTCCAGTGGAGCAGGAAGAGTCGGTCTTTGCATGGTAAAGGATTGGAAAAAGTTGTCAAGTGGTTGCAAGAGATAAAGCAGCGTTATGGTCGCTTTCAAGATGAGGCAGGTGTTATTTCCACCACAAGCCTTCTACAAGTTTTTATTCTATCTGATTAATGTGTTCTACTCGTGATTTGGGCTTGTCTGCAATGTACAATACAGGTTCACAAATGGTCAGGACTGGTTTATTGCTTCTCTCTTCTTGTTGGAAACATTACGGCGTCCTCTTGCACTTGGAAGACTATAGACTTTCTCAGCGTTACGAAGAAATGTTGGAACAGTACTTGTCTGGCATTCAGGTTAAATCTACCCCGAGTATTACTTGTAGTAACTGTGTCGTTAGTCTGGATTTTTCATATGCAAACCATTCTAAAAAGCATAAGGAAATACAATTATCTTTCATGGTCCTAGAATACACAATTTAGCCTAACAATAAGATTGCGATTTCACGTAATCTCCTGTTTGAACTTGTTGAGGTTATCCCATGCTATAAAACTGCCATGTTCTCAACATTAGTAGCCACTTATTCTGAAAGCCTCCAACGCACAACCAATTGTTAAGGAGGGGAGAGTTCCACAAGGCTTATTTGTCAAATTGTTTGTTATATTGCGATGTGGGATTATATCTCAATGCACAACTCATATGTGGCAATACTTTGTTTTGAGGCCAAACACGTGGATGAACGAAACTGGGTGACAGTGGTTTTCTAAAGTGAAGTCTGATGTACCTAGATAACCCGGTCTGATAGCATTGAAGTTATCATCAACTCTAAAAGCTTTAGCTGGTAGAGGATGGGCCAACAATATCATTGATTAACACTCATAGTTCTCATACTTAGACAAACAATTCAATTCCCTCGAACTAATACTGCAAGAGCATGTTAAATCGTCATATGTCTTACGTTTAACATTAGACATAGGCTAGAGCATGGTGCTTTGTATTTCGTCACAATTTGGAAATAAAACAGGAAAAGGGGTTGACATAGGAGACTTTCCACTAGTCCTTTGGATTCTAAAAGGAATATGGGAAAAGAAAGGAGAAGAGACTTGGCAGAATGAACATAAGTAGTTTGCTTAATTTATCTCCCAATATATATCATCTATCAGACTTGAAAACATAAAACCAAAAGGCGAAAGCACTGGATAACTAGGAAGCATGGAGTCCATGGACACCTCTCCTAGGTGGAGGTATGGTGTCCTAAACGGACGGACACCCTGACACCCTCCGGACACCGGCCGACACGTGTCGGACACCACCAATCGGTGTCAGATTTTTTTTTTTTAATTTCCGACACCGTGTTGGACACTTCGCCGAGGAGTGTCGGACACGGCATGGAGTAGTGTCGGACCGTTTGGGGCTAAGTTGGAATTTTTGGAACTAATTTCGGGGGTCAATCTTTAATAAATAGAATATGTGGGGTTTTTTTACAAAAAAATTAAATGTGCCGTAATCTGAGCCATTACCCGATTACCTTCGTCTTCTCTCTCACGGCCGTCTTCTTCTCTCTCACCAGTCACCTCTAATCTGTCGGCCGTCTTCTTCTCTCTCGTCGCCGGTGTTGCCGGAGCTCAGTCGCGAAGATACTGAAGCCGTCTTCTGTCCGTCGTCGCCGTTGCCAGAGCTCTCGACATCGTCGCCGGAGGTCCTCCACCGCCGTCGCTGACCCACAAGTATTCTTCTTCTCTTTGTATCCTGATCTCGTCACTCGTCCTTGACTCCTTCCCTTTTTCTTCTAGATACTGAAAGTCTCCCCCTCTCGTCAGTCTCGTGTCTTTCCTTTTTTTTTTCTTTCTCCCTCTGTTGTGAAAGTCCCTTTGCTGTCATGGAAGAAGAAGACCCTAGAAGAAGAAGAAGACAGCCTCTCCTCGATGTTGTCGATGGGGTTATATTGTTGAGTCAGAGTTTCCAAGTTTCTATTCCTTTCATTGGTCCCACTTGTTACTTTATTGTCTAAACTAGTGCCATAAGTTTATAAAAATACCCCAACTCATACAAACATAATCATATTCAACTATGCAAGTACACATGTACAATAATTTCAAAACAGCCCACCAATTTAACAAACTTTTCATTATTGTTTGCTATTTTAGGTTGTGGAATGCATTCGATATATATATATATATATAATAAAAAAATAACGGTGTCTTGCGGTGTCCAAAATCTAATTTTTTGAAAATTGCGGTGTCCGGTGTCCCCGTCGGTGTCCGACACCGTGTCCGTGTCCGTGCTTCCTAGCTGGATAATCTCTTGAAAGATGCGTGATGCATTTTTGGTATTGGCTTTTGGTCAGTTATGAGAGGATATTTTCAGCGGGGAGTTTTATCAGCTGGTTTAGATGATGACTTGCAGTCTCATTTTTTTCTCTTGGCAGAAGTCCCCTTTTTATTTATTTTTGAGGATTTGGGCTTCGGAACTTGGTAACTTCAATCAAGACTTGTTGGGGAATTTTTTTTGGCATTTTGAGGTTGAGAAGAATGTTTTTAGGTGGGAGGTAATAAAAAATCCTAGTACTCCTGAACAATGAAGGTCTCTTGAGGTAGTTACCTCCTAAACAGCTATGGAAAACCTGTTATTTGATGTGCTTCTTGGAAGAATTGAACTAGTGACAATTATGATGATAGTGGTTATGTTGACAACAGAAGCCGTAAACGTTTTATATGAGGGATAATGTCATGTTTAATAGAGTAACTGCTGGTAGTAGAGACATGTAACTCTTTCTTCATTGTTGGAGCATACTAAAATAGACACCTTGAGGGCGTGGAAGCTGCTAGAAAGCCTAGGCTTTCAGGTTGGAAGTTTCCCTTGGAACATGTGGTGGCTGGCGCTTTAATAAGAGAGTTCCATTTTTTGGTGTGAAGCAGATTGAAATGTGTGTATTTGACCCGGGGGGGGGGAGAACTAGTTAAATGGGCCGAGCTCAGTCATGAACACTCAACATGAGCTCAAGCTCGGCTCGTTGAACGAGCCAATTAAGATTTAAGGGTTTTTGTTAACTTGTTAACTTCAATGAACATAAGCCTGAACAGAACTTTTGAGTTCATATATCCATCTCCAAGGATCTTTTTGTAGCCTTTGCTTGGGGTTTTAGATTACTAAAAAATCTTTTTCTCATCTTTATCGCACAAGTGTTTGGGGGGATATGCCTGTAGATGTCACATTAAAAGGAAAGGGATTTGCTTAAATGAAATACTTTAAAAAGGAAAGGAAAATTACATAGAAGGCGTGATTAATAAACATTACTTATGTATCAAAAGATAAACAAACTTATACTTTGAAGTTGAGTGTCTTGTTTTTTCTGTAATTCATAGGTTGCCAGACTCTGTAGTTGCATCCGACACATTAGCCTCATCCTAGTCAAATTACCTCGTAATAATTTTTTCTCTGGTGTAGTTGGTCGAGCTATATCCTGTTGACCAGAAGAGAGTCAAGGAGTTTGACACAGGGGTCATGCATATAGCATAATATGTCTCGTACTTAAAAGATCTAGGCATCCACCAAAGTTCATGAAAGCTTAGAGTAGCTGTCTTTTTTCATTATACATATACCATTGCAACCAGGTTGGGAAATTTCAGGCACTAAAAGTGAAGACTAGAGGAGTTGAGTACATGGCTATCGCCCTTAATCGAAGAGTTCCAAAGCATTTCAATTTGCTTAGCTGCATTCAATATATTGTTTTATTTTTGGAGAAACTCCTGAAAGCATTTTGCCCATCTTACGTCGTGGTTGGAATAAGAAAAATGGGAATCACAACACTTACCCGACATTTTTTGAACTTCTATAATGTTATACAAAGGAGATTGACATAGATGGTCAGAAGTTCTGGTGTCATCATTATATCTCTATATGGTCACTTATGTACTCCTAGTGCCATAGCAGATTTAAGTTCAGTTCTGACAAAGTAATATGCAGGTTTCTTCCGAGAACAATGCCGACGAGCAGGCTGAGAATAGAGAGAGCAAAATGGAGACCTTAAAGTTCTTTCTTAATTGCCTCTTACTTCTGTTGGGGCGGCTTGATGGGAAGCAATTTGAAAATGCAATGTCAGAAAAAGGGCTGCAGATAGCTCGTGTTCTTACAACACAGGTAGTTGTATTAAATGACTATAACACAATTTACTACTAATCTTTCTTTTAGATGAGCATCTATATGGTTATGTATTAGGAGATATCAAAGTTTACCTGCATTGCTGCTACTGGATTCAGTAGGAATCATTGCAAGACTTCTTCTTTTTATCTGTTGTTTTTTGTGGGATTGGATTCTTAATTAGTCCATTGTAAGCTTGCACAAAATCGAGTAATCTTTTGCTTTGTTTGTAATTAATAATGTTCTCTGTGATTACGGTGATATGCCGTATGCTTTTCCAGTTCTAGTTAAGACATCACCAGTCTATGGAGTGTAACTTGAATGGTTGATGCTGAGTTAGTCTAATTTATCCTTGCTTAGATAGTTGCCAAAAAAGCTAGTAATCTGTCATTTTGTAATTTTTTCTGTATCCCTAGACACCTGAAAATCCGATGGGCAACAAATGGACAAAGCTCTGGAAACAAGGGTGCAACATTGGCTTCCATTTAAGCCTTCTGATGACTTGATTAAATTAGAAACCCTATTGCTTTATGTCAAAAACTTCGAAACAAGGCCACTCTTTCAAACATCTAGCTATAATAGATGCTCATATTCCAATTTAACTAGTATGAACCTCAAAACTTGAAACCCGCAATCTAGAAAAGTTTTGCTGGTTTTCATGTCCCATAATGGCCTTGTCCTTTCAGACGAATCTGTCATCCAATGTCTGCAGTTTGTCCAGGAGCGAGAATGTGTCAAGTTTACCTAGCTTGATTTTCATATAATCTGCTAACTTGTTCATTTTGTTATGACTTGATGTAGCCAGAGTTTGCCTTGGTTGGTTCTGCTTTTTGGTTTCTTGCGGGTTGACTGTATTGGACCTGCTTACGTCGCGATTTAGTTGTTAATAAATAGCAGCCTTTTATGCAAAGAACCCTTAAAGCAGAAGGGTGTTAGTCTGCTTATATGCAAGTGCACTTAATAAGCAAATCCCTATTTTGAAGTATGATACTAGGAACACTTCGAGCAATTTAAAATTTTAGGTCTGACTAATATCTTGGCACTTTTGAAGCTTTCCTCTGCTGATGAGGATGTTATTGAGGGGGCTGCTTGCATCTTCAAGGCTGCGATGTTTAGGGCTAGCAGCAGTCTCTCGGACACTAGACATATGGATGCTGCATTGCCATTGCTGCTACATCTTTTAGACGAGCGAGATGGTGCATCCAAAGCTGTCGTTATTCTTGTTGCCGAATACTGTTCCATGTATGTTCATTTATGATCTGAGTACTTGTTTCAACTTTTTTGTTCTCTATTTAGGTTTGAAAACTGACTACTGATAATCAATATACCAGAAGCTCAGACAGCCAGTGCCTTGAAGAAGTTTTAAAGCGTCTTGCTACTGGCAATGTCTTACAGAGGAGGAATGCCATTGATGTCATTTCAGAATACATCTGTATATCAATAGATTCAGTAGCTGCACTTACGCATTCCACGTGGTATGGAGCTCCATCTTCTGACTGCTATCTTTGCTAAATTTTTCACCCTTTTAAGATCTTCATTTTCAACAATATTGCAGGAAAGATATAGCAAACCACTTGCTTGAGCGCCTGGGAGATGAAGAACTGGAAATTCGTCTGCAAGCATCTAATTTGATTCCAATGATTGGTTAGTCCTCTGAAAAATATCTGATGCCTCGTTTCACGTTAGACTTGCTTTTACTGGAGTATTTGTGTTCTAAAAAGCAACAACGGATACACGCTTGTTTCAAACTTTAATTTCTGTGTACCATTGCAAGATAGTAACTCAGATCATTATCACAGCAACAAAAAAACTGTCCTCTATATTTTAGTTTATATTTGCTTTGTTATCTTTATAAGTATTGCCCTTCTATAAGGTTAATTGGGCCTTCAACATTTCTGTAGAACAAATCGTATTGAAATGCAGTTTCTTCTGAAATTGTTCTTTCAGTATGCCGGTCACATGCAACACATTAAAATTTTTCTCTTAGCATTAATTTCGTCTCTATTTATGTTTTCTGGCTAACAATTTTATGTTCATAAACACGCTTAGGGGGCTTAACCAATCTACGAAGCTCAGTATGCACATACTGTCTAAGATGACAAAACAAATAAACATGAGTAATGGGTCCTTCTTCCCAAAAGAAGAAAAATAAGTCCGAGAAGAGAGTGGGCTTTGGTACAACTTGTTTCCTGCCTGCCGCCACAATAGAGCGAACAGGGTGAACCTTTTCTGACAATGTTCCAGGCCTGAACTCAAAAAGAGACGGAGGCAGAGGTCTTAAATCGAACATGAATGTGAAAAGCTGAGGTAGGCCCACTTTACCTACCAAGTCCAGTCCGACTCTCCACTAGCGCTTCAAATAATCAACCTTTCCTCCTCTGCAAACTCTACAAACACTCAGTAAACGTTGTCTTTGCAATAAAGCAAGACCCACTATTGTCACAGTAGGTTGGGACCCCACCGCGTTCACCATTTGTTATACCCAACGGCCTAATCCATATCAGATTATCTGTAGAGTCCAACAGGTACTGCCCTGTGTTAATTTTTCTTGGCAGATCTCAGGCAGGTTTAATTGAAATTTTTGGCAGTGTCTGTATTTTCATATAAAACAACTGGGAACTGTATATTATGGAAAGAAGTAGTTTCATTCCATCACTTCAACACATACCATCACTTTTCACCCGAGCAAACCCCACAAAAGGTATTTTTAAAATTGAGATGCATCAGTTTGGATGTTTATACCGTTCCTAGCATCGGGAATTCGATGAAACATAACGCTATAGCCTCAACGAGACATAACTGTTAATGTTCAAGTCTGGAGAGGTTCTTTTCTGTCTAGGCCTGAGGCCTGGCCCCTTCTCTGGTAGTTCTTTGGGCTGTGATATTTTGGCCTACCAGTCCGAGTCTGTACCTGCTTCATAGTTTTCCCTTTTTCCTTTGTGTGCAGGGATCATGTTTGTATTTTCTGTTTTCTGGCCCTTGTACATTTTGGATGTACTTGGGCATCGTGTTAGGATTTTGTCAAGATGTTGTAGTTGTTACAAAGTTGTCAAATCGGTATTGATATTGTTTACCAGACTCCCATGTTTGCATATCGGGTGCCTTATCATGTCACATATGTTGTCTAATTGGAAAGATCATTCCTTTTCAGTTGTAAATAGGTATCCTCAAAATCTATACTATCTATAAAGAGAAAACTTCTTTTGGTGTAACACCTCTTTGGTGTTGCATAACTATCTATCTAAAATGGTGACACTTGGCACTATTAGAAATTCCTTAAAAAATGCAGAAACAAAAACATTTTATATAGTAAATAACTACCTTAAAGACATGTTTGGTTTTCACATTTTAAAACACTTATATCATGTTTGATTTTTCAACAAATTTCAAATAACTTTATTGTTGAACATGGGGCCATTTATAATTCATAAAAGAATATAGTCAAAATATATTCTAAAGGCTAAGTTTGCTTTTATAAAAATATCACATTACTAACTTCATTTTTGCACACACATTGCATCAGCCACGATAACTACCTATCTAGAATATTAACACTTGGATTCTATATATTTTTTTTAAATGAAACAAAATAAAAGTTTAAGTAGTAAATAACTACTTAAAAGGACATGTTTAGATTCCATAATTTAAAATTCATTTTACCCAATGTGATAATAAACACTTATAGTGATGCTTGATTTTTTGTTGTGAGTTTACCTTATTATAAGATTTGCTTATTATAAGATTTGCTGATAACTTAAGCATTTAGAGCAGTTGGTTACTTAACAATTGTCGATGACTGTTCCTCCATGTTTTATTGCACAGCTGACAACTAATTTATGGAGAAACTAAAGATGTTTCAACCCTTCATACGACCAAACTAGGTGGAGAAAATTGAAGGAGATAAGGCACAAAAAATATGGAGAGAAGATGTATCTGGCCTTTAAACATCGTTTTCAAAACCAAAGACGTGCAGCTGTAGCCAGCTGGATATGATGAAGCTTATATCCAGCAATAGTTTGGGAGAGTGAGAAGAAAGATGGGAAATGGAGGAGAAAATATAGAGGAAGGACCGTGGGGAGAAATCTGCAGGGGAAGAGGTTGCTAGGACAGCCGCTACCTTTTCTGATCTAGGCTAAATGTTTTGAAAGTCTAGAGCCCTAAAATCCTTAGCCCTTGAACTCCCGTGCTTACGTGTCACCATCTAAATAAAGAAAATGATAATTCGTTTAAGTAGTCATGTGCATGAAACGTGAGTACTTGACTGAACTAGAAAACACGTGGACAACCGCTACAACACATGAATGCTCAAATATAAACGAAAGGAGGACAAAATGTTGAAGTATTCTCATAGATGCATCAGGATGTTTATTGTATTCAATAAAAATATATGTCAAGCTTATGTATGTGCTTCCTGTGATCCCTTGCTTTTAAACTTGTTACTCTGTATAACTTCGACAACCTGGAAGTAAGAGCCTCTCCTTTTCCTGCGTCAGGTCGAGGGCTTGAGCCTTATCTTCTCTTCTTGTATTCCCTGCTTGATGCTCTCCCGTCAACAAAACCAATGAAAAGAAATCCCAAAAAAGTGAAAGACAAGAAGAGAGCAATAAAGATCTAAAGATTAGAAAAACACGAATACTTGGGTCCACGTGTTCAGCTCTAGGTACTACTAAGGTACTTGGACTCGAATGTGACTTCTTTGTTCAATCTTTTTTTAATTGGAAACTTTGCTCTGTGGGATTTTAAAGATTATTTTACTCATCTGGCCTAGTTAAAAGAACTTCTCTTATCTGTGCCTTTGTCCAGAGTCCGTGGTCTTCATACCCTGAGGGAACAATGTTTTTGTTTTGTCTTGCAGATCCTTCGTTGGTTTTGCCGACAGTAGTTCGTCTTATTTACTCATCAGAAGAAAGGGTGCATTTATCTGCTAGTAGTACATTGATTGCAGTGCTCAAATATCACAACCAAAATTGTGATGTTATATGCATGCTGCTCGACTGTCTCAGGTACCTCAGTAGCCTGAATAGAGATAGATACAATTCCTTTTTTCCTTTTGATAGAAAAATTGTTTCATACCTCTTCTACTCGAGTAAGGTTAAATGTTTATTTTGATGTTAGTCGTTAGTACATTACCCAGCAGATTGACTTCTTTGTTGTATCATCACTGGCGTCATGATTACGACTATTATTCTTTGCAGCAACCTCAGCCAGAACCCAGATCTTCCAAACATTGCACGCGATGGAAAAGAAGGTATGTGTAGGGTGCAAATTTGTGTACAAGCATCAGATTCATCTAATATTTCAAGTGTAAAGGCACAGGGATGTGAGTTGATATGTATTTGGTATAAACTTTTATTAACAGATAATGTTGTTTATCACTTGATATACTTTCCAAAACAAATGAAGTGAAGAATTACATTTGCATAAGTATGAAACCAAAGGAATTAAGTTGCTAGACATGCATGATAGTCACAAATCCTACCATAAGTGTGGGACACATTTATATGACTTGTTTAAAAAAGTGATTCTTTTCGCCATCCCATTTTGTTTAATCGAGTTGAATGGTTGAAGATGTTCTCAAACTAGATGCCTGGACCCTGTTGTTATCTTCATATCTTTCGTGGACTTCAGAAGTAGCGCATTGGATTGTCTTGTGTATATAAGCGTGCTAGTAGTACCCGAGAAATTTGACCTGAGTACCATGTGCTTTCTCACTGCAACAACAAGATCCGATTTTTTTTGGGTGTTAGGCTATACTTTTCTCGGCTATATCGTGAATTGAAGAATTTCTGGAGAGTTCCTAGATACTATGCATATGCACACGTGTACATATACCCTTCTAAGCTCTCCAACAGAACCAGTCAAATCCCAATGGTTGAAGGTTCTGAAGTTTATTTTTCCCTCCTCCATCTCTGCAGGAGGTAAATGGAGTTCTTCAATGATAAATAGTGAGCCTTAATCGTGTTTATCACCAGGTTTCTTAACTTTTTCCCCTTGCTTTTGTTGCGCTATGGCAGGAGTAAAGTTGGACACTGATAGAGTGCTCAAGATAATCTCAGAGTGGTCAAGAGATGTAAGCTCGATTATGCTTCATTTGTATTTACCAGGGGAAAGATTAGGTAGTGTGACCATAAACCATCCATTTTTTCCAAATTGCAATCAAGCAGGGTAAATAAGTAAAAAGGAGAACACAATTTCTACATTCGTGTGCAGTACGTGAACAAGCTCAACAAGTTCAAGGACAACTGTGCCCTTCCATATTGTTTAAGATAGGATGTTCCTCAAAATGAGCTAGTGAATTATTGGTTATTGGGATGTTCCTCACAATGAGCTAGTGAATTATTGGTTATTGGTTGTGTACCCTTCCACTTCATTCATCCCTTTTTTTCACCCCCAGTCATTTCAGCCAATCATGATGCATTTATGTCGATGACTTTTTTCAAAACAGTGTCAGGTTTTGGGTTTCATCAACTACTTCAATCTTAATGCTCTGGAAAAATCATTAGTGGTTTGTCAATAGGTCTAACTAAAGATATTCGCTTGAAATTGCTGCATAACAAGGAGGGGTAGGGTAAATTGGAAGACAACTTGCCTTGAAAATATATTTGCTAGGGGCTTGAATTTTTGGGGAAAGGGGAATTGTTGCTTAAAAGATTTTTTCCATGTGTATTTAAACATCTTTGCCTATGTTACATGGGCTCGGTACGATGTCTGGGTCAGATACGTGTCCCAAGTGTTGGACTCGTCTAATTTTTAATTCACAAGACATGGGGACACGGCAAATTATTTAACACTTTAGGTTATTCCTTAGGTAAAATGGTGTTTTATGTGACGAACATGGTTTTAATTGAGAGCTTGCCTCATCTCAGAGTAATACCAAATTAGAAGAAACACTATCATATAGTGTTCATAGTGGCATGTCTTATGAGATGCATCGGACACAGATCCCATACCCATGTCCAAGTGTTGAGTGTCTGAGTGTCCGAAAGACATGTAAATAGACGCTTGAGTGCTTGACTATCCCAAAGCAAGGTTTTGGTTTAAAAATGGAGATCCTAGTGAATTTTTAGCTGATCGCTCTTATTCAAAATTTTCCGTGATCTTTCAGCTGCTTTGCTGCACATTGTCTGTCGTGATTCATTTCAGTGATATTACAGGTTGAAGATTGGAACTTACTGGTAGGCCCATTGGTCGACAAGATGCTTGCAGAGCCATCAAATGCAACTATTGTGAAGTTTTTAAGTTATCTAAGCGAACACTTGGCAGAAGCTGCCGAGGTAGTCTTCCAGCGACTTTTGTTGCATACAAGAAGGCAGAACGTGTGAGTCTTTCCAGCTGCCTACATTTTTTGAATCTCGTTGCACTTAACTCTTAGTCTGACAGTTGAAATCGGATCAAATTGATTACTTTGCTTCTCTTGTCCCTTTAACAGTGTATTAAAAATTCATATACATGCATGGACTTGATAGGGCGATATCAAAGTTAATAGTTGTTTCTCTTCTTTGTTATGTGATGATCTCTGTGTGCTATCTTATAGCTTTTAGCAACTGTAGCTAGTTAGTCATACCACGTTAACTACATTATTTAGCTCCTTCACAAGACTTCCCTTCCTACTATTTGAAATTTAGCATCGCCTAGTTTATTAATCACTTTGTTTGATCTTGGTACAGTGCATGCTGAAAGTCCCATGATGGTTTCTTCATCATTGATGAGTCTCAGACTCGACTAGTCAATTTTTATGCTTAAGGCTGAAATTTTTCCTTACTCTTACCTGTCGATGTGGCCTCACCTTATGAAGCTTTGCATAAGTTGTTTGGTTGTGGACGGAATGATGCCAAGATTGCTATTACATGAGTTGGAGTCAGAGTTTAGACAGGGTGGTTTATAGATACGGTCAACTCCTTCAAAACTAATGATTAAGGGGGATAATGTGAGATGGAAACTTCTTAAATCTTCTTGCATACACATTTACCCGAAGACAAGACAAAACATGTTTGGTAATTATTGAACTCTGAAACATATACAGAAACTTCTAATATCCTTCTAAAATTTGTCCAGACTCCAAACTGAGTATGTTGTGCTTTTAAGATATGAGCTTTCCCTGTGCCTTATCGCTAACGGACTGGGGAACTTTAGGTCTCATATTTTCTCAACTTAGGAACACCAACGTGGATCACCGAGATGATTAAATCTTAAAAACCAAGCTATCTTTTAATGTTACGGCATTTGTTTATCTCTATAGATATTTTCCCCATTAAAGTTAAATACACCAAAACTGTTAATGTTACTGCATGAAACAAAGTAGGCTCCCAGAAGGTTAGTAGTTACTGGAGATTATCATATCAAGTGGCGGAAGAATGCAGTGGCTGGCATAGGCCCGGGCCCCACCTTAGTTTTTGAAAATTCTAGCTCTTGATTACGTAAAGGTAAAGAAAGTAGGTAGTATGCAGGTCCGTATGACATGGGCTTTTCTTGGCTGGTCAGGTAACTTAATCTTGTAATGACTTCTATGTGCCCAGCCCCACCTTCCACACGAGCATACAAAACTTTTCAATATTCAAGTACAGTTGCTGTAAGAATGGACAGCATATACCGGTGAAAATGAAATGGTATTCTAACACACTCAAAGTACAGTGATTAAACGGTATTACTCACGCCTTTTATCACTAAAAATTAAAAGGTGTAACTTTCAGCGAGCATACGGTACGACTTTAGTAAAAAAGGCTGTGCAGTGAACCACGCCCTTTTTTTCTACTGATCCTTTTGGATAATTTCCTATTATCTACTTACTGTTTCATTTCATTAGGTGTTTATTTGGCATTTAGATACAACTTTTAGGCTCCATGACTATCTCCACAACCCTGTATGTTTGTTCATAGTCATCTGCTCCAAAATGCTTAGTAGGTTGTCTCGATACAAATGACAGTATGAAAAAAAGCATATTATAATGTGAGGAAAGGCTCCCATTATCTTAGTTTCATTTTTTATGAGTCCAAAGCTTTCCATCAAGTTTCTATATTTGCTTTGGCCTCCCCTAGAATTTAATTTTCTTGGAGCGTCAACTGTAGAACTGGCCCTTTAATTTTTATGGATGTGGAAAGTTACGTCTTTCAGTACATATGGATAGGTGTGAAATGTTAAATCCTGGGGCACTGAAAGAATCTTGTTTCTAATGGTCTAATTTGGCATACAATAGTATTTGTGGATCTTATTTTATTCCATTTTGTTAAAATTAAAGAGCAACCTCTGACTTTTTTTTTGGTAGACCTGGTTCAAGTCTAAGGTTTATAATTACTTATTCACTTCTAGTAGCCTCAATTTCCCCAGAAATTCAGCATCTGAGGTACGTTTTTCCGGGATCCAGATCCCCTGCTGTAACCCATGGTTACAGCAGGGGTGCTGTACCCATTTCTGTGAGAGAGGGGGGAGAGAGAGAGGGAAGAGAGAGAGTAACCATGGTTACAGCCCCCTCTCTCTCTCCCCTCTCTCACAGAAATGGGTACAGCATCTCTGCTGTAACCCATGGTTACAGCAGGGAATCCCAATCCGTTTTTCCGATATTAAAATGCTTTAGAAGATTGCGCAGGGCTCTTTCAGAGTGGTTTCTCGTGCTGTGAACTTCTTTTTATGGATTAAGTTCAAAGTGTTGCAGAGGCATAGCACTGCCAATCTACTTTTCTTACGAGTGATAAAATCCATCTTTTTCTGAAAGAAGTTTCGAGTTCTGCAAGCAGTTTAACTTAGTTAATATTGTTGCTAGTATGGTGCGAAGGCAGTAAAGAAGATTGAAGCTAATAATTATGATGTGTTGGCGACTTGGCAAGTGTTGCAAACTTGTAGCATAAAGTGCCGATTCAGGTGTATTTATGTTGAATAGATGCTACTGTTGGTGTGCTGATAAGGGTGATGTTTCAGTAGACCTGGCAAAAAACAATTCGTACCCGCGGGTCGACTGGACCACTGAAAAAACCTGGTTACGGGACTAAGAAACAGAGATCCAATCATCTTTTACCCATACCCGAACTGACTCGTAAATTCCGGTTCATGTTGGGTCGGGTACAGGTTACCCGGAAATTTTGATATATAAGTGGTTTTAGGATTTCTAAGCCTTCTCCCTCCCTCCTTCCCCCCCACCCCAGCCCACACGACTCTCACCACTCACCACCACCTTCCGCACTCCAAGACTCCACAGTCCACAAGACTGCAGGTCCGCGCCTCAGCAGCCCATTTCTCCCCTTAGCCAATAGATCGGAGTCCGTATGACCACAGTCGCTGTCAATGCAGTTTTGCAGCTCTACTTCCACATACACCGTCGACGTCGACCGCCATGATCACCTTCGCCGTCATAGTCAAGCGCTGTGAACACCTCCGCCGGCCACTTCCACTGTCACCTTAAACGTGACATTTGTGTCGAAGTTTAGTTTACTGGCTTGATGCTACTGATGCTATGAATGATTTCATTATCTATTTGTCATTTGTATGTAATTGTTATTTTGTTTGTTATCTGTATGTATGTGTTGTTTGTATGTATTTGTTACTTATCTGTTATTTGTATCACAGTTGGATTTTTGTTTTTGTTATTTTCATGGGTTTAAAACTGATTTAATTTATCTTGAAGCAAAAAAATAATGTAACAACAAGCAATATGCTAGTGGTAAAAAAGAAAGAAGCAAAAATTAGAACATATGTTGACTTATAATTTATCACTGAATGAAATCTGGTAAAAAAAAAAGGAACAGAATTCTGAGATTTGCCCATTTACCCGCTGGTTTACCGGGGTTGCCCGGGTAGGTTATGGGTTGGGTGATGGAAGGACTGCCCGGAAAATCTGGTTAATTCTTGCCCGCACCCGTTTTACCCTTATCCACCGGGGTATTATCCATACCCGACGTGTTGACCCGTTTGCCTGGTCTATGTTTTAGTGAAGTCGTGTTGATGCACTTGTTTTTAAACTTGTTAAGTGAAGTGTTGATTAAGGTGTTGTGATGGTGACCACGTCATTGCTGGTGATACATGATTAGTGTGGTTACATTCCATGGTGTCAAGTGGCTTGTGTAACATGGATCATACCTATATTAGTCATGGAATCAGAGAATTTGTAGGTTTGTTATGTTGTATGTACGTTTTTGTGTTGGTTATTGCAACCATACGTATGTGTCTGTGTGCGTGGGTATGTAAATATACACATGTATATATAATCTTCATTATCATTAAAGCCTTAGTTGCAAAATAGTTGGGCAGGCCAGACGAATTCTTTTCTCATCCATCCCCCCTTCCCTCCATTCCAACCCTCCTATCAGAGCACATGTTTTTTGACAATTAAATTTCTAGCAATCAAGTCTTTCTTAGTACTTCCTCCCAATTTATCGTCTTTCTGCCACTACCTTGTCTTACTCCATCAACTTGGCACAAACCGTACCATCTCAAGCGATGTTCCCTCGTCTTTTCCTGAATTTGTGCCTAACCCCCATTGGTTGTGGATATCCTCATTTCTTATTCTATCCCTCCTTGTGTGGCCACCTATCCACCTAAGCTTTCCTTTCGTTTTGGCTACACTCATCTTATGTGCACGGTGTTTCTTTGTTGTCCAACATCCTGAGCCATACAACATTGTTGGCCTCACTCCCATCCTATAAAAATTTCCCTGCAACTTGAGAGCAATATTACAACCAAACAACACCCTAGAAGCAGACATCGACTTTAACCAACCTGCTCTTATCCTATTCTATGGATCTTTTCCTTTGTTGTGCGTTATTGATTCAGGATACCTTAAGATATCTTTCTTAGGTACTTGTTGGCCCTTCATATTGATTTCCTCCCCTGACCTCCTCCTAGTTTAACTTAAGTTTCATTTTAAGTACTTCGACTTAGTCCTGCTTAACCTGAAGCCTTTGGATTCTAAAGTTCTTTTCACAACTATAAGTCTATAACCTAACATTTAGTCCTATTCTAATCTCATCAATTAAGATAATATTGCCCACAAGTAACATACACCAAGATCTCATCCCGAATATTCTTATTGAGCTCGTCCATAGCCAAGTGGGAAAACATGGGTAAAAATTGAACCATAGGAAAATAGGATATCGTCTTTGGGTGGTATGAACATTGTTATACCAGATTTTGTGCTTCCAAGCAAATTTTATAGGTTCACCTTCTAAAACAAGAAGTTGTTGTCCAGGAGGGATGATATCTTGTCGTCGTCTTGTTTATTCAGAAACCGCACTCAAGTCTATCCCAAATTATCAGACAAATATTACCTAAATATCGGTTGATAACGGTATTCTTAATCTTCTCTCTTCCTCCTTATCTTCTCCTTTCCCGTATGTACTTGTCTGCTCCATTGCATATAAACATGTATGCTTGCTATCCATTGGTAAAGTCTATATGTGATTTTTTGTTTCTTGCATGACATATTCACTTGTGGCCCACCAGTAGTTTCTTTTTGTCAATTTAAACTTAAATCTTGATTTTTAATATATGACCATTCTTACTTTCTTTGTC
Source organism: Escallonia rubra (assembly GCA_033065855.1). Taxonomy (NCBI): domain Eukaryota; kingdom Viridiplantae; phylum Streptophyta; class Magnoliopsida; order Escalloniales; family Escalloniaceae; genus Escallonia; species Escallonia rubra. Next base: position 72,374 of record JAVXUO010000057.1, on the reverse strand, counting down.
GTCTCTTGACACTGATCTTGTTAATACTAATGTGCGGACTTACCATTCTACCCTTTTATATTATTTAACAGATTTGATGAGAACTGCTTATCTGAATGGGGGACTAGAAGTAGAACTACAGAAGGACAGCATTCTCTCTTTGCTCGCCTTTCCCCATTGCTTGTAATCAAGCTTCTTCCCCTGAGAGTTTTCAACGACCTCAAATCTTCTCTAGTCTATGGTGAACTTTGCGATCAACGCACCTCGGATGGTATGTTCCTTTTTCCTCGACCAATCATTTCCCTTTTCAGTTGTCCCTCGATCATATTATGGCAATGGTGTGATTTTAAGTTGTGAAGTTTCCCCCGCCATCTTTTCTATCTCTCTTCTCCATCATTTTCTACTCATCTGTTTCTTTGGGCCCACTTACTGTATACTCATTAGAGTGTCCACGACAACTTAAGTTGTTGCACTTGGAGAGCCTAGTTCTCCTACAGTGACTTTATAGCAACAAGTCGTTTGTTTCAATTGTACCACTGCATCTCTTCAGTTTGTTATATATATTTCAAATCAATGCCACCATGAAGTGAATTTGTCTTTCAGAGAAGCTCATAAACCCCTTATGAGTTTCCGAAAAAGAGGCTACTAGCTTAAAATGCATTATTAAGGAAATGTGGTGCCCTAAAAGCTTAAGCTATCAGAGAATGGGCCCATCAGTATATATCATGAATTAAGACTCCATCGGAGAATGGCCCTATCAGTGTATATCATGAATTAAGACTCTCCTGACGCTCGAGGCCCCAATTTTCATATGGAGGCACAAGGAAGCATTATAAATAACCCACCAAGCTTAAGCTGAGAGACACGAGCCAAACACCTTGGCAAATCAGAGCTTGATAGCATGTTATGTTGCCGCATTGCATTGCATGTGGGAGTTCGTCGTAATTTACAGTTATAAACAAAGTTTGTCAGAAACAGTTTAAATGAAGTTTATTGACAGATAATTACTTTATTGTTGCGCATTACTTTTCTTTTCCAGATAAGAGACAATCCAACATTTATGACACTGAATGCGTTGCTGCTCTCATCCTGAATAGGTTGGTCTATAGACAATCATCGCCAAGCTTACGTTTTCGATTGGCAATTCAACGTAGATTCCCTCATTACCTTTTTTCAGGGCATTTAACAAGTTTGAGTTTCAAGATGTTCGGAAACTTGCTGCTGAGCTTTGTGGGCGTATTCATCCCGATGTATGTGGCTCTGCCTACTCTCTTGCTTTAGGTGTATGCTTACAGAAATTACAAGAACATGCATGTATAGCACAAATGCTTAGCCGCTCTATTTACCTCTGGAGCACTTCAGCACCCTATACTCTTAAGAAGTTGAACTTACCTCCCTCTACTTGATCTCTTATTGAACAATAAAAATTTTTAAAAATTGTTGAGTTGCATGAATTATACACAAGAATTAAGTGTTTAACAAAAGTTGATTTATAGTGTCACATCATTTCGCTCCTTTTTCCTCGCTCCAATAGTGCCAGTAACTCCATCTCCTTACTAGCCACCACATTTGCCTCCAATAAAGGCTCTTGCTACAGAATACCACCTATTTGCAGCCCGCTTATAACGATTACCAGTCAATTTCACCCATAGCTAAACAACATCCAAAACCACAAGTAGAAAAGCAATCTGCAGTGGAACCAAGATTTATTTTGTGGCTGTGTCATGCTTTAGGGAAATATGCTACTTAAAGCTAGTTAGAGGCTCCAATTTTTTCTTCTACAAAGCTTTAAAGAAGTTCCAAGTAATAGCAATAACAAGATGGATCAAGTAGATGAAACCAATAACACATCTAGTACATAAAGCATTCTTTAGATAATCAGGCAGAGAGTTAGCGGACGTGTTAAGTGGGGAATCCACAATATTTCAACAAGTCTCTAGTTACTCCAAGAAAAGTTGCGTAAATTAGATTAGACTTGGTTATATACTCCCAGAATCATTGCTCTGGTTTAAGTTGCACAAACTTTTAGAATTTTGTCTTTTGGCGTGTTTTTCCATTCTTACCCTTTTGTCTTTACAACAAATAAGGGACACGTCTTATTCTTTTAAGCCACTTTCCTCTGTTGCACATAAGTCCTTTTGTGCTTGGCTTTTGAATCATTTTTCGTCTGGTCGTCTTCTGGTTTTGTATTTCTCATTCATGAAGACTTAAGTAGACTTAATTCAGCATTCCTGTTCTTGCTCCCAACCTATGTTACATGGACTTGGCACTTTGGGTCAAAATATCGTGTCGACACGACTCGGATACGGGTATGTGATCTGTATAGAAACACGCCATTTACCGGACAAAAATGCCACGTCGCCGAATGCCTATCCCACTTGCCCGTCTACTTGAGTGCCTCATCTAACATGCATCTCGCATTGTCTTGCCTCATCAAACGCCTCGTCTCATCTGCCCCGCCTTATCACCGCTTCACCTCACAGTCATGGCAATCATCACCCAATCAACCACCACCGTGCATTCCCACTTGATTTGTTTTTCTTGATCTAAAATCAATTGAAATCTGCTGGAATCAAAATTGAACCAAGAGATTGTTTTAGAATCAGATCTCAAAATCAAATTTAGTGATGAAATTAAATCTGAAAATTTTCTTATGATGAAATCAGATTAAGGTTCCACAATTGTTGACGGCTGCTGTGGTGGTTGATGGAGGTGCGCTGCGGTGTTGATTGGTGTCGTCGGTGGTGGTTAATGGAGATGCCAATGGTTGTGGTGATTGAAGAAAAGCGACAGTGGCAGTGGTTGACGAGAGGAGACGACCAAACAATATGAGAGAGTAGAGGAGCAGAGGTGGTCAGGTCATTGATGGAGGTGGCTGGAGGTGTAGTGGTGGTAGGGAAGAATCAGAGAATTGGACCGTAAGAGGGAGAGAAAATAGATGGTTAGAGAAAGTGGGAGTAAATGAGGAAAGAGAAAAAAAATGAAAATACACAAAGGGCAAAGATGGAAGAACAATACAAGCAATGTCCAAATTTTGGAAGGTATAAAGTAAGAGAGAAAAGGGGAAGAGTGAGGGAGGGATCTCCATGCCATATTTAGATCCCAATCATTTTTATTTCGAAATAGATCTTCGGTGATCCAAATGTGTGTTTTTACCCTTCAGACAAGCGAAACCTAACCTCTTCATCGAATTCCGGTGCATATGTGAGTGTGTACCCCACGAGTGGGGACGGGAAGAGACAGAAATGGTGAAGAAGAAGGGAAGAAGAGTGAAGGATTTAGGGAAGGTCTGACATCCATTGGTTTAAGCTCATTTTTTAGGATGTTTGTTTCAGGGAATGAAGATTGCCCCTGCCCTGCCCCTGAATGCTAAACCCCAGTTTTGTATTGCAGTTTACTGTTAACAGATTAAAGTTGCACGAAAATAATTGATATCTGGCCTGTCTGAACCGAAAATTTTACCTTTCCCTCTGATTCTGCAGGTACTTTTTCCAATCATTTCATCTCAGTTGGAATATGCTGCAATTACTCACGATGTACTGAAGATAAAAGCGTGTTTGTTCTCAGTTTGCACATCCCTTGTGGTACCAATTTTTGCCATCAATATGTGCTTTCATGTAGCCATATGTTCCCGACATTGGTTCTCATTGTCTTCTAACCTGATCAGTTTCCTTGTTGCTAATTTTTTTTTCTTTCTTGATTGGGATTCAGATTAGAGGTAAGGATTCACTGAGGCATCCTGCTTTGCTGAAATGTAGAAAAGAAATAGAAACTGTTCTGTCGTGGCCTTCCTTGGATGGAGATGAAGGTAACAAGCATCACTTTGAAAGTAAGGATTCTTTTACTGCTCCTCAAGTCTATATGTGTATCATATTTTTTTACCAGTTCTGCAAGCGCAACATGGGTGCATCGATTGCCTAGCATTGATGGTTTGTACTGAACTCCAAGCTTCAGAATCAGTTAGAGAATCAGCCTCGGTTGAAACTAGCGTTCATGGAAAGAGCAGTTCTTCCGGTTTGTTTCTTTTACACTCACTTTGAAAAAGGATTTTTGCTGCTTATTGGAGCTTAACTGACCTGTATCTCACAAATGCAGGAAACATCACGAGAACTTCCTTTCATGGTTATGTGATCCATCAACTGACACATGATGAGAAGGAATGTGCTTCTTCGTCCAAGTTGGGTACAACTGGTCGTTTGTCTGAGGACGCACGGTCCCTCTCATTTCGGTTATGTATGGCAAATGTCCTCATCAGTGCTTGTCAGAAGATATCAGACACCGGCAGAAAGGCCTTCTCTCAGAAAATCGTACCACAACTCATTCAGCATGTTGGCGTAAGTTGATTACTGATGTTCATTTCCGGAGAATGCTAATAAAGATAATACTTCTACGTTAGGGTCGCATATATTTGACCTCAATTATGGTCTCAGGCAACAAAGAAATCGGAGATTAGAGCTGCATGTGTCCAGGTTCTCTTCTCAGCAGTGTACCATTTGAAATCTGACGTTCTTCCTTACTCTTCTGATCTTCTTGAAGTCTCCATGAAATCTCTGAAACACGGTTCAGAAAAGGTACTCAAATCCAGTACGACACGATTTTATGTTGCGTTAGCATCTGATTGCCGCATCTATGTTCTTCGCTCCCTTTTGGAAACTGGGAATTGTTCATGCATTCCAACAAATCTAGATAACTCGAGTGTATTACACCTCGACTCAAAAGGCTGGTATTAATATAGATGAAAACAGTTGTTGTATGTTTGTTTTACTGTTTATCACCAAAATCATGGCACTGGAAGAAATGGTGGTTGGTTGTAATACGGGGAAAACAAGTTCTGGCATATGAGTTAGTGCTGTATTTCGGTGACAGAATTTGAGGATTGAAATAATTCTAGGTTGTTTGCAATACATTGCTAACCGTTCTTGGTATTGACTTTGTAACGCAGGAAAGGATGGCAGGAGCCAAGTTAATGGCATCTCTTATGGCGAGCGAAGAAACAGTTATCGGAGCTATTTCCGAGGGGCTAATGGAAGCAAGAGCGTTGCTGTCAAATTTATCGTTGACGGATCCATCGCCAGACTTGCGGCAATTGTGCCAAAAATTGCTTGTATGTTTGACTTCTCCATGAGGAGTTTCTTTACCATGTAGATAGAGGTATGAACCAGCACCATTGTAAGTATTTAGCGGTAGGATAGAATGGTGTCGAGGTTCAGCCAACTGTTGATGAGTAACAATTTTTCTGTTAACAATTATGTTCCAACTCTCGAACGGCTAGTAACGGTACAAAAAGATAACTAGAAGTCCTCATCTATCGACCCGGCTATGTTGGACTGAGAAACCAAATAACGAGTTATGTTTTTTCTGTTTTGATGAACGGCTTGTGCACCACGCCATTCTATTTCGATGAATGTGTTTCGTATGCACCCTGTTGCTAAAGTTTGTTCAGGTATCAAACTAGAGATACCCCATGAATAGTGAAGTTGATCTATGTATTATACCTCAGTAAATGAACAATATTGAAACCTCAATTATTTCACAATAATGTTGGTGTTGGTCAGCATTTAATCTGGACGACCCACTAATGGTCAATGTTATATGAGGCCTGGAATTGGTTGGGGTTGTCTTGCAAGCTTTTTCATGTTGTGTGAATCAGTCTAGAAGGAAACCACCAGTCTTCGGGGCTTGGAAGCTTCTTGTTTAGCACAGAAAAAGAGTCGAATTATGAAATTAACTGTCACAATCTCCTAACAGATGTAACAATCTTATAATAGTAAGAAAAGGGTCTATTATTCCTTTTATAGATAGTACTTCAAATTCAATCTTATCCTATCCATTAGCAAAGGAGATGCCCTTTTTTGTTTCTTACTTTGTGGTTCTTCAGTTTTCCTTTGGTGTTCTAATAGCCCCACAAAACTGAAGATGTTCTTTTATTCCACAACACCCAACTAACAAGGACTCCAATTTTTTGGTTCATCCCTGCATACTGCTGGTAGCCTTCTCTCTCTGTCTCTCTCTCACTCCAAAATATCTCTCTCTGAAAAAACTCAGAAGTATCTTACCTTTTATACTAGATTTTAAATTTTTTTGAAATGTAAAGACTTTTATCGTTGACCTATAACGTTAGTCTCGAAATTGAATGCAATCACTACTAGGGATACAACTTGAGTTGGCCAATACGTGGACAACTTATATCAGCCCGAAGAAATATGGGCATTGGCTTACTTTTATGGAGACTGTGGTAGACGTGTGTGGGTACAAATTTCTAAACCCGTCAAAACTATAGGCCGGGCATGGATAAAGGTTTTTAAATGCATATCTAACCCTTGAAAATTTCAGCTCGTCCAGCTTTTATATAATTTATGCGATATGTATTTTTTTTTTCTTTAGTCCTTAAAATTCTTTGACCATATCTATTTAGAGAGCTTCGAAAACTTCTTTTTATTGCTGTGTTTCTTGTTATAGGATTAGACTTCTTAAGATTGTTTCAAGACTTGTCTTTTTCTTTTATTTTGTCCTAAAAAAGTTTTTCCATGGTCATATTTAAAGCCATTTTAAGACTTCGCTATGCTTTTCTTTATTATCATGACTAATTAGTAAACTTGGATGTAAATTGATGTGCTTAAAAATTAAGTTAACAAAAATTCATGACTAATTAGTAGACTTGGATGATACTTGATACGCTTAAAAATAAGTAAACAAAAATTAATTCATAACCATAGCCCAACCTTTGAGCAGCCCGTGTTCAGTTCATGCCTATCAATATTTTCATGGGTTGGGTACGTATAGATATTATTTAATCATTGATAGGCTGGACTGGACATAGACATGGACATGAATTTTTTCGATTGAACCGGGCATAGTTTGATCGTTAGATCCGTCCGGTCCGTCCAAGTTGTAACCCTATGAAAAAAAATCAATCCAACCCCCACCCTACCCCACCTATCCCCACCCTAGCCGCCTAGTAATCAACTGCATAAACTACCCTCTTGCCGGTAAAATAAATCAGCCAATAATCCTCTCTCTCTCTCTCTCTCCCTCAAATAGAGAGAGCGACTCTCTTAAAATCTATCCATCTGTATTTGGTGGTGGTCTCCTATAGCCATCCGTCGGTCAAATGCTGCAGCTCTTCTTCGCAATCGCCTTCTCGGCCGTGCCGTTGACCCTGTACGTGCCCCCGATCCGGAGTCTCAACCTGTTCGTGGAGTCGGTGGAGCAGCTCCTCCGCCAGACCACCGTCTACACCCTCCGCGTCTGCCCCCGCCTGCGCCTCGCCTTCTCTCGAATCTTCTCCCCTCTCTTCCGCTCCCCAAGGTAGACTCTTGGCCAACAAACAAAACTACTCTCCGCTGATCTCATGAATCCAACTGATTCTTGTACAACTATATCAAATCCCTCTTTATCTTTTTCATGTGGGTGCCCTTTCGTTTCGGGCTGTGCATTCCTTTTGTACAATGATTTTGGGCATGAATTTTTAGCTCTGTATGTATTCATTGTTCTTCTTCTTCTGTTTGTATACTAAGTTCTGACTACTATACTGTTCTTCCCTCCTGCGTTTTGAAATAAATGCCGGTCTCAAATTACTTAAAATCTTGCCATAGAAGAGGGTATGTTTGAAGAATCGACATTCATGTGTGCTAAACTTTTCGAAGTGGACACTTACTTGGGGACGACTATACACAGGAAGGAAAGAGGATCTTGTACCGGGTACCTAGAAATATGTAAGATTTTCCTTTTTGCTTCTCTGTTTAGAATAAAGAAATGATGGAGACAATTGATAAATTCAACTTTATGCCTTTTTATCTTTTTGCTTGTGCACAAATGACAAATTTGGCTTTTTGGACTCCATTTCCATTTGGAGCATTAGGAGGACGGGTACAAAAAGGCCTAAATTCAAGTTGGAGTTGCTAACTAATGTGAAACATTTGAAGCAATTAACAGTACAACTCTTATTGGTGCAGTTCATTTCCCTATTGACCGACCCATTAGGTTCTTTCCTTTTCTTTTCTTTTCCTCTTTTTTTTTTTCTTTTGAATGATGCCTTTAGGAATAAGGCTCAAATGGTAAGGGAAGGTAGTGTTATTAGTCCAAGACGAAGGATGATGCTTTCACCATTCATGTTAAATTCAGAGATAAATGCATGAAAAGTGAGGGACTAGTCTTCTATCATTTCATCAGATATTCTATTGCTATAAGATACTGGTAGAATCTCTTGATGAGGGGAACGGATAACTATGACTTGGTTTGAGCTAAGATTTATCTTAAGTTATACCTGTATGATGATGCCCCCCCCCCCCAAAACCACCTATTATCTTTATTTGTTTTTTGTGGAAAAAAAAGTAATCAAAAAAATTAAAGATAGTGGTCTGGTATTTGGGTTGCTGTTATTTTCAAAGATAAGGTAGGGCTGATGATAGAGTCATCGAGGTGAGCTACAATTAATTGTTTCGTTGGATGTTTGTCAATGGTGTGGCCGTCTCTTCTTTCGCTCAATTATAGCCTTGTCTGATCACACAAAATGAGCTCCTAAGCTGGACCAACAATGGCCACCAGTTTAAAAGGGTTTGCCATCTTGTCTTCTTGGCTTCCCCACCCCCGGACTGCCGGTGCCGGAGTCCTAGAAAGCGGTGTAGTCGGACGCCTCCCACCTCCTACATCCATGGTAAGGGTTTGACGGACTTCCACTATTTTCCAGGAACTGGATTTTGGCGTTTTGAATTAATTTTCTAAGTTATAAATGGAGTGAACTCCAGTCTCCAAACAATTTATATGGTGGGAATTAGCCGCTCCCTAATCGAAAAATGATCTCTCTTCGAAACTGGTATATCTGGTCTTTTTATACAATTTTGCCATGTGGTATTTGGGCTGCTTTTATTTTCTTTCTTGGTTAATAAGAGAAACATTTGATTGACATGTCGAAAGGCTCTGCCACAGTTTACAAAAGTAGAGGTAGGGTTGATGATTGAGTCATTGAGGTTCACCTGCAATTAGTTGTTTGGTCGGATGTTTGTTAAAGATGTGACCCTTTTTCTTCTTGGCAATGGTTGGACAGACTCCTATAATTGTCCGGAGAGACTGTTTTTGTGTTTTAAATTAATTGTCCGGAGAGACTTATAAGGGTCTTAGTTTAAGATCTTAGATTTGTACCTCTGTTGTCGGTGCATAATTGCCAAACTACAAGATTCAGAGCAGAATACATAGTAGTAGAATACAGTAGAATGTGTTAAATGCTCGCCAATTTCTGAATCTCTGATGTTTAATATAACCTTTCCTCCATCTACTATGGGTCAGGTGGATGTGTTGTTATGTTATAAGAACTTCTATATATAACTATGAACCATAACGACGTAGTTTTGAATCTTTTACCTTTCTTTATTTTATTTTCCTGCAACCGCCAACACCACCACTACTCACAATATCCATCAGCTTACGCCTCCGCTACCGACGATGCACCACCACCACCGCTGTCGGTGTCCACCCGTAATCCACCAACGCATCCCATTCACTACCATGCCATAGCCCCACCCACCATGGCTGCCGTCCATTGGTCGTCTCACCAACCATCGCAGTTCCAACTGCCGCAGCAACGAACCACCGGCGGGATCTAATGACCGCCGGTGAGATTCAAGAATACTAGGGGAGGCGACTCTCATTGGTTTGCCAATGTGATGGTGATGACGGTTGGGGAGACGGCTAGAAGAGAAAGAGAACATAGTAAGGGTTGTAAATTTAAAATCTATACGGCCTCTTTACCATTAATGAAGTTATACATGTAGGCTTGAAATAAGGGGATAATTATCTTTTTCTTTTATCGGTTGCCATAGAGAAGTTCTCAATGGAATAACAACAGCTTTTCACATTTATTAAAGCTATAACGTTTAATATTTTTAATAGTTTTTCCCTTTATTTTTTGTCTTAACTATCACATTTCTATGTACAAGTACAAATTAAAGCATGAGGATGATAACCATTTGAATGGCACGTTGGTTACGTCGCATCTGCTAGCAAGATGCAACCAATTACCCAAATTTTCTTCACAATAACCATACAATAAAAAGTAAATGTTACCGTACAACTTACATGCGCAAAGTACCTATAAATTGTTGAGACTCTAAGCATTCCGAAAGGCCACAACAGTAACCAAGGACGGAATGAAGACAAGGCTCGCTTGCATGCTTGAGCGTGTATCTCAGTATTGCCTCCAATTACGCTAGGCACGTCGAAAACAGACTACTGTTTGTCCACATCACTCGGTAACACTTGAACAGAGGAGGCCGCTTAACAATATCGTCCAAGGTCGTGAATGACAGTACCCTAATAAGTGCATTACCGACCCAGTCCAGAGAACACACAACACCTAAACACCAGACCTGGCCACACAACCTAAACCACCCAAGCTCCAAAGTTTCAGTGTGGCATACATTTTCCTTTCCTTTTCCTTCTTTTTGGAATGAGAAAAACAACCAAAGAAGAGAGAGATAGTTTTAAACTTTTTTTTGGTTAAATGAGAGGATGGTATTTCATAGCACTGTAGTGAACGGATTTTCCGATATGACCTAACATACTTAGACAGTTACACGAGAACATCTCTCGTTTCATACAAAAGTTGTCGGCCCCAAAATATATTAGTACTATATTACTAGATATATTATGCACTGTCGTTTTCAGGAGTACCAATGATACTGCAAACAAGATAATCTAACATATGAAGCCTTAGATCCAGTTGCAGCGTTGCCCCTCTCTACCCAGTCCTGATGGATACTGACTTGAGAGGAACACGCAAAAGCTGCTGAAGATCTTGCTTATTTCGTTTGGATAGCTTTAAACTCTCATCTTGTGACTTTGCCATCTCTAATGTTCCCTTAGCCCTTAGGGATGAACCCAATGTTCTACGGAAACCGCCCCCACCCCCATCGAAAAAAAAATAAAAGAAAAAAAAGAAATATCTTTGACATTTAGCTCTAAGTAGCTTATCATAAACTCAAAGTCTATCGTATTGATGTCATAAAACATAATGCATAACCGGCTTACCAATGCGTTATCATTTTCCTACTACCTTTTGGAATTGCTTTTAGTAAGGTGGTGTTTTCACCCCCAGCTTAAAGGTTAACATCCTTTGCATTTATCTTTCAAGAGGCCATTAGATCTGGCGCCATTGGATGGGAGGATTCTATGGCAGCTCCCCCACTAGCGACATCCTTGAAGCTGAACTGCTAGGAATTTTCCACGGTCTTCAAATCATAAAAGAGAAGAACATTGCAAGAGCCATGGTGGAAACTGATTCTCTAACGGCTAAGCAACTCATCATTTACAGAGAGATCAATATTTTTCATCCTATGATCAATTTAATTAGGGATTGTCGCTTTTTGCTCGTTGCGACAGAATCCAGCATCTCTCATGTGATGCGAGAAGGAAACCAAAGTGTTGACCTGCTTGCCAAATTGGGTGCTCACCAACAAGGGGCTTTTGTGTATCTCGATCAACCCCCTGAGGTGATTGGTAGTCTATTAGAGGCGGATATGAACAGGGTTGTATACCCTCATGCCTAGGTTGTATTGTTCCTTTTCCTTTGTAATAAAAAAATTAGATATGGCGCCATCTTCTTTGTATAATCGTGTCTTTTTACAAGCACTAGTTTCAATTTTGTTTTTTTGAGAAAAATAAATTTTGCCCATCTGATGGTCAAATTCTTATGTTTGCCCCCTTACACCCATTTTTTTCTTTTTTCTTTTTTCAAAGGGAGTCTCACAATCTTAGAAATCGGTTTCACTACCCAGTGATTCTTAGGGGCGGATCCAGAAAGTCTAATCGATGAGACCTAGAAAAGCATAAAATATTAATGGCTAACATAAAAGAATTGCTCAATTTAACTACTAATCATTTAATTTTCCTTCTCATAGTGTTTTATTTAACTTAGGAATGTTACTCAAGAACGAATTACTAATCTTGCGTGAAAAAGCTTAACTCTTACTCTATAGATGAATTACTAATGTGATTATCTACTGTATGAGTACAATAATCACGTATAAGTTAACATACTATAAGAATTTAAACTTCAAAAAAAAATAAGGGCAAATTACACTTATATCCCTGAGGTTAGGGTATAATTACAGTCAAGGACAACGAGTTTCAAAATGTAACATTCCGTGACCAAACACTTTTAAAATGTATCAGCCATGTCCATCCGTTAGGGTTCCATCCAAAAATTGTACTTTTTGTATGATGTCATCAATATGTATTTTTAAAATGATGATACTACCCCTTGTACTGTATATATTGAAAAATATCTGTTTATTATTATATATGATTTATTTATCAGTTTTAGTTTTAGGATATTCTTGAAACCCTAATTTGCAAATTAGGATATTCTTGAAACCCTAATTTGCACATTAGGATATTCTTGAAACCATAATTTGCAAATTAGGATTTTCTTGAAATCCTAATTTGCAAATTAGGGTTTTCTTGAAACCCTAATTTGCAAATTAGGATTTTCTTGAAACCCTAATTTGCAAATTAGGGTTTTATGTTCTCTCTCCCATTGCCGGTGAATCTGAAGTCCCTGCCAGCCGTCGCCTCCCTCCCCCGCCCCTGCCGTCGGCAGTCCCTCCTTCCCCGGCCCCTCGCCGCCGGCAACCCCTGTCCACACCACCCCACCACGCCAGCGATAGGTTTCGACGCCGGCAGGAGATTACACGCGGTGGCTTGGGGTGGGCGGTGACGAGGAAGGGGAGTTAGACGGGGTGGGCGGTGACGGGGTGACGAGGAAGAAGGAGGCATGCGGGGTGCGGTGCCGGGGAAGGGGAGGCAGGCGGGGTGCGGCGCGGGGAAGAGGAACAGGCGGGGTGGGTGGGTGACGGGGAAGGGAGATGGGGATGCAGATGGGGTGGGGAGGGGTGGGGGGGGGGGAAGACAAAGAAAAATAGGGTTTCATGTGGTCCCAGGGGCAAATCAGGGTTTCAACTTTTATTTAGGGGCAACTTGGTCTTTTTGTCAGAACTGTTAAGTATTTTTGTATTCCGTTTGTCAATGGACACAAGTGTTACATTTTGAAACTTTGTGTCCTCGCGTGTAATTACCCCCAAACCTCAGGGACATAGGTGTAATTAGCCCAAAAATTAACTTTGATTAATTCGTGTTTTTTCGTAACCTGGAGATTTGAAATACAGAATTTGGAAGAACGAAAATAGAGCAAAGAATGAGAAATAAGACTATGACGACCAGTGGTATAAAGAGTAAAAAAATACAACAAAACGAAACCCTAATTAATTAATGTTACCAGATAATGATATTTGTGTAAATATATAAAATAAAAGCCAAAAGTTAGGGGGTGTCGTGCCCCCTCCCCCCAAAAAGTCATGCAAGAGTTCCACCCATGGTGACTCTCCTATAATTCATAATAATATGAGGGTTTTACGATGCTATTACTTATAAGAACTGTTAATTTGTCAAGTGCACTCATAAACCGGTGATCGTCACATAAATTCCTTACACGTATAAATCCTCCTACACTATTTGTCAACTCTAGTATGAAGAAGTACAGATTAAACGTAAAGTAAGATTTGAAAAAGTTCGTGATAGCCTTTTTTTTTTAAGTAGATTAACCAGGGGCGGAGCCCAAGCATGACCAGGGGAGGCCATGGCACCCCCCCCCCCAAACACACACACACCACGCCCAAAGTTTGAGATTTTTTTAATTGTTTTAAATAATAGGTAGTTATGTTTAAAATATTTACTAAAATGCCACCATTTCAATTATTCAATGTATTAGATTTCATTTTGTAATGTTTTTTACTTTTTGTGCCACCAGCCGTCGTAGTCTTTATCTTTCTCGTTTTCTTGTCCATCTTCATTCTTCCAAATTCTAAATCTACAGATTTTAAAGTAAACACTAATATATCAAGGTTAGTTCTTTTTTTTATTTTTTATTTTATAGTATGTTAACTTATACGTGACTATTATCATCATAAATTGATAGCGCACTAATAATACATATATACAATAAGAGTGAAGTTTCTTTTATGCAAGATTAGTAGTTTGTTGTTGACTAATGAAACCAAAAAGATAACCCTAGAGAGGGGGTGAATAGAGTTTTAAGACTACTTTAAAAATAACAAGTAAATACTTCAAACTTAGAGAGGATAAGAATAACACTTGAAAAGCTACAACCAACAAATCTCAAACACAATATCTCAAGTAAGCAAAACTATTCAATCTCAACACAAATGTGAAACGATAAAGTAAAGAGAGAAGGGTTTAGAGATACTTGACATGGAGATTTAAATGGTTCGGCTTGATATACCCTCAAGCCTACGTCCACCCCTTCAAGGAAGTCTCTTGAAAGGCCCTAGAATCCACTAGTATGATCTTCCTTACGGGTCAAGATCGAACCTCTTACAATCCCTTGATGATATGCCCACATCAAGAACAAGCTTTGACAAACCCAAAGCTCCAAAGCTTGACAACCCCAAGCTTTGATACAAGAAACTTTAGATGAAGAAATGTGTACAAGATTTCACTCTCAAGAAGTAGATGAGTACAAGTTTAAGCACTAGAACAAGAGAGATGAGTGTATGATGACTTATGAAAGTGTAAATCTCTCAAATGTAAGCTCACAATAAATGCTCTCTTGAAATGGATGAGAAATCAATGAAAACCAAGAGAGATTGAACAATTGCTTTGATCTTTGAGAATATGAAAGATAAGAGAGCTTTGAATGCAATTGATGAATCAAAACAATGCCCAAAATGAGTATTTATAGAGGTGGGAATAAATATGACCGTTTGGGGTAGGTGGAGCATTAAATGCGCCAAAACGGTAAATGCAGTCGACTGCAATGTCCCATTGCAGTCGACTGTATTCCCAAAGTAGCCGTTGGAAATTCAAATTTCCAACTTGCAGTCGACTGTAATCCAAATGCAGTCGACTGTAATAGGCTACTGGAAGTATTGCAGTCGACTGCATTCCAATGCAGTCGACTGTAATACCTCACTGCCCAAATTGCAGTCGACTGCATTCCAATGCAGTCGACTGCATTCCTGAAAATGCAGTTTCCTTGTTTTTAAAGTATGAAAAATTTTTATGCATGCAAGGGAAACCTATGGGCAAGTTCTAGGTATACAGTCATCGTAACGATCATCTCTCTACGTCTAGTTTACAAAGAAGGAAATAAAGCGTTGTAAAATTCAATCGACGAATTCCTTCTTTGATGCGTTCCGTTGAGAGTCTTTGAACGATTTGCTCGTCTAATTGTCCATTTGCATGAGTATGAGATAGTTACTATTACTTCATCAACTCAATGCATGTTAGACAACATAAACATCAATTTTAGTTATCATCAAAACCAAATATAATCCTAGGTTAAATAACCGTAGGGTTAACAACTAATTTTACAAGTTAAATAAATCACTATAAATAGTTAAATTATATGATTATTAGTCAAATTGAGCAATCTATTTTGCATTTAACATATTCAATCTTGACGCGAATTCTTTATATTAGCCGTTAATTTTTTTTTTATGACATTTTGTTCCCCCGGGTTAGACTTCCTGGATCCGCCCCTAAGATTAACATTGATAATTCAAGAGTTTGACACCTTATGGTGCTTACAATTTAACAGTTTTATCATGACATACCGTGATTAAAAAAGGGACTTCCAACCTACCTACAATATACCAGATATATATAGGCGAAGCCAAATATTAACACAATATACATGAGCAAAATACAAAATAGAAATTAGGGAAAATTGCAAAAACCACCCTCGTGGTTTAGGCCAGTTGCAAAAAGACCCTTGTGGTTACAAAAGTTGCAAGAAGACACCTGAGGTTTAAAATGTGTTGCACCCGTCAAGAATACCGTCTGTTTTAACCGCGTTTGGGGTAAACGCGCCTGGATGGCAAGTAATAGTGCTAAATACACCTTTGAATCCCGTTTTTGCCCTTGGATAGATCTCTTTGACCATTATAAGGCTTGAACCCAGTGGACAAGCCGTGAGAAGAAGAAATTGGTTCATGTGAAGCTCCTTCAGCTTGAATTTGCAGCTCAAATTGACACATTGAAGAGATCGAAGGTATGTATGTTGTTTTTTCTTTCAAACTTATTGTTTTCTTTCATTCATCTTCTAGTTTTTTTTTTGCACACCAAATGTTTGATGAAATGTCACATTGGCTAGGTCAATGTCTTCTTCAAGCACAAGTGGACAAGCCGTGAGAGCTGTGGTTGATGTAAGATATTCATGGAAGTCTTGTTTTTGTGGTAAGAGAGCTAGGATAAAGGTTGTTGAAGATGAGAGGAAAACAAGCTGTGGGAGGCTTTTTTATGTATGTGAGAAAGGAGACTGCAATTTCTGGGCTTGGTGCCAACCCTATAATGCAAGCCAAGATGAGAAGAGAGGAAGCATTGGGGGAAACTGTATGGATTTAGATGCTCAAATTTGTGGTTGTAGGTGTAATGAATTGGCTACCAAACTTGAAGGGATTGAAGCCATTGTGAAGTTTATGAAGCTGTTTCTTCTTGGGGGATTTATGTGTACCTTTTTTATGTTGTTCAAATGAATAATCACAATGATGCTTATGTTTGCATTTCTAATGAAGGTGTATACTGCAAATGATGTTTGGATTTCTCATATTCTATATGCCAATTGAAAAATATTCCAACACATAGATTGTATTCCAATACAGTTGTACACAACATATTCAAAACATAGATTGCATTCCAATGGACAAATGCTATACACAATTCTCAATTCCAATGGACAAAATGCTGTTTTACAAAACATTCCAATAATACTCCAAAACATTCTCAATTCTGTCATAACTAAACAAAATGCTGTTTTACAAAATACATAAACCACAATTCTGTCCTAGCATAATACTCCAAAACAGGCTCACTGATTCAATTCTGTCCTAGCATAGTACTACTTCTGCCCCTTGTCTTCTCCAACATGTGTTTCAACCCTGTTCTTAGCAGCCTTGGCAGTTGATGTAGTACCCTTGGTAGATGTTGTCTTGCCAACTTTTGATCCCCTTGAAGTTTGCATGGGAGCTGTTGGAGGCCTAGAAGCAGTAACTGTTGGCCTCTGAGTTGTAGCTCCAGGTGGAACCCAAGCAGCCCTTGGCTGTGTTCTTGTGACAGGTCTTGAAGCAGGAGTTGGCTGTGAAGCAGTTTGCCTAGGTGCAGGAGTTGGCTGTGAAGCAGTTTTGGCAAACAATACAATCACACTATTTAAACATAATCCTTTTTGCAAAAAAGACAAAGACACAATTATTTAGCATCAATTTACCTGTTCTTGTGAACTAGCTGGCATTGGTGGAGGGGATGGCTGTGAAATAGTATGCATAGGAGGAGATGGCTGTGGAGGAGTTGGCTGTGGAGTTGATGGATTAGGGAGTCTTCTTCCCTAAAAAAATTAAACCCCTATTGTGAGTACATGTGCATACATGATCCCAATTATAAAAATAAAAAAAAATTGCATAACAGGGGTCTCATGCAATCAATGAAACTACACATGTTCCATAAGGGTCTTTTTGCAACTTTTCAAACCACAAGGCTTGTTTATGCAATAAACATATTCTCACAACAATGTGAAACTTATTTTTTTCAAAAATAAAAAATGCAAATGATGTCAGTTCCAAATGAAAAATAAAAAGAAAGTACCCTTTTTCTTTTGGCTGGAGTCACAGTACTATCCACTGCCTTTTCCTTTCCCTTGCTTGTGTTGGCCTATAAAAAATGATTAAACTGAAAATCAGCCATACAGGTTGACCCAAACTAAGTTATAAAATGTGTACTGGGCCATACCTCATGAGATTGTCTTACAAGTCTGGATTGTGGATGGACTGGGCCTTTGCATGACCTTTTGTTGTGACCCCTTTCCAAACACCTTGCACATGTGACATACTTCTTGCTCCTGCCCACTGTAGAAGGATTTCTGAGCTCATCATCACCTTTTCTTCTCATTTTTTTGGGCCTGCCAGCTGGTCTTCTATAGAAAGGTGGGGCTAAAGCATCCAAACCACTGACAACCCATGCATCCTCACTTGGAACAGGATGTATCATACTGCTATAAGCATCCAAATAAACATCCTTCCTATAGCAGTTGTGTACATATGTCTCAGGCCTATCTCTGTTCACAAATATGGCAGCCACAGCATGGCAGCAAGGTATCCCAGTGAGATCCCACATCCTACAGCTACATGTCCTTGCATTCAAGTTGATAACCGTGGTTTTGTTGAAATGCTCCACCTCAAACTCAAGTTTACCAGAACAGCTTGCAAAACAATTCCTAGCCTCTACCACAATCTTGTCCAACTTTCTCACAATATTAGGACATATTGCACCCTCAAATTTCTCCATCCCTTTCTTCTTAATTTGTATTCTGTTCATCAAATTTTTTCTAATCCACTCAAGCATGCTAACAATTGGCAAGTCCCTTGCTTCAATGATGTATGCATTAAATGACTCACTTAGGTTGTTAACCAAGGTATCACACTTGGAATGGGTACTGAAGTGAGATCTTGACCATTGAGTGGGATGTATTGGTTCTAAGTACTTCATAATTTCACCATCTTTGTCTAAATTCCTGATTTTCCCAATCCAATGATTGAAATCATTAACAGTTCCTGCCCTGGCAGCATTCCATAGGTAATCTTTCAACTCTTTACCACCCCATCTCTTTTTAAAGTTTGCATACAAGTGTCTCATGCAAAATCTGTGCTCTGTTGTAGGTAAGAGATCCTTAAATGACTCCACCAACCCTTTCTGCCTATCAGAAATAAATACCAAGTTTTCACTACCCCCAAGGTCTTCAACCAGTTCTGTCAAAAACCAAGACCAACTATCTTTGGTTTCTGCTTCAACAACAGCTACAGCAACAGGGAACATGTTGTCATTCCCATCCCTAGCCACAGCAGACAACAACTGTCCCCCATAAAGGCCTTTTAGATGACAGCCATCTAGTCCAATAAAGGGTCTACATCCTTTTAAAAAACCAGTTTTGTATGCCTCAAAACTAACATAAACCCTCTTAAAAACAGGTGCCAGCTCTGGACTTGGCCTAAGTGTCTCAACTTTGAAACATGTCCCAGGATTGTGCTTTTGCAATGTTGCCCCATAATCCCAAAGCCTTGCAAATTGTGCCTTGTTGTCCCCCGCTATTTCTTCTCTTGCTAACCTCTTTGCCCTATATATTTTATGCTTGCTTGCATTAGCAAACATGTCTCTGTATATTTCTTTCTTCATAGCTCCCACCTTCCAGTTAGGGTCATCTCTCAACTTCTCCTTATACCTGTGTGCAATGTACTTAACACTAACCAAGTGGTTATTATAGTCCCTCCCACAACTATGATCTGGTCTGAATGTCTTGATTTGCCATGTAGTGGTCCCTTGCATGGGAGAAGCATGCACCCTAAAATCACAGTTTTCATACTTGCAAACACATGTAATTCTACAGCTATCATTGTGTTGGTACTCAAAGTCATATCCATGTCTAATGCTCCAATCCTTAACAGCAGCTCTAAGCACCTCCCTAGTTGGAAACATCAAGCCAACCTTCAATTTTGGCCCATCCTTATAGTTCAAATCATCAGCACAAAATTCTGGCCACCTATTTGTCTCTTCTTCCTCATCTGACCCATGAGCACTCATCAGTTCATCCTCTTCCTCACCTTCAGAATACCATTCCTCAGGGGCCTCATTAATGTGACTCTTCTGCTTAGATTTAGGGTTAATGTTAAATATATCATCATCCCCTGGCCCTTCTAAATATTCACCCAACTCAGGAATTGTAGGGTCATCTGGCTCTCTACCTTCATCCTCAACATTTTCAGTTCCCTCAGCATCTTCACCACCCTCAGCAGTATCTTGGCCAGCCTCAGTATCTTGGCCAGCCTCAGTATCTTGGCCAGCCTCAGCTGCTTCACCACCCAAAGCAGCTTCACCACCTTCAGCTACTTCACCACCCAGAGCAGCATCACCACCTTCAGTTGTCACACCCCCCTCAACAGCTTCAGCTTCAACACCCTCAGTTGTAACTCCCCCACCCTCAGCTGCTTCACCACCCTCAGCTGTCACACCCCCCTCATCCTCAACATTTTCAGTTCCCTCAACTGTCACACCACCCTCTACAATCTCATTAAGTCCTATTCCAGCATTATCAACATCACCATCTCCTATGGCCACATCAACTTCACCTACTGGAGTAGACCCATCTCCTATTGCAAGGTGGGGAGGATTGTTATCTACAACTGCTAGGGGATCCATACCTCTTATGACATATATGACTACATTATGACCATGATAATGGTACAATGCATCACTTAAACCCCTATCATCAAGTATTAACATCAGCCCATTGTTAAATGTCTTTCCAGGTATTCTATATATCATAGTACTAGTAGGAGGTAACCCTAAACTCATGCACATATCTAGCAGCTCCCAATATGATAAGTAGTCAGGGTCACATTCAAAAGATTCTACTTTCTCTCCAGTCCAAGACCTATTGGGTGGATTTGTAAAAACTCCCCCATAATGAATTTCAATAGTGACTTTGCCTGACATTCTGCCAATATAAAAAAACAAAATCAAGGCTTTTTTAACCTAAAGCAATCTTTTTAAACACATGCAATTATTAACATACAATAACGTTGAATATGGTGGGGGACAAAGGGGGTGGGGGACAGAGTGGGACCACAATCAAATTAACAATTGCCACCAAACTTTAGCACTATATAATAACGGGGGAGGAGGGGGAAGGGGGGACATCAGTTGCATGGCTTTGAATTGACGAAAAAAGTAGAATACACAAAACCTTATACTAAACAGAAACCCTAAATTTTAATAGAAACCCTAGAATTCAAAAACCCTAAATGTTAACAGAAACCCTAGAAGTTGAAATTCCTAGGTCTAACAAAAGCACAAAGTAAACATAAACGCTTAGGTTCATGAATCACATTGTCAAAGTCAAAAGGTTACCTGGAATCGCACTTCGGTCAATGTAATTTCTTCTTCGATCTTCACTCGTTCTAGTTTGAACCGATTTATCAGCCCACAGTTCGATTTTGTTCGCGATTTGTCTTCTTCTTTGTAGATTTCTTATTTATCTGGTGATTTGTTGTCAAATTTTGGTAGAAGGTGCTGACGGGTTCATGTGAGCGAATGTCGAAATTAGATCCAATGTTAGGGTTTCACAAACCATACAGTGTGGTTATATACAGGGGTATTTAAGTCAATTCGTTGATTCCGTAACGGTTCTTGACGGGTGCAACACATTTTAAACCTCAGGTGTCTTCTTGCAACTTTTGTAACCACAAGGGTCTTTTTGCAACTGGCCCAAACCACGAGGGTGGTTTTTGCAATTTTCCCTAGAAATTATAGATCTCCTTGCAGCAACATGTCATGTAGTCTTAGTAGACCTTAATTCGTGCATGGCAAGTAAAAGCAGCCAGTGATCTTGATTCCTTAAACTGAGTTGACGTGGCTTTGTCGATACTAAATTGGTAGATCTATAGTTGAATAGTTGAGTTTCTTGCACTTGAGTATCAGTTTTGCTTGTAGCTTTCTCAACTAAACAACATGGGAGACCTTAATCGGCGTGACGCCCTTTACGGTTTGTGCTTCTCTTCATTAAGTCACATTTTCACTTATTGCACTCTCTATTTTTATTAGTTAATTGGATTAGTATATGATAAGTATACCATGTGGAAGGGAGCTGGTTCCTCAAAAAACTAGTACTACTTTTTAGTATCGATTATTGACCTATTAAATATTAATTATTAGATAGTCGACAAATCATTTTCTAACTAAAACCCGTCTACAGCCCTCTAACCTTTGCGGACAAGTTTACTAAACTCTACGCTCACTTATCATCAATACCATTATGAACATCCTACTTTATACATTGCTTCAACCATCCCGCTTAGAATTGCGGTGATAAAATTGGCTAAATTTTCTCTACTACTCGGATCGTAGCAAGACAACAATTCCTCTCTATATAACGATAACTTATGATCGCTGAAAAATATTAGTGTCATTTTTGTTAACTTTTAAGCAATATTTTCAGTGCCGCTGTATAAAAGTAATTAAAAACATTTACCGGTCACGGATCGTCGCTAGAAAGCGGGTAGCAGTAAAAAATTTTGAATTTGTAAGTTTGGGCTGTGGATTTCAGCCGAGGCCCATTTCTATGAATTTTAAACTCGTCTAGCCATCGCCAGGCCCATAAGACAAAAAAGAAAACAAAAGAATTTTCATTCACACTCACAGCCACCCCATCTCCGGCGAACCGCTAACGACGACCATGAGCCGGCCATGTTCGCCATTTAACGGTCATCATCATCTCTCTCCGTAAGGTACAATCAACTATTTGCCCATTTAATTCTTCATGAGTTGGACTTTGGCCCGGTAAAACGGTACCTTAGCAAGGTTATATGTGTTAGTGATTTTAATTGCATTTTTAACTTTTTGCCTACGAGGTGTTTGATGAATTGCCTGAATAAAAGTATAGTAGAGACAGGAAGAAACTTGCAGTGGAACCTCATAATTAACCCCTTCTGAAGAAGAAAATGCGCATTGATAGAAGTTTTGTGCACAATATGCCGGCATATAGTTGTTTACAAGCTTATTGTTAAAGGCATTTTTCAGTATTTTCTTACCCTTAGCGCTTTAATTCTTTTTTTAAAGAGAAGAAGTGAGCAAAAGTCAGTTTTTGTACCACTTGTGTTCCCTTGGATTTTCCCCTGTTACATTTTGTCCGAATTTCTAGAATAGATTTGGTATTTAGGTATCAGTGATGGATTAAACAATATCATTAGGCAAGTCAAGCTAGGGTAGAAAGATATGAGTGAGGTCAATATTTACATGTACTCAGGCTATCTTAGGGATTCACAAATATCTGATGGGAAAAATTCAATGGAACAGAGGGAAGATTTTGGTCAGTTTCTTCGTTGTGGGCCACTTTCTAAATATGTTTAATGGTATGCTGCCCGAGTTTTTATTCCGAATTTGGACTGTAAAATGATTTGGCATTGAGCCGTATAGCCAAAACACTGGGAATAACTATCCTTTGAAACATTATGAACCCGAATTTGGCCTACCACATTTGGGAGTCAATATTAGGGATATAAACTTGGATAGACTGGGACTACCATTCTCTAAATACTCTTCCGGGTCATTACTAGCCAGACACGCCACTCTGTATTTGCACATGTTTTGTCGGCCTTGCTCAGTCTTGCGGAACCACCTTATTGTATAGGCATGTCGACAAATTAGTGTGAAAAGAACGTGTAATTTGATCTCTAACTATAAGGTTAGTTCTATAATTGTGTTGAATTCGAATTTCATTATGGTATTAGTTTGGTCTCGTCTAATTTAGGCTCTCAGGCATTTGGTGCAGTACAATACAGAGAATGAGGGTGACCTCATTCTGTATTTGATGAGGAATGCAGGCTTTGGGCCGCTTTAGCCCAAATAACTTGGCCAAAAACCGAAATATCGGAGCGCTAAACAAGAAACATAAAAGACTAAGACCAATTCACTGGCAAAACAGTTATATATATTGAGACATGATCTCCATCAGCAATTGTTCACCTCAAAGTTTAGTCTTCAGTGGTTACCTGGCACGTGGAATAGTCCCTAAAGATAATTTGGACGTCATCTTTTGTGCATTTAGTATGTTAAGTTTTCCTCATATGCAGAGGATACATGCTATATATGTATAAAAGTGTGCGTCTATGTGGGGGGTTTGTGTGTAATGTTTGTTTGTGCGTGTGTGTCTGTGTCTGTGCCCACGTCTGATTGATTGCTTCACAACAAGATTTTTCACTTTCTAGAATGCTCTCATTTATGCGACCGATGTCCTGTTATAAAGAGTTGTTCAACCTCTAATTTATCTGCAAGAACAGAATTGAGAGAATCTTTAATGTGATGTGCTGTGCAATCTATTTTGTGTATTGTCAAGTGACAAGTTAGCCATGTGAGAGGCAAAACGTTTAGATGATTTGCTGACTGAAGTGGAACCGGAGTAGGAAGATGCTTCAACACTAGAAGAAGAGAATGGAAAATGAGGAGAAAGTAGTTATCTTGTCACAGTTTAGTAAAGATAATGAGTGAACTTTGAGAGGATATTGCAGTTTCGGATGTTTGGAGAGTACCAAGGCTGGCAAGCTTATCTTATTCTTCTATGACTTTTGATAGTATACTTCCAGACAGGATATGGCTTTTAGAAAAGGTTTTTGCTATTCTGTAAGTTGGATTCTCCTGTTGTTTGCATCTCTTGTATTCTGTTTTTTCATTTTCATAAAAAACGAGAGTTTATTAGTATATCTGTTGGGATGATATGTCAAGCAGAGTGCCTACTTTGCCTTTGGTGATCAGAAAATATCCTCGTCTCTCTCGTGTCTTCTAGTTAATGGAGATTCAGGAGTTCAGTAGGGGAATACTAGTTTTGATACTCCGTGTGTTTGTAATCTGACTAGGGTGTTTTAATGGATTTTCCTCTTTTTCTCTTTCTATAATACAGCCTTTATGGCTGCAATACAGTTGTCTACCATTAGATCTTCGCTTTGATTTGTCTGATTGGCCATCATATCCATAGATGCGTTATCTCATGAACAATCTTTTACTTCCACCGACATTGAGCCAGTTATAGTTATGACTCCATCAAGGTCCCTGTCTTATGGAATTCTTTCCAGTTCCAAGCCTAAAGTTGTGTTTTCATTTCGAGTATCTTCGACCATCTCCTTGGTAGCGACCCCTTATATGCATCTTCGGTTTCTTCTCTTTGAATTTATGTGTAGATCTTAAACCAATGCTTTTACTTTTTAGATTGATCCTTTAAAAGTTGAATTTTTATCATGTTTATTTGGAAATTCTGATTCTACTTGTCTTTTCCATATAGACATAGAAATTCTTATTATTATAGTAACAATATAGAATGATTGATTTCTTATACATGCGCAAATCCAAATCCGAGCTCAAGGTTGATTGTCATTTCCAATCCTTCAGTAAAACAGTAGACAACACTGCTTCTTTGCAAGATCACTTTGTTACACTTCTTCTTTTGCAAAGTAACTTTTTTTGCAATCAAATATCTATGCCTGGTCAAAACCGTTGTCGGTGTTATGTCCAAATTTAAACACTATGCCTCTTTTATATTGGATTCGGGACAAGAGAATAATCTCATTTACTTTTATATACCAATTTGTGCAGTGAGGAAATAGTATTTGCAGTTATGTGTTAGCGACATAGAATATTATGAGTAGATTGTAATTTTTGAACTCCCTTAATTATGTTTTGAAATAAGAACTTAAGTGTTTATCCGAAAATTTAGCGTAATAAGGTGACATGATTATACAGTATCTTCAAATTTATCGGTACAGTTTCTAGGTTATATATGGGGTGCTTATAGTTATTTTTTGCCTTCTATGGAATTACTCTAGTATGTTTTTTTTTCTATCTTTGCCTTATTTTGAAATTCCCAAAGATTTTACAGCATGAAATTAGCTCTATAGTAAATGGCTTTCATTTGTTCTCTTTTTTATTGTGTTTAGATATTTGGACTCCCTATCATCAATACTTTTTACCTGCTATAGAACAGAAGGGCAGAAAATATCAAGCATAAGGTTTATGAAGCATTGAACTGTGACTTTCATGGCTGCGAAGTCCGCTTCTTCTTCGTCCCTCCCATGGATTTGGGTCATCGAAACCCTGGCAAGTGTCAAGAAAGTAGATGCATCTCTTTTGATAGGTATTTGTGAAGTTTTCGCACTTCTTATGATGAAACTTTTGCTTATGTTTTGATATTCTTCTTCTCTGAGTGTGGGTTAGCAATTTGGTTTTCTGGTATTTGTGCTCAGATTTGGTTAAAAGAACACCAGAAATCTCCGACGATGTGGGAAAAAATGCGCGCGAAATGGTCTCCTTTAGAATCTTAGAAAGCATGTTTGTTCAGGGATCTGGAATCACAGATGGTGCTGTGTCCGCCCCAGATTCTGAAATTGGTTTTGATCCATCGGAGCAGTGTGAAGACGTTCTTCGACGCATATTGCCTGAGGTAATAGAGATTTTCTAATTTTTATGGCATGATTGGTTGAGTAGTCCAAAGAGATGGAGGTCGAGTTGATTCCATACATTTAGCCCTCCATATTATATTTCATGCAATATAAATGCCAGCTACTGTCATTTTTACACATGTATTCTCAGACGTCTGGATCAAGTCTGAAGATGGGTGACTCAGAGAATGTTCAGTCTTTTATTATGCACAAAAGATCTTGCTTACCAAAATGTGGTTTACAACAGGTAAAAAGTATCTCTTATGTCTGCAGATTTCTAGAAGCGCTAGACACTAAGAAATTTCAAGTTCTTTTCTCTTGTTTTTCTTCCTACAAACAGCTGAAGGATGCAATTCTTCAAGACAGCCATCTACTTCCTGCATCACTTAAGGAAAGGAGTGGACTGGAGGTTAAAGATCTGTTTGATGATAGCATGCTTGTGAATGTTGGTGATTCTGCTGGCACCCCTAGACTTGAAGGCTGCAATATCGAGAGGAATGGACAATCCCCTGATAGAGACTTATTACCTGCGAAGAGGGATAGGAATGGCACAATTCTGGAAAATGTTGATGGACAATCCCATGAGGATCAGGAGATTATGGAAAGTTGTGATCCCCTCTCAAATGCTGCAAAGAAGCTTAAACTGGATGCGATTTGTACTGGAGAGGCTGTGAGTCAGCATTTGACTTCTCTGCATGGAACTGAACTGGTTCAAGGCTCATCTGACAGAATTCTCCAACATACTGGAAGAGAAGGCTGTGATTTCGCAAAAGAACCTCAGGTTGGATGCTTGGAGGAAAGGCTTGGTGGGCAGAGCAGTGATGTCTATGATCCTGCATTCTTGCATAACAAAGAACAGGTTCCTTGTAATGGAGATAAGGTGCCTCCGGAAGCTACATTTGTTGAGGTAGAGGGAGAAATTATCGGTGTTGACGAAACTGGAAAAGACGCTGAAGGTTGTACTGAACAGAGAACAGTAATTGATGCACCCCTGGGTGCTCCTCGGCAAAAAGATTTTCTTGATGAAGCCAAAGATAACCCTGAGCATAATCTTCAACCAAATGCCTCAAGTGGTGTATCCACTGGGGAAGCCAAAGATGACGTAGAGCATAATCGTGAAGCCAAAATGTCGAGGGATACTGATGGCTATCATGATGAGACTGCTATTGTCACCAAGAACAACTCCCAAAAGGTAGTTCTGGGTCTACAAAACCAGTCTGTTAATAAAGCTACAGATAATGTGGACCATAGTTCTCAACCAGATGCCCCAATTGTTTCACCGACTGTGGAAACAAAAGATGACATGGGCCGCAATTCTGAGCTGGAAATGTCCAGTGATAGTGATGGGTATGATGATGAGAGGACTGATATTGACACTAAGAAGCATGCTTTCTTAAGCTCTCAATGTACATACAGTCAAGATTCTTTGGCAGCAACTGATTGTTGCACAGAGCTAAATCTTTGTATGAAATGTAATAAAGATGGTAGTTTGTTGGCTTGCAGTTCTGATGCCTGCCCATTGGTGGTTCATGAGAGCTGCTTGGACTCTGCAGCCACTTATGATGTGAAGGGGAACTTCTTCTGTCCCTTTTGTGCATATTCTCGAGCAATTGTAGACTACCTCGATTTTAAGAAAATGGCCTCCTTGGCGAGGAAAGATCTGGCAACTTTTATCAGCTTGGGAGCTGAAAATCGGCCAAAGAAGTTCTCTAAGAGGTTTCATGAGTCAGAGAATAGAAGACGAGGAAAAAATCTGGCTAAAAACGACGAAACAAACAGCGAAGAGAATTGTTTGAACAAAGACAATAGCAATCAATGCGGGGCAGATAAAAAAAATAGCAAACAAGCAGAGCCTTCATTATCATGTTTTAACGATCCTCCTTGCACAGAAATAGGGGCAACTGTGAGTGATGGAAACCGCTGTGCTTTGAAAGAAGACAGACGAAAGGAACAAAAGAGGGGTGAAGGTTGCGGATCTCCTAGTGGGCCAGAAGAACAGCAGAATGCAGTGCATAATTGTGAAGCTGATAATTCAACTTGCAGAGACACAGAGAAAGTCCATGGGAGCGAGAAGCATGCTGAAACTGAAATACAACAGCATAGAAGTGGTTTACTTCATCGACCTGCATGCTCGCCAAGCACTGATGCAGAAGGAAGTTCTGAAGAAGAAAATGACAAGTCCATAACTTCTAAATACTCCATAAGATTCCGTAAGCAAGAAAGGCAGTAGTAAGTTTCTTGTATCTGAAGGTGCCATCACTGTTGTCTGCTTCCAATTGAAGCTACTCACCATGTAATTGTCATCCATGTGCCTCAGTTTTTGTTTTTTTAATTATTCTAGACATCAATCGGCTATCTATACAACTAGCAAATCTGTCAATAATCTGACCACCTACGAGAGTTCTCAGTCCGCAAATATCGTATTTAACACCGTAAATAGCGTATTTTACACCGAGTTTAACCACGGTATATATGTAGCTGTGAATTTTGTTAATTTGAATAAAGAAAAGCTCCCTCTTCTCTCTAACTCCTCCTCCTCTCTCTTGGTCCTTGACGATGAAGGTTGGTTCTTCACCTTCAGGTAGTGAAAGTTTTTCCTTACCCTCAAGCTTTGGCTGAATCGTTTGGACGAAATACGAAAAGAAATACCTCCACTCGATAGCCCTTCCTCTTCGCCCTTTTTTTCTTAACCCCGATGAGGAATGTTTGGTTCAGGTAATTAAGTTTGGACTTTGGCCTAAAGAATTCACACACTACCCCTTAAGATCACCTACCTTTCAGAAAGTAATAGTCTCTTCATAGGTCCATTAACTATTTTTCCCTCTATGTACCAATTTAAAAGGTTTAGCTATTGTGGTGTTGTTGTGAACGATTGTTATAGAACAACCTGTTTTTCGGTTTGCAGCACGTATCCAGCAATTCCGCAGTTGAGGCGCAAGAAACTTCCCTGGACAAGAGAAGAGGAGGAAAAGCTAAAGGTATTCACTGCTTACGAACAGTAGGCTATTGCCCTGGTGCTTTTACATGTTTGTTCTTGTATATTTGGATAGCATTTTGATTTTCTAGTTTGCCTGTTCCAAATAACTAGAGCTTCATGCACCTTAAGTAGGATTAGAGGTGCACTCTAAAGGTTATCTTTGGAAACACTTGGATGAACTATTTCAAGGACTTAAGAAAGCGAAATTTTTACATGAATCCATTGATCAAGTTTTTGTTTTGATTCGTTGCAGCTGATGAAATTCACTTTTTGAAGAGTTTACAAAAGCTGCATCCAGTAACACGTATACAACAAAAACATGTGGATATAGCTATTTTAAAATAATAGGACTGACACAGCAGCATACAGAGAATTAACTGTCTATTCAACAAATCCTACAAGTGAATATCCTGCTGTTGCATGAAATCTAAAACCTATATGCGGTAGTAGTTAGTAATAACTAGGACATAGTCATAGACAGAGCCATAGCTAATATGCGTTTGCACTTGCAATTATGTATACAGACATGAAGTTATGCAAGCGCAGGTTATTAATATTAGACATTTCGTCGCATTTTATCGTACTTCCTTTTCCTCCCTTTGTACTCCTTAGCAAAATCTTGAAATCCAAGGTTTTTCGTTAAGTGTTGTTGAGTGTCCAAAAAATGTAAGTCAGGGTTCTGATATGACTCTAATTATGAGCAGGTATATGAAAGTTCGAACATCTCTTTGGCCCTTTGAAACTTTATATATACTGGCTCTTCTTTTTTTGTTTTACAAGTCCATATGTGCTCGGCGTTTAGACAACTTGCAACGCCTCTGGAACCTATCCATCGAAGCATAAGCATGTGTCTCTCAGTCTCAATGATTTTGTCGTTCGTAGGGTTGTCCTTGATTCCTAAGGGTGCCTTTCTTGCTTTCATAAATTGATGCCTATTTTGAGTTTTTGACAGCTTTGTAGAGTATATTTTTTGAGCTTGTACCTTCTTTTGGGGACTGTGAAAACAGACCTATATTGGAAAGTAATGATCAAATCTATTCAAATAAACAAAAGAGATTTCATGCAATATATTGGTCCTTGCTTCCTAAGAGCTTGTACCTCCGTTGTTCGTTGTGTCTTTGGTTTGTGTTGGTCAACTACTGATATGACATTTTGGTTGTGCTGAATATTTTTGGAGCAGCCTTAAATTTTAGGTGCTATAAGTTCTCTTCTTGTATTGGTGCTGATGTAATGTTTCCTGTCTACTATTTGCCTTTGATTCTCTCTAAACTTGACCCTAATTACAGCTTTTTTACAACACTGCTTTTGAAGTGGTACTTTAGAGCCGAGTGTGAGGTAGAGGCCCTTTCTTCAAGCATAGCTAGAAGAATCGCATGGGTAGAAGATGAGGCCGCCCCCACTCCCCGGTCCTGCTGAGTACGTAGTTAGCTTAACTTAGTTTGACGAACTCTATTGAAGGGCACGGTAGGACATTCGGGATGTCGCTTTGAGTGTAGACATGAACAGCAAGGAAAAGTACAACGCATCTGATCTCCACTTTCCCCAGGGGCGTGCTTGTTTTTTACAAATCTCGCTTTTACTTTTTTCCCTCTGAAGCGAGCCAAGAGCTTTTATTTTTAAATTAGCTTTTTTTCCTCTGAAGGTGGAGCTTTACAAGATTTTAATTTTAGCGTCCTCTGCTTTGCCCACTAGCTGATATAGATTACAAGTTAGACGTAGAGATGGTTAGACGATCATAGCACTACTTTTCTTTATTCAACTGCGTCGAGATATTACGTATTCCTCTTCATTTCTGCCTTTCAGCCATTGACTACTATTATGCTTAGTTTCAAATGTTGCCTGTGTTTTGCAGGAGGGGTTTCAGATGTATTCAAGTCTTAATGAGAAAAGCATTCCGTGGAAGAATATTTTGGACTACGGAGAAAAAGTGTTTCAGAAAGGCCGCACACCAATGGATCTCAAAGATAAGTGGAGAAACATTTGCAAAGGAAGCCCAAAATTGTGATGAAGCTTTACACCGAACTCACTCAGTTTGTACAGCTTTATATCAGTCCTTGGTTCTGCCTCTCAAACTTCATGTTCTAGGTTGTGGACATGCTTTCAAGTGGGTAATAAGACTGGATTTTCATGTAAGCTTGGGTCAAGAGTTTTTACTGCAAGGTACTGTTCCACTCCCCCTCGAGAGCTGCCCACTTTATTCGCCCAACTATCGCCTTTGTTTCCGGATGGTTGTTTTCTGGGTGTTCCCTCATCACATTTCTTCGTTGAGCAGAAGTCTGAATACGTCATGACAGAAGTTGTATCGACAATTTCTTCATCAAGCTCGTTATAACTAAGGGGCAACCGATAGTTGCACTTTACAATTGGTAGCAGTCATTTGTCATTTGTTTTTAGAAGTGTCCCTAAAAGTCAACTTTAAAGGTCAAAGCAGAATGTGGTGACCATACCTTTTTTTTACTGTAGGTAAAAATCCTACTAATAATATCATTAATAAGTAAGCAGTACAAGATAGAGTACAATAAAAAGAAAAATAATAGGCTTCCCTGCAATGTAATCACAGACAAGAATCGGCACATAGCCAAGTGTCCTTGAATATCCGAGAGCGGCTCAAACAAGAGCGGCTTTATCGCCAAGGAACTGCTATCGAAGACTATCTGCATAAAAAATTAGTACACTTTTACCCAAGTCAAGACACTAACTATACACAAGGGACAACAACCATATCCCGAAAGTGTGCCCACGACAAGACAAAAGACAAAAAATAACAAAACCCAAAAGATAACCCCAAACCAGAAGAACACAACAACAAAGTCAACTATGAAAGCCATATGCCTAGACGGCACAGCTGGCAACCATGCACGCCAAGTGCCCCTCGAGCCCCACGCTCACGCTCCACCTCACACCGCACCACGCTACCGCCGCCCAAGCCTGGTGACTATACTTATATCTTGCACACATAGGTTATGACATCTACGGTGCAATCGCAACATCCAAACCCTCCATATAGACACCCCTAAGGATACAATTTGTCACTATCATTTACCTTTAGTTTGAACACGTGGATTCATTGCGATGTAACATCTCACTCATGGTCGCAACGGTGTTTCATGTTTTTAACTGCGAAGTAATGAGCACATGTGACTAAGTATTTTGAAATAGTAATCAAGATGTGCCTCAACGCACAACTGATGTTAAAGAGTACCATTCTAGATTTTAAAGGGGTGTAACATAGCCGGAAGAGTAACACAAGTGCACAACAAAGCTTTGGGAGATGCTGTTGAACAAAGCAATCTGGCTTTACCAAGCAGCTCTATTGCTGCAGGGTTGCATCTTTGAATTTCTGGTATCCACCCCATCAGGCCAAAGCAGACTTTTGTCCTCACTCATTCATACAACGCACCCATGCATATCATTTTTGTGGCAAGAGAGAGGGGGGGAATGCATGAGATAAAGGTGATAGGGAGTCCCCGGGATTCAGGCTGTGAATGTCAGGACAACATGTGAATTGGAGCTCGTGAAACTGTAAAATGTTGTGAGGTGCTCCTCCTTAATACACTTCCCTTCTCAAGTACACACACACAGTCACTCTCAAAGTGTGTGTAGCCACTAGTAGAGTATCCAAGGAAGTGTGAGTGTGGAGTTCATTTAAGGCATTTGTTCCCATTTCTTGATTCAAAGTCAAACCATATGTATATAGTATACCAATTCACCATACCACCACCACAAGTTATCAAAACTGATTTCTTCTTTCTTTTTGGGATATTTCTTTTCCTTGTAGCATTACTGGGTTAATAAGCAAAGAGGAATAAGCAAATGACTTCCCCTTCTTTGTTTGGGTATTTCTTCTATTAATTTTGGTGTTTTTAGGAGCGTCATTTGGGAGTAGTTTGACTAAATGCGTAGGAGACATCTATTTCTACAACCTTAATAAATGCTTACATCTGCCTAAGAAGTAAACAAAGGATCTTGCATTTAGCTGTAGTACGCTTTAAGATGTAGGACACGGTAGACTATCGCGATAAGGGGAGTAAAGTTTTGTCATTTATTAACAACGAAGATGTGAAGATAGATATATAATGACTTAATCAACAAACAAATGGTCAGACAATTAGTAAGTATTGCATGATTCGGAATTATTTAGGACCGTTGGATAAGGAAAACTTACGTGATAAGAAGAACGGTTACGGGACACAATGAACTTTTATACTATATATCTAACGGTCCTAGATAGTAGAAATCATTGGTACCAAATCACCCATTATTATCAGGCCATCTTCATTAAGGTTTTCCAATAGAGAAACAAAATTGATATCAGATTAGGAACAAATATCTCCACAAATCGCTACTTTTGAAACAAGGTCTATTCTTTGAGGATGAAAGATCAGATAAAGAGAATGTGGAATGGTCTTTGAGTGTGCAGTGAACAACAATACTCAACCCAACGGTCACATGGGCTGGAGAACTTTCTCCAAACGTGACTACATTTAAAAACCCAAACTTCACGCCCAACTCTATAACATCCCGCGCCTTTCCACTCCATCTCTGCACTCAACACTCTTCACTAAGTTCTCTCTTCCCCCAAACATCCAACATGGATAGTAGCAGAAAATTTCCACTTAGGCCATGGAAGAAAGGACCTACGAGAGGCAAAGGCGGCCCGCAGAACGCTACGTGCGAGTATCGTGGCGTTAGACAAAGAACTTGGGGCAAGTGGGTGGCGGAAATCAGGGAGCCAAAGAAAAGAACCAGGCTCTGGTTGGGTTCGTTTGCCACGGCTGAAGAAGCTGCCATGGCCTACGATGAAGCTGCAAGAAGACTCTACGGTCCAGATGCTTACCTCAACCTACCCCATCTGCGTTCTAACGTCAATCCTTTGAATAAATCACAAAAGTTCAAATGGTTTCCTTCGAACAAGTTCATTTCGATGTTCCCTACTAGTGGGTTGCTCAATCTAAACGCGCAACCCAGTGTGCATGTCATTCATCAAAGGCTTCAGGAACTAAAAAAAACAGGAGTGTTTTCTCAGTCTTCTTCATCAAGCTCATCAACCAGTGACCCGAAAAATGAAGGTTGGATCAGGAACAACCAACCCCTGGAAGGAAACTCGGAAGATGTGGAGAAAGACGTGGAATTTTGGTCAAGAAAGACAGCGGGAAACCTTGAAGAGAAGCCTCAGATTGATCTGAACGAGTTTCTTCAACAGCTGGGTATACTGAAGAAAGAGGATCGTGCAGATACAAGCGAAGTCTCCAGTACTTTAACAGAGCTAGAATCCCCATCAAATGATGATGAAGTGCTTGCAGCCTTTGCTGAGAAGAGTTTTGACTGGGACATGCTGGGTGAAGTGCACGGAATGGAGAACCACCAAGCAAGTAGCTTCCAGTTTCACGATATCCACGAAGACCAGAGCTTCCTCACTTCTATCTGGAACTTCTGAGAGGATTTCTTCATTTTGGCAAAGTGGGGTTTACCTTCGTTGAGTTTGAGTCCAGATACAGAATATCTCTTGCAAGTTCCACAGATAATAGCACTGATAATAGCACTTGGTCATAATAATCACCGTAAAAGAAAGAAGTAATGAGAGGGGTTTGCCATTGCAGTTGTAGTTGTAGTGACAGTAGATGCTAGTCGTAGAGACAACGTAGGCATATCAAGCATGTTTTCTCGTCAGTGGCAAAGTGGGTCATTTAGCTTGTATCCACAGTTCGATTCCAGCATTTTGCTATGGTCACTATACTGTTCAATGATGCCATGCACAATAGAAGCCACCTACACCAAAGAGAATTCACGTTTATAAATGCTATAGGTGTGAGGCAGTCACTGGATGATAGAAAGAAATTACCTCAAGTTACTCAATCACACATAATGCAAGAACTAAATCCAAGCAAATAAATGCCAACTATACGAGAGGCATACCTGGAAGTTGTTCTTTCCTCTGACAGCACCTAAAATTCCAACTTTAGGTTTAAAATCTACAACGCCAGCATGAAACAGTGAGCATTCGCAAACTAATCAGGAAAAGAGGGGGTTCATGACCCAAATAGGCCTCACTCACCGGTATCTGAGCAATTCTTCCTGTTGCTTTTACAGAACTTACTTCTTGATTGAAGTGTCAAATCATTCCTATACAAATTAGATAATTCCCGCAGATTCACCTGAAAACTGGGTTGTATTGCATTACTATACGACAGTTGTAAACATGACAAAATAAGACAATTTTGGACCAACTCTGACTATCAGTTTCTTTCCATGAACAAAAGGTATGAATGTATCAATGTCGATGTGTATCACCATCGTAACATATGACTTGCCATAAACTTAATGTAATTGACTTAATGCTTACAAAATTACCAATGTATACATAACAGACCTACTTTAAATGCTGAAAATAATGAAGCTTGTCTTCATGGCTCTTGTGCTCCAAGCTATCGATGGTGATCATTCCTGGCCCCAGATGCAGCAAAAAGGTAGAGGGATGATGCCCTAGCAAAGAATAAAGGAACTTTTTTTTCCTGGAATTTTTCTTATTCGTTTCCATACTCCGACGCACTCAAATATTCACCATGCTCCTCAAAATATTCAACCAGACGTTTTAAGAATCTATCACTACTCACTGTCTCAGTGTCACAGACAAGACAACACTGCCTCCTTGCTCGAGTCACAGCAACATTCATCCGCCGATGGTCACTCAAAAAGCCCACCTGAAACAATCAGAATTTGACCATTTGAGATTCTAAAAGGCGATGCATTTCAGTAGTTGCAATGATCCTGCAGATACCTCTTTCTTTGAGTTCGACCGAACCATTGAAATGATAATGGCTTCCTTCTCCCTACCCTGGAAGCCATCAACAGTTGAGATCTCCACTTCTTTTAGCTTGTCTTCTTTGCTTCTTAGCATTTTCAGCAAGACAACCTACAATTAATGCAAGGAAAAGTTGTTACCTACTTGCTGAAAGTTGGTCTCATATGTTGTTTAACCTAAATTACAGTTGCTGAGAAATCATCTTAGGTATATGTACCTGTGCTGCATAAGGGGTGATGATTCCAATATCAGAAGCTCGGACGCCACTGTGGAAAAGTCTTTTTGCATGGGCAACAGCAACCTCAGCTTCACCTTCATTCAACGTGCTATCTTCTTCATCCTTCTTTTCTTCCATGTCACAACTAGAAGATTTAACCATTTAAACAGTAAGATAAACAAGCTTGTCAAACAGCCGCAACCAATCTTATCTAGATGAGGCACAAGGGAAGAAGAAACCATTTCACTCACTTAATCATTGTCTTCAGTCTTTGACACGTACGTATCACTATAAAGTGTCGCCACTTCAAGGTTTATTATCAGTTTATCATTAAGTTAGCTAGTGCTATCCCCCTTCCCACTCCTCCTTTCCAAAAAAGCAGAGGAAATTACAACACGCTACGAATCCTTAAACAAAGGATTACTAGATTCAGTTGATCAGT
Organism: Escallonia rubra; assembly: GCA_033065855.1. NCBI lineage: Eukaryota > Viridiplantae > Streptophyta > Magnoliopsida > Escalloniales > Escalloniaceae > Escallonia > Escallonia rubra. Next base: position 35,918 of record JAVXUO010000057.1, on the reverse strand, counting down.
TCCAAACTCCCTCCAACAGAAATTCTACACTACTTTCTTGACATAGACGGGGTTCAAACGAAAGTTATGCACATACCCAGCTATGTCTACGATAAGTAAGGCTGGTTCTGTCGAAGATGTCGTCTTCACATCCTCGAGGTCGGAAAGCTTATGTGCAGCAACACTTGGATGGGCTTTGATCTATAGTTGATTGTAAAGGGAAAGAGAAACACCACAATCAAATAATTCAAAATGTAAACTTCATTAGAGAAACAGTTAGGATTATAAACACCACATGGCCACCTTACTGTTGTAAAGCTCCTTAGATGACCAGTTCATTATAAGCTCATGCATTCGGTATTGGACCGTGAGCATAGCCATTGCTTCATCTCCATACAAGTCTGCTAGGCGTTCAAAAAGGGTTCTTCCTAAACCTTTCTTATCAGCTTCAACGCTCTGGATGGTTGGAGGAAGCTGGAGATGATCTCCAGCAAGTATACACCTTGAACCCTAAAACAGAAGAGCCAAGTCTTTCAGCAGTGCTTGAAGCATTCTTTGTGTTTTTTATGTTTGGGGGGGAAGGGGTGTGATTTAGCATCTCACTAATAAAAATGTGGGCCCGTTTATTTCAGAAAACTGTAGATACCTTCCTTCTGCTATTTAAAGCTGTATGAACATTGAATTGTAATGCGTTACTTTAGGAAAGAATGACAAGGTGAGGGTGAGCCTGGGCGCAAGAATAAGGTTGCACCGCGGGTCCATGTATCATTACAAACAAGTCTATATTCGTGTTTATTTACCAAGGAAAGCCACAAATGGATGTACTGGCCTTTTGTGCAATATTACCTTTAGTAGAGCAATCCAGCATGCGATCTCAAGCGCCTGAGCAGCTTCGTCAATAATCACCAAATCAAATGAAGTACTATCCAACTTGTGAGATAATGCACCAGTCAATGTTGTCAGAACCACATCTGAATTTTTTATTACATCTGTTACAGCTAGCTGCTGCCTTTTGCGCTCTTCTTTAGAAAGTGTCTTCAGTTCCTTGCGGATGTCCCTCCTTGTGTTTCTATCTTTGGCTTTCAACAGTTTCCCATTTAATGCCTAGAGAGTTCCATTATGGAAACAAGCAAACAAAACTTGTAATATGCTTGAACTTAACCGAGATACAAGCAAATAACATAGAGAGATTTATCATTCACTGCTTTGATCTGCAAGCTATGAAGCACGGACCCCTCATATAGACACTTATTGACACACCTCCTGACACGTGCCAGTACCTCTGTAAGGTCTCGGATTAATTTTTTACTTCTCTAAACTTCGGATACATATCTGACACTTTTGAAAGGGTGTCAGACATGTAATGGGCAAAAACATAATAGTCTTTCTTATTTTTGTGGGTCATTTTGAATATTAGGAAACAAAATGCAGCACCAACAAGCGCACACTTCAACAGAGTGCATGGTATACTTGATGTGATAGGGAACAATATGTAAGCCAAGTATGAAAATATCCAAACCAGTCCTGGTATAAATTTTGACAAACCCAGGCCAACCCAACCCAAGAAAAAAGTCAATGGGTTGGATTGGGCTGGGTTCTGGTTTTGAGTTTATATAATATTTTTGAATATATACAAACATATATGTCATATATGTTTATATATTTCCAGGAAAAATTTCTATTTAACCAACCATATCACAAGTTAATGGCGAACCCAATGCAATCCAACCTATCCTAGCCCAACCCAGACCAACCCAATTTGGTAATTTCAATCAAGCCCAACCCTACCAGATCTCCAATTAGGCGAGGATAGAGCCCTTTCAGACCGTCCTACCAAATTTGCAGATTCCTGGGTTGGGTTGGTTAGAACCCTTAAGCCAACCCAAGTTGCAGCCCTAACTTGAACCCATTACCTTGTGATACCATGTTATGGAGATGAGCTGGAGCCCAGTATCCACCATGAAGGCATACATATACAAGATGAGCCCAACTTGATATAAAAGCTTAAGCAAATAGGTCTGGGTTCATCTGTGTGTATTACTCGATGTGGGATCAACGCAACTCACATGTGCACCTTAGCAATCTTCCCCTCACGTGTGAGTCCACCCACCATTAAAGCTCCCTCTTCAAGAATCACCGTCCTTATAAGAGCCACAGACAGTAGAGCACACCCCAGTCGTTTAACCTTGGGCTCTAATACCATATTAAGTTGCCATATGCTCTAAAAGCTTAAGTTGTTGGAGAATGAGCCTAACACTGTATATCATGCTTAGCAAATAGAAATGATGTTGAGAACCAAATTCATTAGAGCAAATGATCAACTTACTCCCTGACTTGTTCACATCATACCCCACTCGAAAGAATGGCAATTATCATGATTGCCCTACTCAAAAGCAATATTAGATTCAGTACGATTTGGAATAGAAGTCTTCTCATCAGAAGGAACTTCTCCATTTAGTCATTTAGCCCTTTGTTTGCTATTGCTCTTGTATCTAGAAACTGTTCCCAATAGACACAAAAGCTGCGAGAGTCCTGCTTTATCCAGCATACCTTTTTCAGTAAGCTCTGCTCCTTTTCTATCCTATTCTCCCACTTGCGGTAGTAAATGTCCTCCCATTCTTGCTCCACTTTTGAGTACCCTCTGATATCTGTCATTTCTGCCATTCTACTGCCCATCTACTCCTTATCTTAAAAAAACCTCCCCCTTTTCTCTTATTTTTCTCTCTGACAAGTGAAATATACAAAAGAAATTTCGCCAGGGGGACAAACCGACTGCACAACAGATGTATAGAGCACAAAGATTAAAGATTTACGGTTAGACTACAGATTTAAGTCCACAAATTAACTACAACAAATTAAACTATCAAAGAACTCCTTTAAAAATTATCACTTAGAGTTGCACCAATCAATCAAATGCCACCACATGGATGATGAATGAGAGTCTACTGGGCTGGATCACACATTTTGCAGTGATGGAGGGAAAGGCCACATGAATTTGGAAGGAAGCAAAAAAGAAAAACCATATCTAACAGTGGTGAAACTACCACGGACTATCTAAGAGTGGAAAAATCCATCCGTTGCCTAACCAAAGCATCATTTTTTAGTTGTTGGAAGTAGTTCAAATGCAAATGCGTCTAGGCAATGGGTTAAAAATTGTTAAACCAAGGTGCATGACATAGTGAACAAACAACAAACAACAATGGAAACCAATGAAATATGATACTGGAAAAGGGAGTAATATACAACTTAGTGCCCAAACTTTATTAGATTGTTCACCTTCATCTCCTTGCGGATATCATTTGCAAGAGCACTATTATCCCCACGCAAAACCTGAGGGGAACCAAATGATTGTGTAAGACCTCTATAATGTATTTTGGCAAAACCCATAAAAGAGCTGCAGAAACCCCAAATTAACTACAAGAAACAGAAGGAAAATTGGAATAACAAAAAACTTCACCAGACTGTGAATAAAAGAAAAGGTCAGTTATATTTGTCTTAGGATGATGTAAGCTTGATGACCTATTTCTGATAGCATAATACACAAAGGCATAGAAGACTAAATTGAATGAAGTAATTATTATGATGTAGATAGAAATGCTCATAGGTGAACCATTTAATCTCATACAATCATTCCTCCGATGCTCATCAAGAACAAGGAAAAGTAGAAACAGCACATGTTTTCATGAATACAGGCATCATGTGGTCACTTTATGGCCTAAACGGACAAAGGTATAAAACACTTAAATGAAAATAGAAAAGTTATGATTGCACTTTAAAAATTGATTATTGAGTTAAGTATGATAAAAGAACTTATATGTGATTCATCACGCACAAACAGTCCTCCCACCATAATGAACAAGGAAAGGTAGAAACAACTAGTCTTGCATGAATACGGGCATCACATGGTAACATTATCCAATTATAACAGAAAGTCGGACCAGTAGAAATAAAACTAAAACTTCATGTTTTCAAAATCTTTTGTTCCGGAAGGCATATGATACCTGTGCATCCAAAGCACTCTCCAATACTTGTGGTAGTAAACGTGCCGGATGTCCCAATCGTACCAACTTTACTCTTGATGAAAAAACCAACAAAGAATGAGTGATACTCGAACAACTAAATATTCAAGAGAACTCTTTAGTGTGGAATGAAATATTTAGCTAATTGATTAACAGAAAAGAATTTAGTGAAGTCAATTTACTCGGCAAGCATTCGTAAACAGGTAAATTTCATCAGCTCTAAAGATATAAATTTTCAGAGTTAATGGAGTTCTATACAAAGTAGAGTTCAAAATTCTAGCACCGGAGAGATTTATATCATATGCTCCCTCCGTCTCATAATACTCGATCGTGGGTGACTTGCATGCTTAATTAGGATATGAGTCATATATTATGAGTTTCCGATTTTACCCTCAGAAAGAGATAGAGATAGGAGAGGAAGAAAGTTGGCCAAGAGAGAGAAAGTGGGTGGTGGAGGATTAGATGTGGAGAGAGAGAGAGAGAGAATATATTAAAAAAAGTGTAAAAGGGTAAACATGGAAAAACACTTACACAGTCTTTCTTAATTTGGAAAGTGATCAATTTTTTTGGGACAGCCCAAAAAGGAAATATGAAGAATCTTTTTGGGACAGGGAGTAATAGTCAACACATGCTTGACGTGAATTGCTGCAGAAAACTTCTGTCGGTAGAACGCAACTTTGAAAGTAAGTTGAATGGGCAATTTCATTTGAAAGCCTTTTCCCAAGGGTGAAAAGAATTCTGCTCCTTTCAACTTCCCAAGATGAATCGCATTGCTAATGGTAAGTGTTATATGCAGAGACGTCATTCTGTAATTGGTAAAGTACAACTTGAATCATACTATTTGTTGAAAACTTAGAGGGTTCAGTTTTTGGTGCACTAATTACTAAATATATTTCTGAATCTCTGACTCTTATCTCTGATCACGTTAATTCAATCTAGTGTAGCTTACGAACAATGTGAGCTTTGGCGCAATGACGTGGAGGTCATGGGCTCGAAACATGGAAACAACCTTTAGTAAGTCGCAGTGGTAAGCCAATAACCTCTCCCAGATCCCAGTGGCAGGAGCATGAAGTAAGCTATCTATTTCTCAAAGCAGAATAGCTAGAGATTATTCCCCAACAAATGCACTAAAATTTTCAACCAAGATGTAAGAGGACTGTACCTGTGAGGAACAAGTCGCTCAACAATGTTGTCAACTGCAATATTAGAAGCAGCACAAGCAAGAATTTTGGATCCACGTTTCACTTCTTGTAAGATAATTTCCACCACAGTCGTGGTCTTCCCAGTTCCAGGAGGTCCATGCAGCAAAAATACATCTTTGGATAATAGCGCCTTTGAAATGGCTTCTTTCTTGAAAACAAAGACGATATGCTTTAGTACGTGAAAAAGGAAAGGGCACAGATGGAGCCTAGCAAACAAATAAATAAGAAATTAAGCAAACATGGCACATGTTGTTTACATGCTGACATAATGGTATGCGCATGCTGCATGCACCTAATTGCCTATATAAAAATGATTGATGGACCTTATCTGGTCAGTAAATGTCAAGACCAACATGATATATACACAATAACCTGTGTAATGGATATTAAAATTAAGAGGTATAATCGTCTAGAGGGAGCTTGTTCACTTCAACAAAGTAAATATTAAACATCAAAATTTAAAGACCTGAGAATGATCAAGGTTGGAATTGAATGGGGTGAACTTGACATCCTTCTTCGACACTGCTGGGGGTCTCTCTCCAAATAAGACAGGAACCAAGTCAGCAGCAGGTCCTCTCTGCACACCTTTACTTAGCTGTATCAAGGTATCCTTCATTCGACGGTATGTCACCTGCAAAGTAGTAAAACTTGTCATCAACTCTTCCGGAATAAAGAAATTACTAACATGCAAACGTAAAATGATTTCAAGGAAACCACTTTTTGAAAATCACTAAATGATGATGAGATCTTATTAGAGATTCCCTTCGCAAACTTTGTTGTTTGGAAGAACCATTAGAAGACATGTCTATGAAAGTATACACATATCTGTATATTACACGCACAGGCACTCATATATATGAACTGAAAGTAACTCATAAAACGAAATGAACCACAATCTAGACGGTTCTTGAAAGTTTAAGAACAGAGGGAAGACAAAGAACAAGTAGCGCAAAAAGAAAATAGAAGTGCTGTGTTTCTAATTTGATGAAAGATGAAGTGTTCCAAATATTTACAAATGAAGTATTAGCCAAATAGACAAGTGTGAAGTGTAAACAAAAGAACATAGAAGTGCTGCCTTTCTAATTTGAGAAAAGACAAACTGTTAAAAAATTTAAGAAACAAAGTAGTAGCTAAATGGACGAGTGTAAATTAAAATCACCTCAATAGATATAGAATAGATAAATTTATCAGCAGTATCTATCAATGAGAAACCCATTAGCATATAAATGGTGTACCTCGTTAGCCATCTTCTCAAGGCGTAGAGGACTATTTAAACCTTCTTCAGGGATATCCTCAAATGCAACAGTAATTGAGGAGTCCTGTTCAACGTTAAACAAAACTATATTCAACAACGAAAAGTACCAACAGTCCAGTTACCTCTATTTGTTTCAGAGGAAGAACTACCTTTAGACGGTAAACCACACCTTGCCCAAGGGGAGGAGAGCCCAAATCAGCCTTGTTTGGCTTTAACACAACAACATCATGAGTGCCGAACTGCAAGGGAAAAAGCGCTGAGCACAGAGAAACAGTGACCTGGGGTGGAGGGCACTATAGACATCGAAAGAAATGGAATACTTGAACACCAACAGCAGCTTGAAAGTTCAATGTCCTTAACGAACACTAGTAAGTTTGTCAATCTCCAAATGTAACAGTAATGAAATAGTAGTTTTCATCACTTACAATGTACCCAGAAAAAGTTTAAGAAATAAATCCCAAGGAAAGTTTAGTCAAAATGCCAATAAAACCCAATGGGTACCCTAGGGATAGGCTAGCTAACATACTTCTGAAGTAGCCTGAACATTCTACAAAACAGCGCATGAGGTGAAAAAGAAAATTCCATGCGCTGTGAGTCCTATGACAGATTTTAAAAGACCTTAACATTTAACACATTCAAAAGGCTAGGCAACATACTTCTTTAGGTAGATATACAAATTATTATACAGTGCAAGAGGCAAAAAGATGTACATTTTACGAATAGGACAAATACCATAATAGTTCAATTACCATATAAATGAATATTACCTTGTGAGCAGGAAGCACATCTCCTTTGTTAGATTGAAGCTCAAGAAGAGTTTTTCCCATCAGCCCCGTCTACCACAAGAACAAAAACACAATCTACATAAGACATAACTACTTTCACTGATACAGATAAAACAGAGACAAATATAGTAAGTCAAAAATGACCACCTGAGCATCTACACATTTTAGATTAAGAATGGTGGAGCCCCTCTTTTGAGCAGTATCCAAGTTCCTGGTCGCGACCGTATTCAAAGAAGTTGATATCTCAGCTTCCTAAAGCAATCATGCAAAAATTGACAAGGCGAGTCATCACTCCAAAGCAATAAGTCCACATTAGGATTCGAGATTTGGAATTCGTTTAAGCATCTTCTAAACGTGTACAGGCTAAATCGACATATAATAGCACAGTTGTGGATTTTAACAAGATATAGAGCCATTAGAGAGACCTGTGACAAATAGACTCTCCAACAGTTTCATTAACTTGAACTAAGTATAAGGTGATAGGCTAGCCATGTGCAGGGTCACAGGTTCGAGCAGATGGCCATGGATGGGCATGGGGATATGTGGGGTAAAGGAACTATTTTGTTGTGAAACAGAAAAAGTCATAAATTTGAACTATTTGAAAGCTCTAGCAATTGGGTAAATTCTAGTTGCAACATTGATGCAGGACAGTGCAACCAACTCATCCAAAAGCTTAAGCTTTCAGGAAGGTGCAACTAATCCTCTTCTATGCCAGGAATCGTATCTCATTCGAGCTCAAGGGCCCTACCTCGTGACTCCACTTCCCACCTCACAGGCCACCCCAGTGACCTTTTTTGTGGGGCCTACTTCCCACTTCGTGGACCTGACACCTCACAAGGCTGATCCCAGCCGGGCAGAATAATAGCCCCTGCATTAAACAAAAACCCTCACAAACTATGTGCCCTAGGGGTGAGCACCAAACCGATCCGAACTGCTCAAACCAATCAAACCGAACCGTCTAAAGATCTTAACGGTTTGATTTCACATTTTCCAAGCCGACCTTGGTTCGGTTTGGTTCACGGTTCACATTTTTGAAACCGATTCCAAACCGAACCGAACCAACCTATGGTATGTTAATGTATTTTTAGTAACATTTCATTGATAATTACACATATAGGGTACTAAGCAACTCCAAATAAACAAATCTTGAAAGTTAAAAGAAACGAAAATATTAACAACACTTAGAACACAAAAATATTGTGACCAATATCTAGTTTATATTTACTCATTCTTTCTCATTCATCAATGAGAACTTATATATCGAATGAAACAAGATTATATGCAATTTAGAAAAAATATAACTTCAATTAGTAGTGTGCAAAGGAACGACGTCTTTAAGTGGGCAAACCGATCCAAACCGACTAAGCCGAACCGTTTAAACCGACCAAACCGAACCGTCCAAACCGATGGTGTTTGGTTTGGTTCGGTTCACATTATTTCAAACCGAGGGGTAACGGTTCGGTTTGCGGTTTGACCCCAAACCGAACCGTGCTCACCACTGTGCCCAATGCCTCTTTCTATTATGTTCTTGACTCCCAATCCAACAAACTGCCTTTTTGTGTACTTCGCAGCATGTCCTTTCAAAATCATACGCTATACCAAAATAACAGTTTAAAAAACCAAATTGGGCATTCTTGTTAAAATTGCTTCTCCTTCTTGCAGCTGTTGTCTTTAAAGGGTAATGATTAAAACTTTCATAAATGAAGGCCCAATTAACAACAGAACGAAAACTCCACGGAGCTTGATGCATTATAAGCATAACTGTTTCAACACACGCACACACACAGACACACAGAGGCAAAGGGGAGAGAAAGGGCACCTTTTCCAAATCGATTAAAGGGGTCATGGTGGAGACAAATTGTTCCAGTGACATGGCAAGTCCCGATGATTTCGTGCTCTTCTTCCCTTTCTCCATTTGCACCTCCTGGGTTTTGGCAGGACTTTGGGCTGCTTCTGCTATGTCTGCGCGTGCGTGTGTGCTGTGTTTTTGTTTTGAATTTCGTTCTCTGACTGTCGTTGGTATCTCTCACTGCAAAAAGTTTGGCTACAACAGCCGATATGTAGAAATAATTGATAATTATAATTAAATTGATGATTATTATTAATTCAGTTTTTAAAAAAATATTGTTAAAGTTGTTTCCGAAAGTACGAATCATATCAAGTTTCAATTAATTAATTGACGCTACATATAAATTCAGAACTCATCCTTTAAGAAACATCTAAAGTTAGAAACAATATATGTGTTTTTTTTTTTTTTTGGTACAACAATATATGTGTTTGGTTTCTTCAAATTATCACACATTATCATTTAAAGTGTCTTTAGCACTACTTTGTCCACGTCATTTTCATTAAAAACTTACTATACAATTTATAGCGATAGCATGTTATAGTCGTGAAGTAATAGCTTGTAGGAATAGAATTATCCTTTTGCTAAGCTTTGAAATTAGGAGTTCAAGTACACTCTATAGAGAAGGAAATATGGAATGGCAAACAAATTAAACTTGAAATTGCGCTTTATTGACCAAATTTATTTATTTTTTTTCATTTTTTCTTATTTAGAGCGAACTACTTGCAGTGTCGATACCTTTTCATAAATGGAAAGTAAGGGTTGTATAATAAAAAAATAAAAAGTGTTCGATTGCCCCGGGTAATCAAAAGGAAAAAAGACAGGTTCCTATTAGCGACATTTTCGTGCAACCACTAGGATCACCAAGACTGCAACCCATTACTGCATTTCAAGCCTTAGCAGCTTAGCTATGTTGTAATGAAGTGCAAACATTTTAAAGTAAAACTCAAAGCACACCAAAACCCCCCACACCACAGTAGGAATGAGTTACTAGGGCTCCAAAATAACTACCCCTGATAGCAAGATGCTGCACTTCCAGTCCCAATTTGAAGAATTTAACATCATAACACAAAAGTTCCCAATAATGGATACAAGAACTTTTCCCATTTTGATATTGGGGGTCATTTAGACTAGCTTAGACATACAGCAAAATATATAATAATGCATCTCTCCTGGTGGACAAAGCAGGAGAGCTGATTTCACCATACCAATAGACTCTGTTTCTGCTGCCAAGAAGCTTCCCGCGGCAGCACCACTTGCATCTCAGCAGCAACTAAAGTTAACTTATCAAAAAACCCAATTCTGGATCGTCAGCTCATAGCAACTTTCACCAATGAATACATGATAGTTACATTAAATTCATGTCAGTAAATTGATATTCTGTGTTTGTCAAAATAAAACCCAGCCATGGGAATGCCGATCGGTCCAGCACCAAGAAGCTTGATCTCGATACTGAAACAGGCAAACTCTCCGAAAGATGCAGATGTGTATTCAAGAAATCATTTGTATATAAGGGCATCGCGTCCAGGTCCAACACCAATGTAATGGATGGGTATACCAATAAGTTCTTCTATCCTTTCCACATACTGGCGTGCAGCCTTTGGCAGATCAGAATAGTTCCTAATAGAAGAAATATCTTTCTGCCACCCGGGCAACGTTTCATATTCCACCTAAACATGCATAAAGATCATAAGAAATCAGAGAAAAATTAAACCAAGTTTGGATGGCAACGAGTATAACACGGTACAGTGACAACGGTAAGAAGGGATTCAAGCTTCTCATAGAAGGGAAGGTCCAGATATTTTGGGGTCCAATTATATTAGGTACGGAGCCACAACAGTACATACATGTGTTCGATGTTCTTTGCTTTCTAGATGATTACCTGCTAGGATAGCACTTAAAGAATGCGAGGAATAGGATTTCAAAATAAAAATCCAATAGCCAATAGATTAGGTTATGGCTTCTACAGCTACAAAAATGTTGGAAAAAAATCCTATGATATTAACCTGATATCATAGGCATCGCAAATTATAGCATTAGCTCAAACAGTTCCATCTGAAATCACGGAAGGCCAATAAGAACTTGGTAGCCAAGTTGTATTAGGTTATGTTGACCTGCTAAACCACTTAGCATAAATTACACTACCCCACCACGTATCCACAACCAAAAGCCTGTCCAGTTGGCCACTTTAACACCCCAAAAACATTGAAATGCCTAAATCATAAGATTTTACGGAAAGAAAGGGAAAGCGTGGAAGAATATGATTAACATTTTTTGGCACATCTAAAAGATGATCCCCCAAAAACATCATACCCAAAATTGGCGTCCCATTTGTTTACCTCTTTTATGCTTCAATAGAAAGCAAAAGCAAACAATGAATGCACTTTAATGTAGCTTACGACTGTTATTCATCGCATTCACAGTAGCTCTTGCTTTTAAGACTGAAGCGAGAAGAGAATCATTATGGTTTACGTCTAATATTTCGTCGTTTAACAGAAATTTTAGGCTTTCATTGTAATACACCAACACCAAAGGAATAGGTATAATAGCCGTGTAATGTTTGTCATCTGTTGGACCGCAACAGATTTTATTGCTTCTAAGCAAATCTGCAGATCTCGTAACCCAAAGAAATGTATGAATACCAGGCCGCTCCCCCTCTCTTCACCCACCCTCCAACCCAAAAAACCAAAAAACAAGAAAGAACAATTACCTTTGATTGCTCAAGATCACGTAGATCTGCAGGGAATGATTTGATTGGTGTACCATCAGCATGTTTGTACTCAACACCAAGCTGAATTTCAGGGAACTCCGATAACACATCAAGTTTGGTGAGATTCAGAGAAGAAAAGCCATTAATCTGACAACAATATTTTAGCGCAACTATATCAAGCCAACCACAACGGCGCGGACGACCAGTAGTGGTACCAAATTCGTGCCCAGCGACTCTGAGAAGTTCTCCAACGTTACCCAAAAGTTCTGTTGGAAAAGGGCCAGAACCAACTCTGGTAGTATATGCTTTTACCTGCACTAAAAAAGTCAGTCAGGCACCATAACTGTTAAAGGGATTATTGTGCCAGCTGAAATACACCCCTGTGCGAGTTAAAATACTCATTCCATTCATTTTCAAAAGATTCTTTTCAAAAACCTAAAAAACCTACTTAAGAGAAATACTTTCTTAAACTCGCAAACTTAGAATGCATATTGCACATCTAAAGTTCCAAATCCCTTTCTTCTATTGATCATTTCCAGAATCCCAAATCAAAGTCCTTACCAGAAAGACATCTTAAAATTACGATTGTTCCGCTCACAAAGTTAGTTCAAGTTAAAGGAATAAGAAGATAATGAAAATTGTTCACTTACCACCCCGATAAGATCACCAAGGACTCTAGGAGCAATGCCAAGGCCAGTGCAGATCCCACCGGCTGATGGACTAGAGGATGTTACATAGGGATAAGTTCCAAAGTCAATATCTAACATGGTTGCCTGACCACCTTCCACCAATATCTTTTTCTTATATGAGATGGATTCATTTATGAAATGCACCGTATCGGCAATGAAGGGTTCTAACCTCTCAGCAAATCTTTTGTACCTTTCAACTTCTTCCCTGAGCATGTCAGGGCTATAATTAAAACCTGGGAACCTTGAAGCTGCATCTGATAATAAAATATCAAGCTTCTCGGGAAAAGTATCCATATGCCTCAAGTCACTTACTCTAATGCCGTTCCGGATGACCTTGCTCGAGTAACAAGGTCCAATACCTCTCTTTGTAGTGCCAATGAAAGATTTCGCTAGCTCTGCTTCTCTAAGCCCGTCTACTTCTTGATGAAAATCAAATAACAAGTGAGCACGATCAGAAACCAAAATCCTTCCTTTGCAGGAGACTCCTTTAGATTCAAGATTGTCAATTTCTTCGAACATTTTCTGTAGATGCACGACAACTCCATTACCAACAACACATGTAGTTTCCTCATTGAGAATTCCTGAGGGAATAAGGTGAAGGGCAAACTTCTTTCCCTCGGCATTGTAGATAGTATGCCCAGCATTAGCTCCACCCTGAGATCAAGCAATTTTTAAGGATTTGTAAGGGGAAAAAAGGAATGCAATCACGTACAACAGGTGCGATAACCTCCGCTACAATCATTTAAACCAAGTTAGTCAAAAAAGATTCAAAGAGCATTTACAACTGCATCGGTTATGTTCGTGGTTTTCCAAGTAGCTCCAGAATATATAAAATGATGGGTAAATATTAGATTGCAACTAAAGATATCTTGAAAAGCTTTACAAAATTCGATGAACGGTTTAAAGCTCTACGTGGCTACATACGAAGTATCAAGGAGTTCTCATTAAAGCCTATATGTGAAATACCAACTTAAAGCAGAAGAAATCAGTAAGAGCGAGAAAGAATTCTCCAACCCCATATTGCAACGCTATAGTTAATCCCATGCAGAAACTCATTCCTGCAAATAAAAGTGCGTTAGGCTGCATATATCTAACTCTTGGGCCGTGGCTAGGAACCCGTGCATTGGCGCTCTCACAATAGGAAACTACTTATGCACTAAACACAAAACCCTTTTCGGAGTCAATTCGCAAGCATAAGAATCTACACGTAAGCACCCAAATGGGTCCTGCTCAGGAAAGGAACAAAAGCCTAGGGTTTCGCTCTTGTTAAAACTTGCTTTTCTTGAGCTTACATCCAACGTCATGGTTGGATTTTTTCACCTTTTTCTTTTTAGAATTGAACTAAAGCTTTTTCTTCTGTTAGGAACTTGAAGTGTTCAAGATAGAAAATCCAAAAGTTATTTTGACACCTTTATGAGAGTTTTCCAATAAGAAAAAGACTCCAATCACGCCATCATCTCCAACAGCAACTCATGTTGCTGCACTAACCAAACCGAAGAGCATCAAAATCATTAACAATACTTGCACCGTTATCAAATATCACCAATACCTTGAAAATTAAAGCCATAGGCCCAAGCTAGAAAGACCACAACTTTAAGGTAAAAGAAAAGAAACTAGCGGACCACTACCAAGTATGACACATCCTCTTGTCCTATCACGTGCCTTTTACTATTTGTGTGTGTTCCTTTTTTCCTGTCTTTATTTTATTCATTTTTACATTGCCACTATCCTTGAACATTGTTAGACAACTGCAGTTGCCAATCCATAACTTGTAACTGCTCATAGAACCATTAGCACAACATGTTATATCAAAGCAACTAACCTAGTCCAGTCCCTGTTCATGAGCTCCAAGGGAGTAACGTTGATACCATCCCAGCCCACTATCAATAGCATTCTAATGCTATGTCCACCCCACTATCACCACCACCAAGTGCTACCACCTCAAGAACAACTTCTATAGCCACTAGCACCCAAAAACACGATTCTCATACAACACATTGTCTGTAAATGGATCCAAAAATCACCAACATGTATGATTTTGTAGCCTGGACACTTAAAATATTGTCAATAGAACATGGTGAGCATGTTGATAAGATTTAGGTATATGGAGGACTTACAAGCAACGTCTATTGTTCCATGTGTTGTCAAGCAGATTTACAAAGGCCACAGAAACAATATTATATGTCTTAAACATTAGCTCATATGTTCTTCAAAAACCATGTCTTTTCCATTGCGTAAACACCTTGTCACCAATCAACACACAGATATAGATGCCGATATCCTGTATTGGAGCCCCCCCAGTCATGTTACTTTCAGGCCTTAAGTGTTCTGAAGAACATTTCTACTGATGCTGCAATAGAGTAAAAGATGCCTTCTCTATTGATGTGTAAGACTCTCCTACTAAACCATACACACCCTCCGTCTCATAATTCGTCCGACTTTAGTTGATTTCTATGATAGAATTCAAACACTTAATCATGACTTGAAACTAAGTACTCACTCTGTTTTATTTCCCCAGTTGACTTTTCGGGGATTGTTAGGATAGATTAGTAGACGTAAACATCGAACTAAACTCAAATAGCAACCATAGACTAAATAAGTATATCTTTCGGCAAGTAAAAGAACGAGTAAAGTAAATATTTTCCTCCACTTCATCAGTATCTAAGATAAAAGCAGAAAAATAACGCCCTTAATATCACAGACACCCACACACACATAAACTAATTCAGCGAGAAATGCAGTGGAGCACCTGACAACGAGCGACGACGTCGAAGTGCTCGGCCAAGATATCTACGAGCTTGCCCTTGCCTTCGTCGCCCCACTGGCAGCCCAGCACGCCGGAGACCTGGCTCAGCGACTCGATCCGAGCCAACCCGCTGTCACTCGCCTGCTCCACCACGGCCGCCGACGAGGCAGCAGCGGGCCTGGCGGAGCACAGGACGAGGCTGGCCTTCTGGCCGTGGTGAGGAACGAAGTGGGTCGATCCGACGGGACCGTGGGTCGCAGTTGCGCCATTGAAGGGCCGTCGTGGTGCGATTGGGCTCGTGTTGAGCCTGAGGGATGTGGAGTTCATGGTGGCGCTTTGTTGAGCGGAGACTGGAGATAGAGAAGGAAAGAGGGGAAAAGGTGTGATTTATGAGGGTTTTGGTGGGGGGCGGGGGGGGGGGTTGTGATGGCGTCACCTGGGGTGATGTTGGCTTAGCTCACTGTCAAACAGAATTGTGAGGTCACTTTGGAGTTACTTTTTGAAATGGAGTCTTTTTGTGTAAAGAAAAATTTCTCTCTCTTGTACGAAGACTTAGAGTCCATTTAGAATTGATTCTAAAAAGTAAAATTTTGAGTTTTTAAAATCAGATTTAATTTATTTTATGTAGAATCACTTTATTATTTGGCAAAAGTAGTTATAAACTAGCTTAAAGTTATAAAAGTGTTTGGATAAAAACTTTTTGGATCAGTCCTAATATGACAAAATGACCATAGAGAACACTTAATAGTTAAAATTTATTAAATCCATTTAGAAAGGTAATGTTAAGATAACTTTCATTTGTAAATAAATATATTACACAAGTAAATTATCAAAAAGTTATTTTCATTAACCTACAAAAGTTATTTATTTTTTACTTTAAATTAAAAACACTCACAATCTCACATTAGTGATTATAGTATAATAACTTTCGTAAGTTAATTAAAGGGTATGAGATGTCATTATGTTAGAAATATGAGGATAGCATGATAAATTAGAAGGTCAAACATGATTATTAGAAAAGTGATTATGTCATAATCCTCACTTTCCAGGATTATGGATGTAATCAGTTTTGAGTTTTTTGAGTCAGATTAAATCTCTTAATTGCCAAACACCCACAAACCTGATTTAATCTAAATTAAATCAGGTTTGACCATTCCAAAATCAATCTCAAACACCCTCTTAACACATATGCTTATCTTTAATTTAATGCCCCATTTTGGTAATTTCCTTTTTCATTCTTTTGTGGAAATTTCCTTTTTTTTCTTTGTGTTTTGCTTTTGTTTTTAATCAGGGGTTTTTAATTTTATTTCCAAAAATGCTCCCAGGCATTATTGGAATGTAATGTATATCGCTTTAGATGATGTTTTAATAAATGCTACTGTATTTTGTGATTCTAATATGACATCTGAACAAAGTTAGTACTATGCAGTTTTTATCCAAACATGAACGCCTTGAAAGGAAGATGCTTTAAATGTATGACACCATTTTCAAGATAGTCTACGAATTCACTTGATGTGATGTATATGTGATATATTTTAAAACGGCACGCATAAGTCCGTGTTTGACTTTCTGACCGATACCGAAGATATGAAGCTAATGGCAATAGCTACTGACGATAGTGGTGAAGCTTACTTATAGTGAAGGAACCATTGCAACCGGCTTTTTGTGGTGTGGTAGTGGAGGTGGTGGTAACAGCAATGCTCCGACAGCAGTAGACTAGTTGTGATTGTGGTCTGATAGTTGTAGCAGAAGAGGGGAGGAGCATAGAGATCAAGTGCTCACATGTGCTTCTCTCTTCTGTGCAACTTATCAAGCACTTTTACCCCGTACTTGTAAAGTGTACCGTACCAACTTATGACACAAACTGGTTGACAATATAAATCACAATAAATCTTCCAATCCAAATGAACGCAGTTGAAAATTCAACTTCATACACCTAAACATAGAGATGTCAAAAGGGTCGGGTGGCCCGCGGGCTGGCCCGCACCCTTTTTTGGGCCTGGACTGGCCCTAACCCTTAGGGCTTGGGCTAGGGTCATGCCGAATTATTTGAGAAACGGGCCCGGGCCTAAAATGGTCCGTTTTTTTGCCCGGCCCAAAAAAGGCCTAGGTCAGGCCCGGCCTGTTTTTGGCCCGATTCCCTTGGGTATCTTACCTATGAAATTTAACAAGAAATTCCCAATTAGATGAACGCTAAAAGCAGTGTACACTAAGAATAGAAAATCATTTCGAATGGGCAAGAAATTTAAGACAAGCATGCAATGCATTTTCACTCTACCCACGTCACTGACACTTTTTCTTTCGCACCTGATTCCAAACATAAGTAAATGGAGGAACAGAAGCAAGGGTAGGCAATCTTAGACTCATACTTGTACTAGCCTTTGGTGTTCCCTTTTTTGTTATGACTGAATAGCGAACTAAAATGAAAAAAGAAAATACAGGTGGGTAATCAATCATAGTGCAACTCATGAGTGCACAACTGATCTACCTTCTTTCTGGTAAGTAATGATATGTATTAACAAGGAACACCATAGGGTTGACACCCATGTCCACAAAATATCTACTCAGCTAGCTATACAACATTAAGCTGTCCAAAAACTAAGGGTTAATTACAAAATTGTCCTCTGAGGCTTACAAGTTTTTGTACTTTGCCCCCCATGTTTATAACTTTTACAATAATGTCCTTCAAGGTTGACAAAACCGTTGCAAATAGCTCCAAAATTGGATGTCCGTTCAATTTTGGACTTTAAGTGGTCATGTGCGGTGCACATGCCATTTTGGCATGGGTAAATTTGTAATTTCTCTACCCTTTCTTCCCCACTGTCTTCTCTCTGTTATCTCGTACCATTCTGATACCTTGTTTTAGTTCAGATATCTGGTACCATTCTGCAAGCAGTGCAGAAACCTACAAACATATTGCAAGAGACTGGTGACGAGGGCCTTGATGGAGACGGCGCCGTTTGACTCGGCCCGAGACCGGAGGTAGGAATCGAGGACTTCGCGACGGAGCATGGAGATGAACTCGTGGGGCTTGAGGGTCTTACCGAAATCGACGGTGAGGTTAGACGGAAAGATGATCTTCATGTGGGTAGCCTTACTGTCGACGAGGTGCGAAGGGATGTCGAACTCGTCGAGCATGCAGAGAGGGATGGCGCCGCCGCAGGGCTTGGCGGCAGCAGGGCTGCGCTCGAAGAGAAGGGTCTCCACGCCGCCCCTCGCGAGGGATTCGGCGGCAGAAGATCCGGCGGGGCCCCCGCCGATGACAGCAACCCGCAGCTTCCGGCCGCCTAGATTTGGACGAGGGTTTGATTTGGTAGCGACTATGAGCCTGCTCGGTTTTCTGAGCAGCTTTAGCGAGGTTGGCGAGCCTTTAAGGGTACGTGTGAGGGAGTGGAGATGGTGGGGTTGGGATTGGGCGGCCATTTTTCGTGATGGGTTTTCTTGGTTAGATCAGGTTTTGGATTTATGGGGATGATGAAAGACAGTAGCAGTGGAGTGTGGAATGAAGATGGTGGGTTTTGTGGGTGATTGATTATATTAAGGGTTTATGTTGCTTTACTTTGGACAAGTGGGGAGTAAAAATTTGAGGTTTTCTTGAACATTTCTGGACTTCTTTCTGTACAGAACGAGAGAGAAGAAGAGTGGGGAAGAAGGGGTAGGGAATTACAAATTTACCCATGCCAAAATGGCATGTGCACCGCACATGACCACTTAACGTCCAAAATTGAACGGACGTCCAATTTTGGAGCTATTTGCAACGGTTTTGTCAACCTCGAGGGACATTATTGCAAAAGTTGTAAACACGGG
Organism: Escallonia rubra; assembly: GCA_033065855.1. Taxonomy (NCBI): domain Eukaryota; kingdom Viridiplantae; phylum Streptophyta; class Magnoliopsida; order Escalloniales; family Escalloniaceae; genus Escallonia; species Escallonia rubra. Next base: position 16,880 of record JAVXUO010000057.1, on the reverse strand, counting down.
GGGCAAAGTGCAAAAACGTGTAAACCTCAGGGGACAGTTTTGTAATTAACCTAAGAAATTATTTTGAAAATCTAAATTGGAAAGAAAAGGAGGCAGAAACTTACAATTGAACAAACCCAATACCTCAGTGTTCTATCGACCCTATGAATATAAAAGGACAAAAACCCGTTTAATATATTTTGTAAAAACAATAATAGAACAATTTCCTTTTAAAAATTAGTTAATAAAAAGCTTATGGAAATAAAAGGAGGGAGGACCTATAAACAAATTTAACTTAAATTTAATTTTTTTCATAACATAAAACATGGATAAAAAGATTTTTTTTTAAAAAAATAAATTTTTATTCAGGCCTGGGCCTGGCCCAACCCCGCCCTAAAGTTAGGGCTTAGGGCTTGGACCGGGCCAGGATATCCTCACATTGGGCCCGGCCCGGTCCGGTTTGCAAGGCCCGAAGCCCGGTTTGGCCCTCGCCCTCTTCTAGCCCGCTGGGCCGGCCCAAGCCCGGCCCATTGACATCTCTACCTAAACAACCCTACGATCATTTCATCGAAGAGGAAATTCAAAACTCTAATAGAGTACTGCAATCCAAGATTTACGTCTAAAAGCAGTTTCAATCTACTTTAAATTGTAAAATCATCGTGATAATGTAAAGAAGCAAAGATACTTCAAGTCCATGAAGCCTTTTTTTTTTTTTGGTGCTTTACATAAGCACTAAACTTTCATTTCTCAGGAGCGGTGGGTGCCGCGAGCATCCGGCCCTAAGACTTCTGAAGGAGCTTAGGTGGTGCAGTCAAAATTCGAAGTTCACGAGTCTCACTTTTGCTTGACTTGGCCAACTCGTTGGCACATACATTAGACTCAATGCCTAAAATTAACATTCGTCTGCATTCCCATTGCTTTTCAGCAGGTTCCTATTGAAGCCTTTCAGTCAGATGAGGAGGTGCCAAAAGAGTTCTCAAGAAATACAACTCATCCATCAGAAAAAAATTAACCTCTATTTTCAATGGGGGCTTTCCACTTTCCCTCTTAAAGAAAATGTATCTTCCTACTCTGAAAGCAAAAATGTACAAATAGAGGAACAGATATCCTATTTTTCAACCCTTTTTCCTAATTACTAAATCCACTCCCAAAAAAGAAACTTTACCTGCATGTATACATATTGCAGAAACTATAATAAATAAATAAAAAATGTTACAGCCTTGCATATATCTCCATCTCATATATAGGAAAATTGGCCGGAGATCGATAATGAAACATCGATTGTTCTGATGCAGCTGCGAAATAGACGTTATACTGTCTCTCAATCTGTGCAACTTTTGCTTCAATCTAATTTTTATCAGAGGGTGGAGCATTTCTACACCGCAAAATATCGCCAGCTCTTCTCATGTATTGTATAATGTTATGATACAGCTCTTGACTAACTTCTGATCAGGCATTCTCTTGGCAACCCAAACTCTTTCTTCGGATGAAGAAGTTGTCGCCTCCAAGGATCATTATGCAACTTGTAGTGCAATACCTTGTAAGAAAAAGATGAGTTCAGTCTCTTCAGCCAATATGCAGCACCTGTTCATCAACCCACATGCACAAACAAATGCGAGGACATGCCTACACATACTAGGTAATAGTTAACCAAGTTTGTTTAATTTCTCTACTTTCTCTCTCCTCCCTCTTAACTCGTCTCTTCACCGCTGACTGAGGATCCTTCCACCACAGCCGGTTCTTTGGCGGGTGGTGGCTCTGTACATATACATAACGGGTTTGGTGTCTTCCATTCCAGCTTAATCGGGTCTTTTTGGTGCTCTTCGCGCCCTTGGGTAGTTGTGGCGGGTTATTAAGCCTAGGTTTGTGGTATGAGCTTGAGTGGCATGGGTTAGGGTTGTGGTAGTGACTGATGTAATTGTTGATGGTGGTCTGTCGTAGTTGAGGTTTGGATTCCTCGTCTCCTCTCTGTGTTTCCATCTAGAATGGGGTTGGCTTGTCCCCATTTGGGGTTAGATTTAGTGGTGATTCATGGTGGGTTGGGCACGAGGTGTTGTGTTCGTGGTGGGTCGCGATGGTGGTAGATAGGGTGGCAGGGGGAGGTTTTTTTCCTCCAGTTAAAGGGTCCCTCTTCTTTTCCTTCCTTTCCCCTCTCTAGTACGTTCCCCCTCCCCTCTTGGTCTCGGTTCCTTGTGGGTTGGATTAGCATGACAAGGGGGCTCGGTGTGCAGCCGGTGCAGGGATCAGCAGCACAAAAATTAATACCAGCATGATCTTGCAAAGCAAAAAAGCATGATCTTGCAAGAATATATTTCAAGGGTTAGTTACACCAAATACCTTTAGAGTTAAGATGCAGCTATGTAGAAGTTTCATTCTTTGCCAAAGGTTCCCTATGGCTATAAAAAAGTTTCTGAAGAGGCACCCGTATGAAAGTGAGACAGCAAACCTCCTCTTTCCTTTTGAGAACGGACATTGATCATAGGGCATCGGTGGCAGCAAAATGAAACTTCAAGGTGCTAGTTCCCGATTTTTGAACAAAAGGGCGCTAGTTGCAACTTTGAGGTGCTTAATGTAATTGATCCATATTTCAGTTATAATGATTCTTTGATGCAATAAACATTGACATGCGTTCCATACTTAAGTAGTTCTATGACCTTTTCAACCACAGCATATCACTCTACTTTATGCCTTAGGGGCATTGTGTAAGTGGCGGATTCTCCAAGGAGTTTGGTCAGTTCCTCAGATTTTCTACACTAATGCATAAACGAATATGTAGAACCCAGACCAAACCAAATGGAGAATTTGAAATTTGAGGATATCAGATCCACTAAAGCTACCATAAAGTCAGGTGAACAACACAACCCCATACAGGGAGCAAACTACCTGATGGGCATACAGCGTGTTTGCATATGCATTTATTAGTATATAGCCGAATCTCAGACATGAGGGAGGTATACCTGTATGAATGTGTCAAAAACATCATCTTCACTTAGTTGTAAAAACTCAACAGCCCAATCCTCCACATGCCCAAATGCAGATTTCTGCCTCTCAGCCTCCAGTAACATCGAATCACGATATAAGAATCTTTGCCAGATCTTCTTTACATTTGTCAACTTGAATTCAATTTCTGTCCCGTTTATTCCCTACAGGAAGTAAAGCACGCGACATTCAAGTTTGCAAGCTATAAACAAGAAATTTAACCTAAGGTAATTAGCTTGTTTTCAATTTTCCCTTTTCTTTTTTTGCTTGTATGTCATTGTTTTGGTCATATGGAATAAAGAATTACCCGAAGAATACTTATCAACATTGGAATCTCATCTTCACGGATCCGAACAGCAAAGCTGTCATAGTTGAGCACATTTTCATATGGCAGATAGATCCCGTCCTGAACAGAAGGGAAAAAAATTCACAAAAAGTTTCAGATCTAAGAATTACTTATAACAGTATGATAACCATAAAGAACAAAGGAAGCACCAAAACTGCCTACAACTTTTGATATATATATATAGAGACCGGAAAGGCCCCAAGAGACATTGCAGACCACACTCCCTGGGCAGTAAGCTGTAGTATGCTTTATTCTGACAGAAATATTGCACTACCTGAATAACCACAGGAATGCACCCTTGCAAAACACTATCTTCTATTCGTCCGCTCCAACCATCTCCAGGCACAACCCCGCAGAAAATTGAACTTGCAAGAGACTCGTGATAGTTATCAGAACGCAGCGGGGTCACAATCACGTCTTCTGCATGCTGTCTCCCAAGTTTCCCTTTCTTGTTAGGGCTTGAACCAAACTCGTCTGCCAGTTTCTGCCTGATACCCATACTATATCTGAAAAAAAAACACCATCTGACCAATTAAATTTTCTGCCAACATCAAGTATGCAGAATGTAGCTTTACATTGCATGATCTGGAAATACAATAACATGCTTCTAAACAAAGACAAAACAGTCACTTGACTTGGTTCTCTAAGATGAACTGTCCACATGCTTTTGCCCCACACATACACTCATAATGTTTCCTAAGAGGTATCTAGCTTCAATCTTTTTCTCTTCCAATTTTTCTGCAGTTATCTGCCTTCATAAACTTACGTAGTTTCTGGTCTTCCGCTTTCATAAGCTGGTCCTAGGTTTCCATTGAAGTAGAAAAGTGTCTTTCGCTTCTCACGAGGCCTGCACATGTTATCACCAGCACTTGAGATAATATGTTGAAATTGTGCAATCCAACTACTAGAGGAAGTTTTGAGCTCTGGAGCTAAACAACGTATTTTAATCAGATACGTACCTAGCCCAAAGCTTTAAGCTCAGAGAAATAATATCAGGCCGCTTCCATGCAGGAATTACAAGATCTTTATCTGGATCAAAGCATGGATGCTTTCCTCTTCTCTCAGAAGAAATCCGATCCCAGTTGTCAGCCCAATATGCAGTGGTTGAATGGTTATGTTTTGAATTTGTATTGCCCCAGTGGACCAGCATCATGCTGTTCCATATTTCCTTTGGAGCATAGCAAGCACCTTCATCCCATGAAAAAGACTGCCTTAAAAGACAAAGACACCATCAATTAGCCCCAGCAACATCATATGTCATAACTAATAATGCGCTCAATGGAAATAATTTTTTTTTGAATGATCTGTTTACATCTTACCCATATGTGATCCCTTCCAGACGAGCGGTTCCAGTAGGGGTATTGCCTAACAATGTGATTGTATGCATTCCAATAAAACTCCAGTGTTAAGGAACTTCTCATGCCTGCGTGTTCCTAACATTTATATTGAGACACAAATTATTTTGGAGAAACAGCATACAAAAAAAATTAGCATGAATAACATAGGATCTCCATCGTTCTTGAAATGGGGCTTTACGTTGTTCTCAAAAAACCAGAATGAAAATCTATACAGAGAAGAAACTAAGTGCAAGAAGGTGTCAAAATATGAGGGTTGAGGCCGGGTGAACAAAGACACGACTCACAGGAGAATATGATTCAAGAAGACAAGCCCATGTAATGGGATCTGAATCAGCAAGGTTGCGACGTGTTCCTTTCGAGGTTTGAAGACAGAAAAGAGAATGACCATACAGAATATAATATTTGAGGCAACGGACTAAATACATTCACGCTTAATCCTTATACTACTGTGGTCACAAATTAGCTTGCACAAGGGAATGTCTTCAAGAGTTCACTGCCATTCTGCCGCTTTGCATGAAACAATTTTGTTCAAGCTTACCTGCATGCTGATGTGGGGTGCATCATCAGCGCGAGTTATAATGCATGAATCAAGAACTGGAACAAAGAAATAATCTGCTTCTTCACCATCTAGGGTTCGATAAGGGCTGGCCAGCATACTTTCATATAGTGCCATCTGTAAACAATAGCAACATAAACTGGTGACTGGTGTATGCTTTAAGATAATATTAGCATCATTTATCGACCAGCTATTCAAGTGATACCTGTGAACCATATAGCTGTTCTGTCCATAGTGTAGCATTTCTGTCGTCATATATTCTGTTAACACACTCAAACTTGAAATGCCGGCCCTGCATCGCCAACAAAGCAATTTTGAAAACGAAGAACTTGCTTTACATATGGAAAGGCATCAGACTTCTGGTATGCAATCTGACCTCCAGTAGAAGACTGTTAAACTCTGGGGGCAAATCATAGACATACACAAGGGGCCTTTTCTTTTCCACCACGGCGTTGAGATTGACAAGATTTGCTGTAACTTCTGCATTGTCGGGAACATTGATCTGAGCCGGTCGAAGCCATCGAGGCCACTCTCTGATGGACGATAGAACAGATGGAATGCTGCAATCTGCTCCATACCAGCCATTTTTGCACTGCAATGTAAAGTAGCTTTACCTACTAATTACAGCGAGGGCAAGTATGGTGCAGTTGATTATGCAAGTGATAACTATCACAGTTTACGAAGTAACTATGAAGTTTTCTTTCATCTTACGGGTCATACTACTAAAAAGGATACTAGTTGCAATGAGCTGTCTATGTTGGATCATATATGTATAATACCCTTATGGATTATAGGAAGGTAATGAAACGTTGAAAGTTGTTACAAAACTGCCAGCAATTCTTGTCCACGTGATCGTTGTTTTCTTCTTCAGTTGCAATTAGAAAAACAAAACCTACAAGATCAATACAGAGAGATGCAAAACAAAAAATGCATGCTAATGGAAAAGGGAAATATTTCATAGAAGAAGTAAAGAGAGGAAGTATTGTATCTGGAAACCTCCAATATACACTGCTCATGGCATGCAAACGTTATAACCAGGTAACATACGGGCAAAGCAGTGCAATGGTGCCAACATATTGGCTAAAAGGGACTTCTTAAATAAATTGGTGTTTGTGTCCACAAGCAAGTGGTCATATGATCCTATCTGTAGATTACCCGATTGTTTTTTTTTTTCTCTTTCCGGGAACCTTAAACTCTCCTTAAAAGGCTCTATCTCAGTTGACAATTTCCTGCATTTTAGAAGTGGCTAGATGATTATGAATCTGCTAGAGTAAGAGCTTGTCAATAGGATAAGTATTAGGAAAAATGGATAGTAATTTACTAGATGTGATTCAATGAAACAACCCTGCTCATGATAACGGGTTTGTCAACGTGGTGGGTACAGTGATTAGCATAGATGCTTGCATGAAGAGTAGCTCTTCATGCAAACATATTTAGATTAGACCTTGGAATAAAGTCTTGTCATGTAACACCTGTATCAAATCTTGCATGAATAACATAGCCAAATGCCATGAGGGTGTCTTAAATATATCACAGAACCTTAGTCAACTTCGGTTCAAGTGTGAACCCTCAACTTGCAACTTCCACAAGCTAAATACTCCAAATTTATAACTGATAGTTTGAGACTTTAGTTACCTTAAATGCATATATCTTATTATTTTGAACTCACTCTCAAAGTTTTTCATCTCATTCAAACCTTTATTAAAATTTCCCAGTTTATATTTGATAACTTCTTGCTTGAATTCTCCTATACCGTTGATCTTTTAAGACTTCTCCAGTATCCTCCTCTCTACTGCATGAAAGTTTTGGTAAGGTTTAGATGACAGGCGTAGTATGTCCTAGTATTTCAAGTGTACCTCATTTTGCTTCTTATGCAGCTGTGATGTGCTTACATTTCCTGTACCAAATAAGCTCCTAATACTGTAATTCTCTGTACTTCCATGTGTAAGTAATTGAAAACATGGGTGACAGAAAGGACTCTCTTTTCAAGTATATAAGAGAAAATGTTGCACCAAAGACTATTTTATTCTACCTGACAAAATCCACCACGGCAAAGCCCATGGCCAGAGCATTGATTAATGCAAGTACACGAAACAGGCACCTCACAGAATTGTCCCCACAGACCATCGTACTTGCAATCACATTCCTCTTTGAATTTCACCTTAGAAGCATAGGCTTCTACAGGGTCTACATTACACCAACCAGATTTGCTGCTATTTGTAGTGAGTACATTATCGAGGTCAGCTTTTGTCCAATCAGTTAGTTTGGGACCACCAGGTTCAGAAGGTAAGCTGAAACATAAGTTGGAAAATCACGAGGCCAATGATGCTTGGATAATTTAGTGATTGCTGTGTAGATGAGCAGTCAAACGACCCTTACTTCACTTTAAAGCCACATGCCTCAGCAACAGGACGATTTGGGTACTTTGTGCCTTCTCCGCAAAAGCACATTGCTCTAGTTGTGTCACAAGAAGCAGAGCAAATTGATACTACCCAGCGTCCATAGGGCTCCTCTTTTGATCCTGGGTAGTTGCAATTTAGCTGCAGTCTCTCAGAGCATCCTTCTCCTGTTACATTAACAGTTCTTAGAACTATATAGATGATCTGCCTTTTTAACAATAAAATATCACTAATAAGACAGCAAAAGCAACATAGACTCTAATACATGCCAGTGAAAAGTTCTGCCATGGCAAAGTGGTCCAGATGAATTATTATCCATGTAGTTGTGATAGAATAGATGAAATTACAAATTCAAGAAAAACATCAAAACGAAAAGGCAAAAACGAGAAATGCGGGACAAAGAAGGATCATATATCCATGAATTCCTATCAAATGACACCGTGAAATATCTATATTAAGTTACTACTTTCAACTTTCAGATAATAAGCTCAACAACAATACTATGCGTTTCCACTCCACATCAGGTGCGAGCTGGAGAGAACATGGGTGCAGACTGCATTTTCTTAATGAGGATCAATGCAAGCTCCAAGACCTTGCGGAACTAGAAATCATATATGATACTGACTCGCCAGTACAGCTACATTGCGGAATTAGAAATCATAACCTTGCGGAACTAGGAGTCAGTACAGCTACATTGCACAATTAGTAACTATGGATACTGGAATCTACTAATTACAAAGTTGTACTTTAGAATAAACTCAAAACTTTGACATAGAAGTACCTCATCAACCATGTGACAAACTCACATTCTTCACCTTAAAAGACTAACAATAAGATTGGTTCAAGAAATGAGTGCAACTTAATATGCACAATGATCTAATGGCTGAAGTAAACCCTATTAGTATGACAGCCACAATACTTTAACTGCAGTGTTCTACTTGAGATTTTAAACTTATACGGTATTAAAAAGAAAGATAGAGAAGCACTAACCGCTGAATCCATGAAAGCAGCGACACTGACCCAATTCACGATTACAAATCCCTTGACCACTGCAGTCATTTTTACAGCTCTTGCCACCGATTTTCTGATGAAAGAAAGACAAATTGTGAACATACTGTTTACAAATGCACCACTATTAAGACTAGGTTTGTAGTTCTAATGCAACATTGCATGAAAAAAAAGCATTCTAATTCTATAATCATAACCAGCTTTACCTCAGAAACATTGACTGCAGTAACAATTGAATCGCAACCAGATAACCACCGGCCAATGTCAGCCTTCCATGGAGCACCATGATAAACAACTGCCTCGTGCGAGTCAGCTGGAAACTGGGTATCTAAATCAAGCAGTGGCTGTGGGTTCCTCAGGACATTATCACGCCCACCTTCAATCGATCCATTTATTGGGACACATGAGGGCTGGACTCCCCTGGTCCCAAAGTAATCAAAAGATGGCACCACAGGAAACAAGAAAAGATGCACTACTGAAACAAATGCCACAATTGAAGCAATGGCTGCCACCAGAGACCATGAGCACCTCCATTTCTGAAAAGAGAGCATAATCTCACAACCCTCTTCTTCACTAAGATAAAAAGTCAAACCTCTGACCTACATGAACCCGTCAAGAGATACCCAAAGCACCCAGATTCTGGCAATTCCAAAAATCACACTCCTATCAGACAAGAAATCTTAAGACAAACAAACAGTTTCATTTGAAAAACGCAAAGAAAATTGAAAATTAAATGTTCCATTTCCATGGATAATTTGCTCAACAACATAAACAGTTGAAATAGACAGTACGCAAAATGTGGAAAATAGAAAAACATAACAAGCTGCGAAAGTATAAATTCACACCTCTTACGATTTCTCACACATTATTTGGTTGCTAAAAGGTTCTTTAGTGGCAAAATTCAATGTTTTAGCCACACGTGAGTTGTGCACAAGCATATGAAAAGTACACCACTTTCTAATTAGTATCACAAAGTAAACTTTCATGAGTAATCATGGGTAGTTGCAATACATGAAAGGGCTTCGGAACTGAAAACTTGAAATTACATTGGACCATCTTCATGAAAGATGATCAAAAAAATGGAAATACAAAGAAAGACCAATTATGGCCCCCGTAATACGAAAGTCAACTGTTCACAGTGCGACTGACCTTTACCAGATCTGAGATGGCAGCTCTTGAGGGTACCGAACAAGATGAAGCAGGTGATCAGCCCAATACTATGTCAGTTACACACAGAAACGTCCATATTGCATAACACAATGCGCAATATATGGAGAAAGAGAGAGATATATTGGCAGTCGTAAAGATTTTAGACAGAACCCAGATAAAATAAAGGGATATATATACGAATATATAGAGAGACGGGGTAGTGGGGGTGCGGTGATGGAAGAAGCCGCCAATGGCTGGAAGAGTTTGAACAAACCGAACAGTGGAAGCTTTTCGGTTGAAATGACCGTACATACCCCTCATTCCTTTCGCTGTAGAGCAATTATCTCTTGCTCTCGCTGTCGGTCATACCACGATTGACGCTTAATTTAGAGGATTGGTATTCAAAAGTAAATTTTAATTAAATTTAAATCAGTTTCTAAAATCAGGTATAATTCATATTAAGCATGGATATTTGGATAAAAAGAGATTAAATTAGGTTTAGTATGACAAAATGTGTATCCAAACGGGAAGAGAGCATTTAATAACTATTTATATGTGATAATATTTTAATAATTCTCTTGGTCAAACATGATTCCCCAAAACTAATAATAAGTCAAATTCTGGTTTATCTTTTTGAACAAAATACTTCAAACCTGATTTAATCAGTATTTAATCAAGTGTAACCATTAATCTGGATTTAATCAAATTTAACTGTTTAATCATAATTCAATCAGGTTTGACACTTAACCTGGATTTAACCAAGTTTGACCGTTAATTAATGTTCAAACCTGATTAAATCAGGTTTGAAGTGTTTGGCACACAAAAAAAAAAAAAAAACTAATTAAATATGCTCAAATATGCTTAAAACTGATTAAATCCAAAAATCCACATATTTTTTGTTTTTGATTCAATCAATTTTGGAGAATTAGGTTTGACCAAGAGAATTATCAAAATATCATCACATATAAATAGATATTAAATGATTTCTTCAAATTTGAATACACTATATGACAATTTTATCACACTAAACATATTTTAATCCTTTTTTATTCAAACATCTTCAATAACTTTTGATCTATTATGCTTTAAATGGATTAAGGCTAATTTTGAAAACTGATTAAAATTTTAGCAAAATCTACTTTTGAGTATCAATTTCAACGGCATCTTAAAATTAATCTCAAATACCCTCTTAGTACATAAGCAATTCATATGATTTAATTCCACGTACTCGCTTTCGCTCCGCGCAATGAACCAGTGACTCCGACAAGTACAAAATGATTTATTATTTCTCACTTCAACGATGAGTAGAAAAGTTTGCCATTGGAACACGATTTATAGGGTAAGTTGCAAAGCCAATCATCCATTTCCTAAAATGCTAAAGGGGTGTTTAGCCAAAAAAAATTGGCAACAAATGTCACAAAAAACTATAAAAGTTGCTAAATTTACTTTTTGGCAGTCATCACAATTTTTGCTTTTTTGTTGTTGTTGTTGTTGTTGTTGTTAAGAAGAGAATAGTAATATATAACAACTATCTCGGCCAAACAAGAATTTACAACATTATATTACGGACAAGCAAATATAAAATACATGAAGCTAAACTTTGTCCATTATATAATAAATGATCGAAAAAAAAATACTCCTGACTTTTGTGGCACTTGTGACAGACATGACATAAAGGCACATCTGGAGTAGTTTTCTCTGGGCAAAGTATGAGTAGGCTGCTTGTACTTTAAAAACAAGAGAAGCTGATGATAAGAGTGTTGATTTTTTGGCTGGCTTGGTCAGAATTTTACTAGATCTTGATGCAGGCCTAAGAAGCATGAATAGATCTTGATGCAGAGACCATGAATGAATCTCATGCTTTCTGCATTGAGACAGGCAAGAAAAGCTGGGCAAGGCAATCATTGGGTGAACCAAACTTTGTTTAATAGAAGTCGATTGGGACCTCTCTCCATAGTGGAGAAGCATCATGCAGCCTTCAAATTTGCAACTAGTTTGGCACCACATTGACCTTCTAAAATGATGTATTAGGTCTTCTCAACTACCCCCAGTATTTGTTTGTTTTGTAATAAGGACAGATCTTATGTTTGAAACTTTTATACTTGGTTGCTGAACATTACTCATAGGTAGTGGACGACGGAGCAGAAATTTTTACTGCTACTTGAATCGTAAGAATTTTTCTTTAATCATGTGCATGTAGTGACAATTAATAGTCACTAAATATTTTTAGTGACTTTTCTGCTAACACTTTCAGCGACAATTCTTAACATCAACTTTTTAGCATTATTTAATAAAAGCAAACAAAAACATTTAGCGAGTATTAATTGTCGCTATATGAGGGGTAAGAAGAAGATTCTTTTACCCTAGGTAGCAATTAAAATATTTTTCGATGACAAAATATGTGAGGAAAATGTGCATATTTGTGTGTTACATGTGACCATAAGCATTTTTTGTGTATTGGTTTGGCCCATTCATGTGACCACTGACCGCTATGAGTGTGGTTAGAACTTGATGGAATTTGATTTTGAATATCTAAATTTAATTATGTCACATGATAAAGAAAAAAAATTGAATTGGATTTCGCAAGATTTGACTTGATATACCGTATCTTACCCTTTTCTAGAATCTTTACAACTTATGAACCCACCAACATCATCCCCATTGTCTTTATCACCTACTGCCGCACCAATTATCACTATTGATGACACCTTTTTTTTGGGTTATTGACTAACGAAAATTTATGACAATAAATCTCGTCGTATATATGACGGCGTTTACTTTAACATAAAGTGAATTTATATTTCCAATTGACTATAAAGCCAATCTTTAATGATTTTCACAACAACCTCCAACTATATAATCTCGAAAGAAATGACAAATAAGAATATGGTAATACATGCAACAAGAGAAACAAATATGAATATGGTAATACATGCAATAAAAGAAAGAAAATAAAATTAATTAGATTCACCTTGACCCCTTTTCCTTTCACTGATTCTTCCTTGACTTTTGTTTTTTTCTTTTTGTTCTCTTCAAGACTTTTCTACTTCTTTCTCTTCTTTCCTTCTCTCTCTGACATAATTATAATAAGATTCACCTTGTTTCCTCCTTTTCCTTTCTTTTCTTTTTGTGCTCTTCTAGACTTTTCTTCTTCTTTTAATTTCTTCCTTTCCTTCTCAACCCCTTTTTCTTTTTTGGCTACCATGATGGACTGCTTCTCTCCCTCTTTTGCTACCCATTTTTCTTTTGTTGCTTTCTTTTCCTTCTCCCTTTTTAATTGATGTCAAAGACTTCTTTTTATAATGAAGTCCAAGTCTCTTGTACACCATAATAAGAAATGTGATCAATCTTGAGTTTTATCAAATTTAGTAGATACCTATCCTTTTGATTTTCATGGAATGTCTCTACAAGTCTTCCATTTCAACCCAAATATTATAACCCAGTTGTAATATTAGTGGATTTTTTAAGACATTGGCCTACTTGAAAAGCCCAATTATTTGGGCTTATAAAGCTCCTAGCAAAAATGATATTGCACTTGATTATTATCCCAATATATTTTCATATTAAATATTATATGCTTTTTCTCTTGAAATTTGGGTGCCAACAACTGTCTTTGCCACCACTGTTACCATCACTAGACTGCAACACTCACTGCCCCCCCCTCCCCCACCCCCAACCACCAATATATATATATTCACCACTGTTGCTAGCATTATTGTCAATGTCACTACGGCCATCATCTCCCTACCATTTGAACTAGTGCCATTGTATCACAACCGTTGTGACCAACGTGGCTATCATTATCTCTATCTTCAAATCACTGTTAGTATTGTCATCACCATTGAAGATATCACAAAGCACTACCGCTCATGACACCCTAATACCACAACCATCATTACCATCAATAGACTGCCTTGTATCGCCAATGCCACACCATTACCACTATGGCCTATGCCCGACACCACTACTACCATTGTACCTATTACTTATACCATCGCTAACATTATTAGTGGCGCTCTAGCAGCAGCACCACCAGTTGCCATCACTAGACCATCCACCATTGTCGCCTCGATGCCATACCACCACTGTCACCATTGGCGCCACACTACCACCGCTATTACCATTGAGACCACACCACCACCAACATTGTCCCTGCCGCCACATATCTATGATCACTAACAGTACCACAAATTATGCCCTAATGAGGTCACCACCACCACTACCACGGTTGACATCACTAGACCACCCAGACATCCATGCCACTCCATGACCACCATGTTCACCACTTCCGCCACCAGTGACACTACACTATCACCTACACTGTAGATATAACTCGCACATTACAGCCACCATGTGCTGCCACCAGGATGTGTGAAACTATTTACTGTAGTTTTTTTTTCCTTCTTTCATTGTAAAGATATAATTATCTAAAAATTCGTTATCTTTTCATTTCCACTATTCACCGGCCATAAAAGAAGAATTATGTTCTTAAAATTTCCATTTGTTTCAAACAGAGGAAAAAGAGCTTCAATTCAATTCCCAGTTTGAAATCCAATTCTCAAACTAATTGGTTCCAAAGAGATTATAGGGTTATTTTGAGGTAGGATTAAGGATGAACTACCAATTACATCCTCACGTTTCTTCATAGTTTGCAATTAATCTTTCTATTTACTTATTAGGTATAGTAATAACCGGGGCACATTCGAACAAATTGTGATAATGGCATGCCGTGCGAGCCTACCATTAGAAGCTCGCTACAGCTAAATCAAGGGAAACGCTATCCTCTGTTTCCACTTTTTCCCCTTATGTCGCCAAACCAGGTGGGGGTGGGGAGGAGGGGGGTATGGGACATAAAAAAGGGATTCCATTAACTTGTTCCAACTGGAGATACTACGCTCATGAGCTTGGTCTTACTTGGGCGCCAAGAAACAAAAAAAGACTCATCTCCAAGTTTAAACTTAGCCGTAGCTCTTTTCTTATTTGATGTGAAGAAATGTCATACCAAAACTGCCGAGAAGCGCTAGTTCTCCCCGAAAAGGTGTCATAATTATTTAACTAAGGCAAATCTATGACAAAAGTGATCTATAGTATTTTCGATCATTCCATTCGGGTACTAATAACGGTGGGAGAAGCCTTCCCGATACACAATGTTCGGCTTTGAACTTGTTACATTAGGCATTTGTACACAACTGCCCTTCATTTGACTTCACCACCAACTAAACCACAAATTGCTTTATATTTTGGTCGTCCTTGGATGGATAGTATATTTTCTCGATATGCTTCTCCCATTACCAGTGGTTTCACATCACCGTCACTGAGAACACAGTCACATGATTTCTAAAAATCCAAATCTCATCATTACATTAGTAATAATCAGGTTTCAACTCCTGGACCAAATCATATTTGATTTCTTAAACTTCCGTATAAATATAAAAAATTTATACCTCGAGACTTTCACCTACAGACATCCTTTTGTAAATTTCTTTTATTCGATAGTGAAATTACAAAACTATAGTTTTTTAGCGCAATATTGACTAAAACATTAGGTCTACATGGATGGTACTAAATAGTGCAACTATAGTCATTAAGTCACCCAATTACCTACACCATCACATATTCAACTCTTTTTTTTAGGAAATAGATATCTTGAACTTTTCCATTGGTATATGCGTCAAATACGACTTCATAGAACTAATGTTTCTATTTGTGCAATGCGCAATACAACAGTGGTTAACTCCAAATCATGTGTACAATAATTTTCTTCATAAGGCTTCAACTTCCTCAAAGCATAGCAATACCTTCCTTCTTTGCACGAGAACACAACTGAACCCCTTGTTTAGATGCATCACTTTGTGTTATAAGGTCATCATTGCCATTTGTTAATGTTAATATACGAGTTATAATCAATTTTTTGGTTGACTTGCCTGAAACTATGTTCACAATTATTTGTACGCACAAAAGCTAAGTTCTAAAGAAATTTTTTTGCAGCATCCTCTTAAGTGTTGGAAAATAAACTTGATTTAGTTTTTTAGAGTGATGATTAATGTGACATGTTAGTGGGTTATTAAGTTATGTCTTAGTGGGTGCATAAGTTACAAGTGCATTATTGTTATGTGTTAGTGGAAGTAGTGGCTATTATATTGTTGAAATAGTGGGTTAGTGGTATATTTATTATATGTCTAGGAGTTACTTAGAAGTACTATAAAAATGTGTAAGATGATGCAAGTGAAAGGAGAGGAAGAACTATGAGATAAATTTTTTAAGGTATATTATGTGTTCTCTTCAAGTTCTCTCCATGTCCTCCTCATATAAGTGAGTGTATGAATTTGAGTGCAACAAAGTGTGAGCTTGAGTGATCATTTGTTTACAACATTAAGATGGTCAAACAACCAAAATATGGAAGGCGATCATATCGTTTTGACTTCTTTCTCGTATCAAAAATGAAATCACTTTTCTCGTTGTACAAAAACACGCCAAATGAACGTAATCCTTCCCACCTCGCCACGACAAACTCTCTGTCACCAAAAAAAAAAAAAGGAGTACGCGAAAACTAAGGGCCAGTTTGACAAAAAAAAATTGTTTTTTTTTTTCAGTTTTTAAAAACTGAAAAAAAGGAGCGTTTGGTAACTATTTTTTTTTCAATTTTAAAAACCAGTTTTTAAACTGGAGAGTAAAAAAAAGACCGCCAGAAACGGGTTTTTTTTTTCACTTTTGGTTTTTTTTTCTTAGACCACCACCACCACCCTCCCACCGCCGGCAGCCACCTCAGGCGACCACCGTCGGCCACCGGCGACCACCGCCGGCCGCCGGCGACCACTACCGGAGACTACCGGCAGCGACCTCCGGCCGCCGGCGACCACCGAAGATCCGGCTGCCGGCCACCACCACCACCACCACCGCTACACCCCACCTCCGCCACCGCAAACTACCAAAAAAAAAAGTCAAAATAAAAAGGGTTACCAAACACCAAAAAAGAAAAACTCAAAAAAAAAGGGTTATCAAACACCTACTTGTTTTTAAATAAAAAAAATTAAGCTGCTTTTAAAAACTGAAAACCAAAAAAAAAAATTTGTCAAACGAACCCTAAAAGCACTGTTTGACAACAC